>JAPMOR010071052.1:423440-492999 GCA_026543865.1 Argiope aurantia
TATCAAAACTGATGATCTAAATGTTTTTAATGACCTGCAGACTTTACGGGGTGCAAATTTCATTTAAGTTTTCTTTTACAATTTTAATGTAAAGATCATACATCAAATTACATTCATGCAGCTTGTGTATCAGTTATCATATTCATAGACAGATATAAATGAAAAACATTTCTATACATCGCAGAGACATATCTAAAATATAGAGATTCATCAAAAGTCGAATTCTTTTGAGATTCCATTGTATTATCTTTATAAATCAGATATCCAATAGCGTCAGAAAAATTTCAAAATGAACTGAATCAATAATAAATCTAAGCTAATACATTTTGAATTACTGGGAATTTAAGCATAAAAACCAAGTGATATATTCTTTCATTATACTCCTCTTCCATTTTAAATGCTAGTACCTGGGAGACCAATCTTCACTCGGCAGTTTTTTTTTTTTTTTTGTAAAATCTTTTTTTTTTTTTTCCGAGAAAATATTTAGATTCGAATCGCATACTCATTACGTTTAAACATGTTTCAACATTACTTACATATGAATTTTTCATTTAAATAAAAAAAATTATGAATGCACTTAGTTTAACATATTATTTGAAACAATCTGATATATTATAATATTCCTTTTTCAGTTTATCTATTATGACTTATATTTTTGAATTTACACTCAGGGTCTTAATACAATGCAAGCACCACAAAAATATAAGAGATAGCGCTATATGGTATTGTCAGCATGAGGGCAGATAGAAAAAGGCTCTAATAGTTACTTTTAAAAAAATGGTTACATTTGTGTGTGTTTAAAATCTTGTTTTTTCAGTAAAGATACCTACATAGACAAACTTAAAAACACAACCTTATCTAAATATAAAAATTTGATCAAAATCTTTAGAACTGTTTCGGAGATACACGAAATAGATTTATATATATGCAAGAATTGCTCGTTTAAAGTTATAAGATAAATAAAATACGAAATTCGAATATTGCAAAGAACTCTTTAAATAATTGAATAATTCGCAACGTTCCGTAGCATGTAGCTAATCCCCAACCAGAAAAAAGATACCTCCAACGTCTAAATTCTTAAATGAAGAAAAATGCATTTCAGTAAATGAAGTTTTCAGGGATTTCAGCAAAGATTTCTAACAGAAAACTATTAAATTAATGAACGGAATTTTCTGGAACGGCATTGGAAACCAAACAATGCTTTAGCTAATTCCAAAAGCTTCTCAAACAACTTTCAATCTCTTAATAATCCCGCGTTGCAGTCTAGGTTCCATTAACGTAGCGAAGTTGGCAACCTTTGAGCAAGCGTGACTTAAAAACTGCGCCAATGGCGATAAAAATCTATTAATCAACTCTTGTATAATAGAATGGAGAGTTTCGGAAAATAGTTCGATTAGTTTATAAAAGTCTGAAAAGGGAAGTTAAATTAAATAAAGATCTATTGACTCTCTTATTCATTAATTGTCAGAGGAAATAAAATTGACGGTCCGTTATAAGCTGATTGCAGGGAAGATTTCTATTAATACAAAAAATGGTTTAGTTATTCAGTTCTAAACAAAAAATCTAAAGTTATTCCAAATGTTTCAGAAATTTTTTTAAGAAGAAAAAAATGTATATATTGGAAAAAATTCTGATTCAGTGATGAAAAATCAAACTTTATGCATGTGTTATTATATATCTGTAGTTTGCATTAATTGAACTGAACTTTGCAAATTCTGAAATGAGGATTATGTCATATTCAGAATTATGTCTTCATGCTTTTATTATATTAAAATCAAAATTCTTTAGTCATGCTGTGTCATAACTACTTTTAGATCTCTTCTACATAAAATAAGTTTCAAAAAATAAGAGTTTGTTTTAACATTAGCAAATTTATTTATATAATTAATAACGTATTTAAGAAAATTTATATTATAATGAATTATTTTAACATTTAATAATTCAAAATCTGCATTTTATCTGTAACGGGATTTCATAAATTACAGTGCATGTACCAATGATAGTACGTTACATTATTTTGGAGGTGCAATTTTTGCGCAAAGCGTTTCAGTGAATTCAACGTTTTAACATTTGATATTAAAGTAAAGTAAAGTGATTAGTATTAGTAAGTAAAGTATGATTGATATCTTCGGTACAAGCATAAATTTTTGGGAACATTATGATTATATTTTTTATTCTTATTTATATGGTATAAAATTTTAAAAATCCTAGAACCACTGACTTGAGCAAATTAAAGAGATTCCTAACTTTTCCTATTACATGTTTCACTGCGTGAAACATATATTCACAGTAAAGCAAGTTTTAAAGAGAAACATAGAGCACTAAAAAATGGAATTAAGTAATTCATTTGCACATTTCATTGATATTTCAAATATTAATATAATATATACGTCTTGCTGTGTGGTATTCGTCACTTCCTTTTAAGCCTACATTATACGCAATAGATTTCATCATTTAATAAACGTACTACACGTGACATCGCTATTTAAAGTGGCTATTAACCAACATTTGTTTTCGTGGAGTTACACATAATATTGGATATTATTTTATAATTTTTCATTTTGTTTTATCTTAAATCTGAAGGGGTTCTTTTTTTAACATTAACCCTATTTGAAATTTTTTTTAATTTTTGTAATAACGTCTGCATTTTTCACCTAAACTTTTTTCCTGTATTGTTTTCAAAGAAATAGAAGATTTCAAGTGGAAAATTTACATTTTTAAAAGAAAAAATCATGTCAGCCTCTTGAAAGCACTTGAAGCTTCTTTAAGCATAATATTCAGTACTAAAATATGATACTCGGACAAAAGCAGAAATGAAACTGAGAAAACAGCATGCAGATTTTTATCATCTTTTTGCTTTTTCTTCCTTGTATTGCATTCCTCTGACATTTTTTTACATTCTCGATGCAAATAAAAGCCGTTTTTCCAGTTTTTATTAGTTTCATAGTTTTCTAAGTGATTCGAGTTAATTATTGAAAAAGCAAATCCGAAAACCTAATACCAGAGAATATTTTACTTTTTAAATCTAATCGTCGTTTTCTTTCAGTTAGTAAAATTTTATGAAAATTTGATTTCAATAAACCATGCTGTTAAGTCTATTTGAGGGCTAATTATTTAACAGTAAGGCCTTCAACTATAATAAACACCTTTTTATTTCTTCATCTTTTATTTAATTTTTTTATCATACTTACAAAGATGAAATTTTGCAATCAAAAAAGAATGTACCTTAAAAAAATTATATTTAAAAATAAAATTTTGTACATTTTTGTATTTGCTATGAAATTATCCTGTTTTAGTATTTCCAGAATTTCATTATCAGTTATTCCAGTAATACAATTCAATTTTGTTTCGATAAAAGTGGTGCCATATAGTAACGAATATCAGAAAAATTGCATTGCGATTCCATAATAATTAAGACTTGGGTTACAAATTGAAATTAAAAATATTTTAAATAAAAAAAATCTACTGCTCATCACTCTAATTTATTCATGTTTTTGAATGAAAGATAATTAAGCTTTAACTTTCAGAGCATTTTATAGAAGAAAAAATTTTAGTAGTAAGAAAATCAAAGCTTGGCAATATAAATTTCAGGTATCGACAGTACACATTTTCGATAGAATAAAATCAGAAATAATTTAGAAAAAAAAAACGAAATAGCTTATAAAAAAGTCATTTTTTTATTATTATCTTAGAAGTTTTAATCATTTTTAACTCTTGTTTGTATGGTTGAGACTCTTGTACCTTATGCAATTCGTAGTTAGGATATGTCAATAATGTACTTATACGATGACTATTGAACAATTCCCCTTTGACCTTACACAATTCATTTTTTGTAATTCCATTGTGTCTTCATATTCTGAAATGCATAATTGCCGAGTCTGAAATTTTTTATTCTCTAGGTTTTTCTTAGTTTAATTACGCATATCTCGAATTCTAATTTTTAAAAAATTTGATTTTTAGATTTTTTATGAATTTTCACATTTATCGAACAGATCCAAAAGATATATTTGAGTTTCTTTCTATCAGTGAGCATGATAGTTTGAAAACTGGAGCAAATTACAATAAGGTAAAATGATGTTTGATTCTTTCGTATCATGTATGGATCTGTATCAATCGAAATTCGCCATTTGTTGGTATGCCTGTCCGGGTACAAATAAATTTGACAACTCAAGCGTGCAATGGACTAAAAGAATGAAATTGAGCCTAAATTTTTATCACCAAAATTGCAAATGCTAGAATAGAATCAAAACTATAAAGTGATGCATTCGATCAAAATAGCTTCGAATTCGGGCCAAATACGCCAAATCTAATTATTGTTCTGCCTATATTACTTATGTGTGTGAGAATATGATAATTCATCAAGTAAGCTGGATGTTATGTGATCTTGGCATTAAAATCTCAGATCTATATCAAATTTTTATCTCAAAAAATCTCGAAAGAGAAGAGTTGAAAGTGTATATTCATTCTATAAGTCAAAGCTTAAAAAACTCAATATGTTGTGAAAGAATACGAGAAGCAGAGTTCATCACACTTCTGTTGTCTTTATAAAGATGGGATGCAATAAATTGGATTTTCTGGCATTTAAATAATATATTTGAGTTTTGGAAACCACTGTTTCTATAAGATGATAATATTGATATCACAACTTTCGTATTTATTTAATCTATACGGGAACTTGAACCTTTTTTTACTTTCCCGTATGTGTATAGAGAAATAGAGTAATCGCCAAAAATTTCGAATTGGAGATTTTGACGATTTTTGACCTCCCTGAGTTCATAAAACGTATTTTTGGAAAAAGTCCGTCTGTCTGTTGGTCGCTATGTGACAAAGCTAACTCAAAAAAGCTTTGAACTAGACGGTTGAAATTTGGTATATGTACTTAACATCAAATTTGCATATTTCTATTCAATTTTGAGTGAAATCTGTTTAGAGGAAGTTCGACTGCTCGAATATCAGTTAACACAATAATTACAAAACGAAGAAAGCTAGATAGATAAAATTCGGTGTATATATTTAACATCTATAGTGTAAATACCTGTCAAATTTTGAGCAAATCCAACAACGAGTTGACCGTTTGTCGATCTGTGCTTTCAAAAATAAGTAAACGTAATAATTCCTAAACGATTATTACAATGATTTAAATACGTAACAATGATTTACAACGTAACAATGATTTAAATGATTTAACATATTTAACAAATCATTTAACGTAACAATGATTTAAATATATCAAATTTTGTATGAGAATTTGTAACTACAACTACCGCTTTGTGTCAAATTTTTCTTTCTATCGGCTGAGAAAAACGTGTCTAAAACACAAATTTAATTTTTGGATATTATTAACGCATGCCAAGGATTGATCGTCAAATATCTCGCCAAGGATGACACGAAAGATTCAATAAAAATGCAAAAATCACGCCGAAAGTTAATATTTCGTAACTATTGTACGCCAATGCCATGTAAGGCACCCAAAATTTATTAGAGAGCCCGCGAGAAAGTTTTGGGCAGATCACGCCAGCTAATTTTATTGAATATGTTCTTAATTAGGGAAGAAAAGATTTAAAAAATCATTTATACGTGTATAAAAATTATTTCATTAGCTTGATTTTCATATCTATTATCCATAGATGGATAGTTTATCAAAATTTAGCATTTTAAGCCCTCTATTCAAAAATTTTATATCGAATGAGTCAAAGGCTACCGATGCAAACAAATAAAAAAAAAAGAAGAGATAGCTCCCTCATTTAAGTAACAGACATACCGTCCACAAACAAGTTATTACGCGAAAAGCAACAATTTCATCCTTTTCCACGATGCCTGTTGTTATTTATCATTTTTCTTCGCCTTTTTTTCCTTTCCATCCACACTTTAATGAGCTTTTATAATAGCCCATGAAATATTAACCCACAAGATGAGCAAGCGACTCCATCCTATTCCCCAACCACTAATTACGAGTTTCGGTACCTTCTTTCTCACCAAAAGATGACGTTTCTTTTGCGTTTTATGCAACGTTAGAAAAAAAACGGCGGAGAAAATCTGTCTGAAGAAAATAGTAGGCCGGGGCGCTGTGGGTGTTATCGATTTGAAGAACTCCAACAATAGCGGGCTGAGGGCGTTAACGCCCCGGCAACAACAAAGAATTTTTCGGGGAATAAAACATTAGAGTAATATCCTACTGACAGCGCAATTATTAATTGGGGTTGCAGGTTCTGCAGCTAGTGATTAGACTAAGAGGGGTCTCGATTAGAAAATCAGCCAGCCTCTAATTATGTGAATCAGTATAAAGATCTATCAGGATTATGCTTTTTTTTTTCAAAAACGATTGTTAAAGCAAGAGACAATGCAGAAAGTCACAGCAAGCCACTACTGATACTTTATCAACGCACTATCTTTATTTTTAGTAAATATTCAATTATTTTCTTGCAATAGCTGCACCCTTCTTTTGTGGTTTCAAATATATAATTATGTTGTGAAATTTACGGATTTTAGTTATAGATTCATTAAACTTTTATATTTAGTTTTCATAAGTTAAACAGAAATAAATGTGGGAATTCATATTAATTTTTATGATATTATTTTCAAACAAAGTTGGAACAAACTAGTGGCTTCAAGATACCAATTGGTATGCTGTAAATATTGCTTGTATTTGATTTCAGATAAATCGTATCGATGTAACTTCAAAAATCCGCCAAATTGTCTAGCATTAAGGCCAAATTGTCTTAATTCTCTTATTAAAAGTTTTATTTATGTGTGTATGAACATTTCTAACGGGGATGGTCCAGTAATACTATAACTCTGTTAGAAACGTAAATACCGCTAACCTTCTAGTCGTCTATCTTTTAAATTTCACGTTATTTCAACATCACATTTTATTTGTAAATTAAACAAATATTAAATAGATTCCTTTTTTTTTTTTAGCTTTCAACAATGGAGAAAATTCAAGCGATAAAATATTTGATAAAACAAGAAAATGGTTTGAATTCCAGAGTAACAATGTAATTTATAGTTAAAAATTAAGCAAAAAAAAATTTTTTTTTCGTGCTTTATGGGCAAATCAAGGTAATATCGTTTCAGAAAATAAGGTAAAAAAAAGAAAAAATAATTTTCAGAAATAAATTAATTAAAGAAGGAAATATAGTTCAATACCTAATATAGACTCACATTCCATTACGGACTACAAGGATATTCACTTTAATTAAGAATCGGTGACTAATTTCTAGCCGGTTTTTTTATACTGTTTCAAATCGAAAAATACTCTAAATAACATTAAGGACTATATTTTATGTTTTTTAATCAAAAATTGTATTTCTTAAAAATTATGAAGCTTAGCATATGCAGATCTAAGATCATATTTATTATATTTACTGAAAGATTTCTGACTCATTAATACGGGTAAAAAAAGTAGAGAAAAATAGATAATTTAGACAGAAAAAGTTCCATTCTTCTACAAATAAATTTGCTCGAGATCTGAAGATTTGAATTTTATTGTTTTAGACAAAACAATAAATAATATGAATTAGCTGACAGATGTTACAAGAGCAACCATTGAAATTATCTAAAATTGTGGTATTCAAATATTCATAATCAAAATATATAAATATTTAGTTTTATAATTATGAAATACAAGTATTTACATTTTTTTAATTGAAAGGATATGATAATTTCGAAAAATCTCTAAATTAACTACTGGACCAAGATTATAGCAAACATACTTATAATAGCATAGTCGGAGTCATTTCACTTAGTTTACAGAGTTAGTTATGAACTGCAAGAGGTATGAAATGTTTCTTTCCTTTTTCATTCTCCTAATTAGGTTTTCTGGTGTTCTTAAAGCATAACACTGAGATTTGCCATTCTTTTAACTTTCTCCATAGCGCTTTAAGCAAGAACAATGTTACCAATTTATAATATTGCTTCCCTGTGCAGTTAGTTGTTTTTGGTAAAGAAGAGAATTTTACAGATAATTCTGATGCTGAATCAATGACTCCCAACCACGGCAACAAACTTGGTGATTCGTTTGATTTTTTGGCAAAAATTTCTCCAAATTTGGTAATGAAAGGAAACAGAATACTTGAGAATCTTGGCTATAGCTCTATTAGGAATCGAATTCTAGTGTTTATTCTAGAACTTTCCATGTTCTGTATGCTCTGTAGAGATAACTATTAAAAGTTGAGAGGAATCAGTAATGAGTCGAGTCAGCAGATGTGAGTAGTTGTGCGAAGGTCTATCTTTGGAATGCTGATTTTCTCGAATTGTCTCTCAGCACTTTGTGCGGTTACAATTGCTTATTATCGATTTGATGCTTTTGTGCTACTGTTTATTGCAAATACAGTTTTATGTACGCTGCGTCTGTGTTTTGCCACTGCAAATCAGTGCTTTTGTGTAGATTAAAGAGCTTTTTATGTTATTGAACATATTGAACTTTCTCACTGTACAACTCATAAGTGGATTTGGATTTTAAATATTTTCCATAATAATACTTGAGTTCCAATGGCCTCGGTGGCAAGATATCGGCTCGTGAGCCGTAGGATTTCAGGTTCAA
This sequence comes from Argiope aurantia, assembly GCA_026543865.1. Taxonomy (NCBI): domain Eukaryota; kingdom Metazoa; phylum Arthropoda; class Arachnida; order Araneae; family Araneidae; genus Argiope; species Argiope aurantia. The sequence continues at coordinate 431,983 of JAPMOR010071052.1, forward strand.
GACCCGATTCCACCGAAGAACCATCGTGTAAGGGGGTCTATTGCACGTTAAATCCGTTGGGCCAAAGGTCATCCCGCTGGTGTGGTGTGGTTTGGAGTGGGAGTGCCAGCTCAGGTATCGTCCTGGTCATCTGACCTCGGTTCAAAATTATGAGGTCCGTCTCAAAATAGCCCTGCTTTAAAACTGGACGTTAATATAACTAAACTAAGTTTGAGTTCTAATGGTCCTATATATAAAATATACTATAAACGACTGTCATAGCCCAGCATAATTTCTAGTTCTACATATATTTTTAAAAATTATTTAAACAGTGCAGATGATGGTCTAATTTTTGTATATACCCTCAAACCAAGTAGCATCAATCTAGTACAGCTCTCGTTTTACAACACCAAAGCGTGTGAGTGCGGATATAAATGGATGAATATCAGATGGGCTTTTCTGGCAGCAGATGACGTCATGTCATAACTATCACGCGTTGTCAAAAAGTGTAAAAGATAAAAGTCTAAAAATTAGGAAGGGGGAGATCTACAATGGAGCCCCGACCCTCCCTTGATAGGAGAGGGGAACTCCACGGATTCGTCTGTCAGGTAGAGCGATAGGCGACAACTTGCAGCGTGTCCAAAGGGTTTTCTCTAAAAAGCGTAACAGAAAAAGTGTGATTTATAAAGCCGTGTAATCTGATCTCGGACCCCGCTTTTAGGCCTCATAGCCATCAAGTAGGCACGTGATGGGAAGCCATCCGTAACAAGTTATGGGGAAAAGGGTCATGTTAGTTTTTTTTTTAATAAAAACCACGCTTAAATAAATATAAAGGGAAAGGCTGTGTGTTTGGTAAAAATAAAGAAGAAAATGGTCTAACTACTCTGATAAGAGATTTATTTTCTACAACTTATTTAAAGCCAAACAAATATTTCATGTATGATATTCCATAATATCAACACTTAGAAGTTATTTATTATTTACTCATACCATTCAGTTAGTCGCGTTTTACCTGACAAATGCACGATTACTTCTATTTTCAATAACTAGCCTGAAAGAAAATACCTCTTTGCTATCTTCCAAGGTTTTTTTAATTTATTGTGCTCTTATTTGAATCTACTTTAAATTGTGTTTTTATATAAATATTATTCTATTACTAAGTTTTATTATTTACTTATGTTAACAATATATACTGGTATATTTGACGGATATAGCCCGACCACATTAAAATAAAAAAATTAAAAAAAAAAAAACAGGCGTCTAATGAGGAGTTAAAAACCTTGATTTCTTTCTTGACTTGGTGGATTAATTTAACTGAATTTCGACGTCGAATGTGTGTCACCATCTGAAAAAAATGTATCCAATGATTTAATAATAATTTAAATATTAAATTATAAATTGATGATTTAACTTAGGAAAGAATTAAAATAAACAATTTATGTTTAGTAGTTCTCTTCTAAACAGTTTTTTAGCCAGATTTATTTATTTCTTTTTACCAAATAAGAAGGTGGGTTAAAGAATACGCAAAAGAGAGCATTGAACATAATTCATAATATGAATTATGAGAATATAGAGATATTACAAAGATTGTAGATTAGAATTTATAAAAAAATTTAGAATAACAGAAATTGAAACTCTGAACAAAATATGAAAGATGTTGGTGTAGTATTAACAAAAGCATATACAAAAACTCAAAGCATTATTTCTATTAAATTTCACAGAGACAAAAAATTTTATCAATTACTATCATATACAGGTGAATTCTTGATCTTAACGGACTAATTGAAGTCAGAAATTATATGTATAAATTCTTTAAAAAATTCTAAAAATATCAGCTATTATTAAAATCTAAGAGTAAATAGCATCTTATGAAAGTGCCAAAGTCGATGGTCCTTGAAGGTGATGATTAAAAAACCTTTAAAAAAAACCCTAAGGAATCCAATTTTTTGTTCAGACTATCAGCAAAAATTTGGTTATTTTCTCTCACATAGATCCGCATGACAAAAATATCAAAAAATATTTGCTAAATCGATGGATAAAAGATTCTATAGAGAAGAGACTTTAATTGGCCATGGAACTGAAATATAGAGATAGATTAAAATTTTGAAATCATCTTTTCATCTTTTAAAATTAGAAAAAGAAACATTCACAACATAATGTTTTGTTAACTTCATAAAAACAAAAAACAAATGTTTGGGAGAGAAAGAAATATGTAACTTTATATTAATTTCTATCAAGATCACTATCACCATTTCTGCTTCAATGCGTGGTATTTTCAAGGTGAGTAATTCAAAATGCAATAGAAATGCCCTCTACCTTAAAAAAATCATGATAAACATCCTCTCAATCAAATTTTTATCATTGGAAAAGTCTTCATCACTATTTTTACATTCATTCTGGAACTGCCTAATGATTCTGAGTGCTGTTAGGGTTTAAAATATCTCTGTGAGAGTAATAACGTATAGAAATGTAACAAAAGAAATTCAAGCAAACGGAATAACTAAAATGTATTTCGCAAAAAAAGTAAATAAATAAATAATCAGAAGCAATAACTAAAAATATATGTTGGAAAAAAAACAAATTTTTAATGAGTAAACAGAAGCAATAGCTAAAATTGCATTTCATACTTTCTTATATGAAGTATACGAATAAAAATCACTGTGCTCGTCAGAAAGTTCGACCTGAAGATTTGTATGAATCTCTTCGTTTTATATCTGCCCCAAGTGCAAAATAAATATTTTTGGAACTATGTCACTTGGTCTGTCTCAAAAATCAAAGACGCAAAAAATCAGAAGGATTAAATATGTATGCGGTCTTTTTACACATTTTAAATTTCTATTTAATTTTGAATGAAACCATGAAAGGCTTGACAGTCTTTCAACTATTTATTCGTGCTTGTATTAACTCCTAAACTCAACAAGATAAATTGGGGAATTCTAGTACATAATATTTATATCAAAACTGTCGTTCTCAATTTCCTACTAGACTGAATCTGTCAAAAGGATAAACTGCTTGTTTGTTTGTTTGCCCAAGTGAATATGAAGCTAATGTAAAGACACAAGAAGTAATATAAACGAAATGAATATGTGCACAGAAATTAAAAATCTATATAAAATTTCAGACCCAACAGATGCGCAGGAAGAAATATAAAATCTTAATTACTCTAAGATATCTTCATTTTCAATTCATTCCGTCTCATTTTCATTTAGTTATTTTCTTTATTCAAAAGAAGCTAAGCAAAAAACATGCTATATTCGTTTAAGTTTTTGACGAAGTCCAGTGGAAAATATGCCATTTGGTACTATGAATACTTCGTATTCTAGAAAATAAAAAAAATAAAAATAAATAAAATGTGTACTCATTAGATATTTTACGGCACGTGTGCCCATTCAATTTGTATGCGCTCCCTCTGGTTTCCAAAAGTGGCAGTTGTTTGCTAACGAGTCCTTTGCAAGCGGATGAATACAAAGGAGTAGTTCATCCCGAACTTTATTATGATCCCTCCGCGCGCTCCCTTTGAAAAAGAGAAGGGAGGAAGTTAAATAACCGCGAAATGGAGGGGGCGCCTTCATTCACTTCGACTCCCTCCCCCCAAAGGATGGCGAAGTAATCAGTCCGCAGCACGTTAATCGAAAGTTTTAATCCAATTATCACTTTCTCGTTAATGCAGACACTCTTCTTCCAATTATGTATGTCGTCATATCTGATGAATGAAGGTGATTTCACAAGTGCAAGTCTCCTTCATGCAACTATGCGGATGAATTTATTTTAAGGAACTGACAGTCATGTATGAATTCATTAAAAATTATTATCCTTTTTCTTTAAATTTGTATTTGAAATTGTAGAAAATTAGTTGAATGTAAAAAGAGAGATTTCCAAAATTAGGCATAGATTTCGAGGGGTAGAATTTCGCATTGTGTTAAGGAATAATTTTGTATTAGTGAAGTAAAATTCATTAATAATTTTAAAACATTCATTTGTAAACCAGAAGATGAGCTGTCAACTCGGGCTATAATGAATACCCCCATTCTATGGCATGTTTTGAGTTTAGCTTCGTCGTATAGAGAATTTCTTTCCTTTGATGAATTTTTGTTGGTACAAGAAGTCTATCATTATTGTGCAAAAAAATAACAAGTATAAACTAATTTGTTTCAGTTTTTGAGTTACTGTGATTCATATTATGATAGACAGATACACGGGCAATCTACCCTTTTGGTGAATTTAGTCTAAATTTATAATTAAAAAATCATAAATTCGTGAGAAGAATTATTTTAAATTATAAATTCATGAGCAGAATTTCATCCATCTAGATATTTTTTTCTTTTCTCAATTAATGTAACGTGAGGGCAAATCAATTTATTCACATTAAGTTTACTTAATGTATATAAATTCAAACTGACAGGTCGAAAATTTATCTTTCATTGGATTCAAAAATTCCATGCTCAAAATTAAACACAGATCTCTAATTTCGGTGATAAATCCACGAGCAGAATTTTACCTATTTAGATCTTTTTTTCTCAATTAATATAATGTACAAAATAATGCATTCATGTTAAATTCACTTAACGTATGTAACCTTAAACTGACAAACAAAAAATTTATCTTTCCACAGATTCAAAAATTCCATGTTCAAAAATAAACACAGATCTTTAATTTCGATGATAAATCCATGTACAGAATTTTACCTATTTAGATTATTTTTTCTTTTCTCAATTAATATAACGTAAGTACAAGCTAATATATTCTCGTTAAGTTCACTTAACGTATGCAACTTTAAACTGGTAAACAGGAAGTTTTTCTTTTCCACGGAGTCAAAAATTCCATGTTCAAAAATAAACACAGATATCTAATTTCGATGATAAATCAATGTACAGAATTTTACCTATTTAGAATTTTTTTTTTCTCTTTTTCTCTTCTTAATTAATATAACCTGAGTACAAAATAATGTATTCATGTTAAGTTCACTTAACGTATGCAGATTCAAACTGACAAATAAAGTTTATTTTCAACAGATTTAAAAATTCCATGGACAAAATTAAACACAGGTCTCTAATTCTCGATGTTAAATCCATGCGCCAAATTTTACTCTTTCTTCCTGTAACATCTTTTAACTATAATGGAAGAAACAGAAAAACTTTTAATTTGTCAAATTTGGTCCAAAATTCGGCGAAATATGAAACTTGACAATTTATCGAAACTTCAAAGCCAATTTTTTTTTTTTTTTTACTTTTACAATTAATACTTTCTTATTGTATAGTTATTAAAGAGAAAGTAAAAAGACAAGTAAAACACAAAGAAAACATTTCATGAATAAAGAAAGCTTTTATTTTGTCACCGAAGTGACAAAATTAAAAAATAAAATACAGAGAAAGAGGCAGTGATCTTTTTACACGATGGTAAGCACAGAAAGTCTAGACAGAGGTCCTGTCGGCGCCATGACGTACTAGAAAAAAAAATCTGTGGAATGATTATGGCTTTTGAAGGATTATCTAGAATTCTGTTTTAATTTTAACATCGTTGTTAAAAAGTAGACAAAAAGAGTTTGAAACAATATTGACATTCAACAACTTTGTAGTCTGATAATATTTTATACTTGATTCGTCGATCATTTTTTTATTGTGAATATATGGTAGTAATATTATTGCAGTGATAATGCACTCACAAAAAATGTATTTAGTCGTCGTAATGAACGCAAGTCGCAAGTACAAATTACTGTAACTCAAAGTATAAAAAATGCTATTGCAAAATATATTTAAAAAAATTTTTAAAATAATGAAAAAATTATTCGGAAATAAAACTATCACTACTGAAAAGCTTATTCTTTTAATTTTAAAGAGAAATAAAAAGAGGTTTTCCTCAATTATAAGTTTTGTAATTATTGGGTAGAAATGTTAAATGTTTAAATGCTCACTTTTTGGGCTGTAGTGGCCTAATGGTGTCTTCGAAACGGCAGAGTTCCAGATTCGAGACCTGCTTCCACCGAAGAATCGCCGTGTAAGTGGGTTCGGTGCAAGTTTATCCGTTGGAGCCAATTGCTCTACCACTGATGTGGTATGGAACTGTTGAGAGAAGCTACCTGCTCAGGTGGCTATCTGATCATCGCTCAAAATTACGAGGTACATCCCAAAATATCCATAATGTTGTTTGAAAACAGGACGTTAATGTCCTTAACTCAATTAATTTTTGATTAAATATCAGCTGAAACTTCAGAAAACCTCTACTTATTGTATCATGCATTACGCAATTTATAAAGAGTATGCCAGTCTATGAATATTATCTTCTTAAAATCTTCTAAAGTACAAAATTTATTTGAGATCATCCGATTTTCTTAAATTAAAGCTCATTGCCGAAGTATTAATTCAAACATAATTTAAAAGTGAACTTTAACAGCAGGTTAATTACAATCTTATTGCATACAAGCCGTTTTGGGCGACTAACTGGTTTGCCTTGAATATTTGTTGTGACTAATATCCATTAAATCTCTAATGCTTTATGTCTCTTTGATTTCTGCAAGAAAGTTTTTAAGCGACAAATATAACTGACTAATTTGACAAGTGCTTGATACTTATTTATTTATTATGACACTACTTGCCTTACATGTATTCTATTCATTACATAAAGGAACTTTCATAATGGATAAGCGTCCCATAATATCATAGAGCCATTAAAAACACAATTTAATCTGTTTTTAATTTTCTCTGTGCCTTTTGAGCTAACGTAATTTAAGTTTCTAATTTATCATGAATACGCCGAAAACAGGCATTTTTTTTTCTCTTAAGTCTTAACAAAGGAAAATCATTATTATTAATTTTATAATAAAAATAATTAAACGCAATTAAATAGTTGATGAAAAAAATGAAAGCGATTTGAATTTCTCGCAGCAGTAAAATCAATTACTAAAAGTTTTGTAATTTTTTTTAAATTATAAAAATTTTCTAAAAATTATTATGACAACTAGAGTGATATGAATTAAAGGAAATTTTTATCAAATTTTAAAATGATGTCAAAATTAGCTTTGTGGTATAATATTTTCGAGAATTAATAGAGAAAAAAAAGCCACAACGTTACTTATTTTTTATTAATTAAAATTCGCTTAAAAATTTTAACTGGAATCTCAGCAAGGGCATATTTCTAATATGCCCTTGCGAAATTTTTTGGCTCTAGAACCAACTACCTGTTCTATAGAATGCCAACGCACTTAAACACTCAATTTTATTATTATTATTATTAGAAGGGATTCTTTTGCAATATTTCTCATCCACTTACATTCATGGCAAATTGGAATAGATTCGATACCATCTTTAGAATGGGAAATTTGAAGAAGCATGGTGTCAGATTATTAATGTTACATTTAAAGACCGTATTTGGTTAATTTATAGTCACAATGTATATTTTTTTATATATTTTTATGAATTTATCATAAAACTTAAAGTAACACGGTTATACGAGCTTGTGAAAAATTTTCTCAAAAAAATAAGATTTACTTTATCTTATTTTTAATTACAAGCTTATCTTATTAATACCTTTAAAGAAGAGAAATTATATAAAAAAAGTTTTAGCTTTAAAATTGATCAATGTTATTTTTTTATTGGAATTTCAAAATTTCATTTTGCGATCTGTTGTCGAATAAGGAGAACAATCTTTTGTCTATTTAATATATTGTCTCCAGAAAAACAAATATCCTGCTTCTGAAAATTATAATCAGTGTATCAATATAATTGTGCAAAAACTTATTATTGGCATATCAATCATTATATCAAAACAATAGGTTATACAACTGATGATTTTGGGGGAAATTGTAAATAATAGTGTATATTAAAAATAAAAATTAAAATAATGTAGTATAACGTTTCTTATTTTGCCTCCAATAATCTGGTTCATTCTTTTGGATATTTTTCAAAGTTCTTTCCTTATCGCTTCTTTTCATTCCATTTAATATGGGCCTTCCTCTTCCTTCCCTTAAGGGGGAGTCCCACAGATTGAGAATCATATCTGCATGATATTGTTCGAAGAACTCGTGCATCCAAAGTATGTTCTCTCTTATTCCCCATGTGTTCTATATTTGAATGGAAATAAAAGAAAAGAAAAAAATTGCATCGAATAGAGCTTGAAGAAAGTGATCAGTACTAAATTACTTAATTTAACCGAAGAAATTCGTGATATGAAACAGTCAATGAAAGTCGAGAATTCATACTTTACCTGCTTGTCATTCGGACACAGAAGTCAAACATCAAATATTAAAAGAAAGCTTTTATTCGTTGAAAATACGTATAAAAAAGCTAGCTTTGATTTAAGCAAATCCGAGTATTTTGCATAGTTCTATACATTTCCTAGAACTGTCAATGTAGAAGTACTGTAAAATTGATCCTTACCTAGAACTTAGGAAGACTGCTTCTTGGATTCATATGCATATCTTGTTACATTGGATAAGCAACGACAAAAATGTTGCCAACTTCTTGCACTTGCTCACCAGCATTATTCAAAGCCTTGCAGACAACTATGGTTTTTAGCAATGTATACTGTGGTCGCTTTGCTTCCAGAAGTTTTTATCGTTTCTCTCCAAGGAATACGTAGATATAGGTCAGTTACCCTAAAGAGTCCTCCATGAAAGCCTCCAAGTCCCTCATATAGAAGCTAAGAGGAACTTCTTCATGCATTTCCAGTAGCTTTGATCAGCAACAAGTATTCTTCTTCTCCTTTATCGTAAATTATTAGTCCTTGGAATTGATTAAATATGCTAGTCCAAGTCTAATTAGAGCCGACATTTTATTGGTAACTGTTATTTTCCAGATATGATATTATTATTTTTTTTCTGTTCCTTATAAAGATTAAGGCTATGACTTGACCAGACAATTACCACTCCTATTATTTTTCTATTCTTTGTCAAGGAATTTGGCAAGAAAAACCCTTAGTACACTTCTTTTCTCGTCTTCATTTTAACATGCATCTTATAATAAACTAGTTGGAGTGGTCTCCACAAAACTTTCTCGCATACTCTATACTAAACTTGCAATACCAAAGAACTGTTGGTGTACAATAGTTACGAAATATTAACTTTTGGCTTTGAATTTGACATTTTTATTTAGTCTATTGTGCCATCCTCGGAGATTTTTTTTTTGGCAATTAATTTCTGACATGCGATTAATAGTATCTGAAAATCGAATTGGTGTTTCAGACTTGTTTATTCCAAGCAACTGGCGCAAAATGTGACATAAAACTACAATTGTAGTCACAAAATCATACTAATATTTAAGTTGCTGCATCTTTGAGTTGTCTCGTTTGCATGTTTCTGAAAGTACAGAATTTTTCGACGATTACTAAGCTTTATACTACGTATACAATAATGTAAGAAGAGAAAAATAACGACGTCGAAAATTTGCCGTAGTAATTTCTCTGAACGAAAAAAAGAATAATGCGTACCATTGCCATCAAAAGAAGGAGACAATATAATAAATTGAAAAATGCATTTCTGTATTCCCAAAAAACACGGCAGCTATAAAAGTATTCACGCTGCTGAATAAATCCTTTCTGCTTTCTTGCAAATGGCAACGGTTCTTATTCGATTAGGATATTGAAATCATTTCTGGATTCCGATCTAGAATTTTCTAAATTATGTCTTGCTAATGGAATTTACTTGTTATTTTTAAAAAATGACATACCCATGTAAAAATTCTAAAAATAAAATAAACAGGATATTTCAATAATCCACTCATCATAGGAATAACATTTTTAATTTTGAAAAAAGAAGTTTCATCTATTTTTAGCAGACAATAATTTAAAACTTGAAAAATCGATATCTTATTTAAATACATCAAAAATAAAATTTACTTGCATTTTATTCTCAACTAAACAAATGCAAATGTAAAAGCTTTAAAAGTGTTTTCCGCGTGAATGTGGAATTATTTTTATCATCTTTTTCTTCTCCCTTTTTTTCTTAAATCGCAAGCAGATAAAAGTCATATTTAATTTCTTTTCCAAGTCTGAACAAAATATCTTCTGTTGAAAAGTTGATAAGAAAAAAATTCCTTTTCGACTCATTATCCGAATAAAGAAAGAAATAAAGATGAGACGTTGAAAATGATGTCTCAAATTGCCGAAGGGAGTAATTATATGCTACGGTTACGATTAATTATTCGGAAAATAAAGGAGAAAAAATTCTTGATTCATTTGTCTCTGAAAAGTCTTTCAAAAGGCTGGAAACTGAAGAATTGTCTTCAATTTTAAAAGTTGTAAAGTATGATTTTTTTAACATGGCTGGCATACTATCTATAAAATGCACAATGCTTAATAGAAATGTCTTTCTAAACGTTTACAGGGTAGATTTGTAACTTGAGCTATCAAATTTCACAATAAATTACCACTCAGGTACAGACAGACTAAGAAAAGAATGTTTCAAAATTTCAATTAAGCTTATTATTAACCATTGGAAGTAGTCTCTTCGAAACTTTCTAGTATAGTTTCTTAAATGTTATTACTTTTACCCCTCCCATATAAAATAGTAGATCTTGGACGAGACCCTTTTTTTCTATGAGATAGAATGTGAAAAAAGATGACCAACCCTCAAAAGTCACAGTAGACTCCAGGCATGAGTGCCTCCCCCCCCCCCTTCCTCAACTTCCAAGTTAGAGACGCAGTACGACTTGTTTTGTGCTTTCTAATATAATGAAAAAGTAAGTATCCATTTTGAACATCACCCTTTACACTAGTTAGATCCAAAATTTGACATAATTCTTTACGTATTTAAATTATTGTGTTAGCTTTCTTATGAACAGACAGACAGAGAGACTTTCCTTCTATAGATTTCGTTTTCCTTATAACAAATGTGTTTGGAGTTAAGGCTACATACCAATTTCACCTTTCTAGCTCAATGTCTTTTCAAGTGCTCATTGTTTTCGTTGCGCACAAAAAGACATAACCCTTAAATTGTATTTTTAGAACTTAGGAAATGTTTGAAATGAGAAGATTCATCAAAATCTGAAAGTCAAATTTTTCGATTATTACAGTATTTTCTCTTTATATATTTCATATGCCCCACGGGGAGGGGGGGAGCTCATAATCGAGGATGAGAAGCTTCCGGCATGGTGGTTGGTTCTCACCACCTCTGTGGTACACGAAAAGGTGGGGGGGACTGGTTCCTCCTATCGATGACGGGACGTACTTCTCTAGGGAAGGGTTGTAATGTGCCTGGAGATGGCCCTTAGGATTCAACCACAGTTCCTGCCAGTGATGCTGTTACGGCAGTTCGGTCATTCAGATTTTTCCGTGTGCATCAGACGGGTCGTAAGAGCTGGTTTTGATTATATATTTCATATGCAAGAAAGTAAAAAAAGACGAGCTAGTGAAGCTAGTGAATATAACTTTTTAATCTGATATAATCTAAAAAAATTTTTACTAGGCAAAGCTACGGAAAAAAAAGTCAAAACTCAACCCTTTAATGATTTGATACACGTATGAATTTTTGAAGCATGTCTTTTACGAGTTTAGTCCTTCCAGTTTCTTTTTGCGATTGATTCAAAAATTTTGGTAGCAAAAATAGCAGAGCCCTCAATACAATTGCAATTTCTAAGCCTCAGCACATTTTAAAAAAATTCATCTTTCCCTCATTATCCGATTGCAACAGAATTCAGGCAGCTGATTGCCTCATATCATATGCATAAAATGTCTCAATTCTTGCAATCCAAAAACAACCCCGATCCTCATTTCCTGCTTTCTCCGCTGCCGATAGATATTGCCCCATCTCAAGCGAACAAGTGCCCACCTTTTATATTTTCCGAATGTCGCGTGCCTCAGCTCTTCCCTGCCACGAATAACGAACAAAAAAAAGCGACAGGGGTGGGTGGAAGAATATTCGCTTCACTTCTCCCCGTTCAGCAGCATCTTACGGGAATTAAAATCGAGCCTCTGTCGTCCCCCCACTCCACCTGCAACCCTCACTTCCCAAGTAAAAGTTCGATCGTTGATTCAAGATTCTCCGTTGGAATATTTGGCGGGAAAAAGGGAGGGCGCTTGATTCCTTTATTGCCGTGGTTGATGCTGGAATGCGTTCGCAGGAAGAGGAGGGAGGAAGGGGGTTGAGGAAAGGCATGCCTTATCTTCCGGGAAGGAACCACATTTTTGGCATTGTATGAGATCGTTTTTCTCTTGCGTGTTATTGTCTTGCGGCTGCTGGATTCAATCCTCGCGGTGCTTAAGCTTAAAATATGGTTCTCATAAGCCGATTATGCGAAGAGTTATACTCAAATGTGGGAATATTTCTTGTTTTATCTTCATAACTTAGGAAAGTAGGCGTCTAATAACTTTTTTTCATTTCTTTTAGACGTGGTTATTGTAAGAGAAATAAGAATTTCCATATAAAAAGGAGGGTAAGTTATTGGAGAGCAGTCGATCACTCTCTGAAAGGGTTGTATAAAAGTGACTTGACACTTATTATGAATATACACATGTAAGAAAAATTCATCAGTTGTAAAGCTCTTTTTTTAATGTAACACAATCGATAGAAATTCTTAACCAATAAGAAAATTTGAATATATATTTATATATAGGATGCTTTTAAAATAGTAATAGAAACTTCAAGAATAGATTAGGTATATATAAACGAGTATTTATTTCAATAGAACACAGGATTCCAAACTAAAAGAGAAAAGGGGGGGGGAGATCGCCATAGAAAAAATCAGCAATTTACTACTACTGCTTGTCACCAGGGTTCAAGGAAAAATCTGAATGACCAAACCACCGCTGGAACTAAGGTTGACCGCTCCATTGGTGGGAACAAAGGTTGAGTCCTAAGGGCCATCAACAGTGACGGCACAACCCTCTCGTGGGAGGCACATCCCGCCATCGGTAAGGGATAGCTAACCTCTGGCCATTTATATACCCAACAGGATGGCAAGAGCCAACCATCCTACCTAAACCTTCTCATCCTCGTGTCCGAGATGCCCCGATGGGAGGTGGTAATGGGGAAGAGGGGTTATCAATGAAAAAATAAAAGGAAAGGATATAAAGATGAAATATACAACTCATATTTAGTTAAATACCCTCTTACAACAGCCAAATAACACGCATGAATAATAGCATGTGGACCTTGTATCACTTTGAACGGCAAGTATTTTGAATACTCAAACACTTCAAAAGTTTATTCTGATATTGCACCTATTTGCCATAATTTTATTTGTCATGCTGCATATGATATTTATAAAGTTGCTATCCATGTAACACGGTTCTTGCACCATTTATCATTTTTATTCCATTACATACATGCTGTATACTTCATTTGGTTGGTCCTCTCTTTTTATTTAATTCACCGGCAAAGGATCCCTTATAGTGCCTTTGCATTTGCAACTGCATCTATTATAAAAGTGACTTGTATCTATATTAGCGGCGTAACTAGGTTAAGTGAAGTCCGAAACAAAATATAATTTCTTCTGTCCTATTCGCAATCAGTAACTTGACAAAAAGCGGCCAAGATATGTCCTATTGTTTCACATTTGAATTTTATTTGACTTTAAAAAGTGGCAGAAACAGCTAACATTTTTTCTCCTAAAGCAGCGTTCCCACGAAGCCAATTATTATGCGCAATAGAAGATCAGGCATACCTCAGGAAGATCACGTGAGTCAATTTAACAGTTGTTTCATCAGGGCAACTATTTGCCATTATTCCATTGGGGCACGTGATCTTTCTTAGGTAGGCGTGGGCTTCTACTGCGCACAATAATTGGCCTCGTGTGAACACTGCTTAAGAATGGCTCTATACTCCCTTTTACCCTCCTTTCCATGTCTATACCTCTGTTTTATGTGTTTGACCTACCCTTGAAGTATGTACAGTAAATTTAGAAACACACTGTAGCTCACTGAAAAAACACTTTTAACTTGAAATAAAAGAAAATCAAAAAGATAAAAACCATCAAGTGCCATTGGAATTTTATAAAGTTCGCTTCGAATTAAATCTGAAATTTTCAATTACTCTGTAGATATTACTTTTAATTAGAAATCTCGACTTTAGGCCAGATTAGTAACGAAATACAGATTGAATGTTATCATCGAATAGCTAAGTTGAATAGAAAGCTTCGAAAGAAGTTTTCATATTTATTATCAAGGACATGAAAATCCTAAACAATTCTTTATTCAAAAGCAATAAAAGTCAATGCTTCTTTTTACTTCCTCGTATACAAATTATACAAAAAGAAATTGTAGTAATCGTTAAAAAATTTGAACTCCAGATTTTGCCGAATCTATGTTTCCTATTTCCCTGAATCCAAAAAAACACAACAACATATTTTTAGAACCACTGTCTGAGAACATGATAGCTTAAAAACGCTTGTAATTAGGTAGATGAAATTTGGTACGGGGGTATATACATGAAAGTTGAAAAAAAAATTCAGTTGTTAAGGAAATCTATTTGCCTGCCCAAGTGCAAGTGAACAGCGAAACCGCGAATTATAACCAGTGTGAATGGTCTCCGGGACACTTTCTTGTATACTCTCCAAAAATATTTTTTTATCAAAACTGCAGAACCAATAAATGGTCAGCCATTTATTCAAAATTTGAAAAGAATCTATATTAGATGCTAAACATGAGAATCTAACTTCATCTACTTAGTTCTTGGAGTTTTAACATTATCGAGTTCACTCGTACTCGAACAGCCAAACAAAAATGCTTCCTGTAAATGGATTTTGCTCAAAATTTAATAAAAATCTACAAATTCGGCCGTAAGCCGTTATACTAAATTTCTTCCGTCTAGCTCAGACGTTTTAGAGTCATCGTTTTCACAGACAGACAAGCAGACAACAATAGATAGACAGACATAATACAAAAAATGAATTTTTCGGACTTCGAAACTGAAATGTGGAGATACGTCAAAGTCTCGAATACGAAATTTTCGGCGAGTACAATATATCCTTTACATTCCAATGCGAGAAACTAGAAAGGCAGGTAAACAAAATTTCGTATAGAAAAAAAAATCAGCAAGTCACAAATTCAGTATCAAATCTTGATGGATTTAACTACTTTCATAAGAATATAAGCTTGATAACTCTAAAATGCAATGAATTAAATAAACAAAATTCAGTATGAGATCTTGCGACTACAATTGTAGCTTTGTGTTCGAACTTTGATTTCACTCGATCAAAAAAACGGCACCCAAAATCCGTATTCGGTTTTCTTTACTCTACTAAAAAATAATTTTAAAAAAAAACTCTCATTTGCGAAATATTAAAAATAAAATTTTAAGTACTTATAGGTTTACGGCCTCTGCCTCAATTTTATATGGGAAGAGGAACGATAAGCCTTTTTAGAGAGCATGCGAGAAATTTTTGAGAAGACCACTCCTGCTAGTTTATATAATATATATTATTCTTGTATTCTTGAATAGTGACAATAGTGATATATTACTACATTGTATGAGTAATATTTCACGTCCATTTGCAGTATCCTTGTAATTTTCTCACAACACAACAAGCAGAATCATTTATATTTACCAGGAACAAAAATAGTTCTTTGTAATGCTCATTTTTCACTTGCTTTAACAATTAACAAATCATTAAATTACCATAATAAACTTATAAAATACCAGCTAACTAAAGAGTGGTGAAAAAAAAGATTTTTTATATATTGTATTGTATTTAAATATTGTATTTTGATAAAAATGAAAGTTTCAATTATATGACTAATTTTATTTTCATTCATTAAAAAAATTGGAAAGCCCATAGGAAAAAAATATTTATTGTAAGATCCAAAGAATTGCATAATTTGGCCTTTATTTTTAAGAAAATATTTGCTACGTTGTTTTGTAAAATATGTGAAATGACAACTGATATAGAAAAATTAATGTGCACTACTATATGTTGTTTTATAAGGTTAAATTATATTGCATTATTTTAAAACATATATTTAATGGTAAAAATGAATTTAAAAAATGGCAAGAGAAGCATTTCTTCTTAATTTTAGAAAATAACATAAACACCAAATTCTCCACATTATGCTACTTCGCAACTATAAATAAAAATTCAAGAATTCCTACTACGTAATTCTCGCCTTGATAACAAAATGTCATAAAGATACAAGGTATCTCAAAAAGAGGAGGATATTTCGCCATTATTTAGCTATTGCAAACAAAAATCAGATATCTTTCCATGCATCAGTAAACGACATAAAAACATAAAATGCTTTCTCTAAAAGCTACAGTAATCGTTCGTATGCAAATTAAATTTCGATGCATTGCGTTTTACGTCAAGTGTTAAGGTAATTATAATAAATACCATCTTAAATTGCCACCCATTTACTTCTTTTAACTTCTTTAAAGTTTAATTGTCACTTAAAAAAACTCGTCTTCTTAATCCCCGAAAAGCGATTTACCGACAGAGTGAGAGAAAGAGGTCGGAAAAAAAACTGGCTTATCTGCATGCATCACCCCATTCCTCTTACTTATATCTATCACTTTACCGTGAAAAGAGGCATTTGGCGTGATTTCTTCTCACTCATTACCGCCAAAGTCTTAGACGGAAAGTGTCTAAGATTATGGAACGTCATTTAAGAAAGTAGATAGCGGGGACTTCTCTGAAGGATTTCAAAAACTCATTAAGGGGAAAATGAAGTTAAAATCCTTTCCCACCTTCCCCTTTATGCATATTTAGAACCAATGTGCAAGCTGCTCCCCCCCTTAATCCCCAAATCATCTATCTAATTTCGGCTGGAAAAAGCGCGCCGCATTGCATATTCATCGCCAAGACGGCGGACTGCCATCCGTCAAAAGCATGACAGGTTATCACCCCGCATTTGCATAATGCTCTGTCTTGAGAAGAAGGGGGATCTTCCTTGAAGGTCATTAGGACTTTAATTTTGATCCACCTTTCCGTTCTTTTGTCTCGATGGAATTCGGTGGGGAAGTGAGATCATAAGGAATGGAATGGGAAGATCCTGGGGTTAAATGGCTTGAAACAGAGAGAAGCTGGCTAACTTTTAAGTCCCTTTTCTCCCCTCTGCCAGAACTGAGAATCTTTTGTATAAACAAATTGGTCATTTAAATAATAATGCAATAATGAGCAATCCTTTATGGATAAATATCTGCCCGGAATTTTGATTGTGCATCAGTCTGTTGTTTGATGATCATAGCTTAGATAAGAATAAAGCTTCCTTTTTGGAAAAAAAGTATATCATCATACAAATTTTGGAAATTAAATGGTGCCATTTTCACATACATTTGCTCATTTTAAATCCTCAGATGATTACTTTTAATATCGTCAATACAGTTAATATCTAAATTAATGTTAGTTAATCATCTTGAAGGAGAACCAACTTCATAAAGATTACAATTAAATTTCACAGAGATGACTTTCTGCTGATTTAAAAGAGAGAATTCATTAAAAAAAATGGAAAAATTAACTCCCACGAGGGAATTAATGACATTAATGGGCATGGGTAATATTTAATTTTTTCTATAATGCTTTTTCGTTCAAAACTTTCTTCGATACGATTATTCATATCACTTTCTTTCATTCTTAATTTCTTCAGATGAGATTGCCAAGTTTTGAGGTGACGTAATGCTTTTGACAAAAGATAATCAATTATTCAGAGGCCTTTGACATAGCCATAGCCATAGATATAGACAGCATAAATCAAGTGTATAGCATTAGACCACAATCTGTTGTCTACTGACTGTTTTTTCCAATAAATGTTATTTTATGGTCTCCCCATTTTGAGGCAATAGGAAAATTACTTTGGGGAATCACTTAAGGTTTAATAGTAATCGAATGACGTAAAAGAAACTTCTGCCAGCAACCATCTCTACAAATTTCTTCGTCACATCAATAGCTATTTTTGGCTCTCGCCGTCATATTTAACATGCGACAAACATCAATTCCTAATAATTTTCAGGACCTGAAATCCCTCCATTCCGAAATTGATATTATACCATCAGGGTTTCCAATACTATAGATTATAAACTAAATGATCATTTCCTTTCTTTAATCTGCACGAGACCTATATAGTAATGAACTTCGGAATTTCGAACTGTGGTTAGATGACGAAATACACGCTTGCTTGGGTCGCTCAATCTAAATTTCCCCACCAGTGCGTGAAGATTTAACTCCCACAGGTCTATTCAGTTCCAGACAGAATCTTTGTTAGAACTGAGTGTCAATTCCGTAAATCTCCAGTCCGAAATCCTAGACTTCATCAACACATCACCACAAACCCAAATAAACCATAATACTACATGTCGCCATCTACTTCACTGTTCAAGATCCGTAGGCAATCACTAGGTTTAATATAAGATATATTACAGATTGCAGAGCCAAGCGCAACCCTTCAGCCCTCTAAATTCGCCAACTAAGCAGTCAGTGGAAGGTGCAAGTACAAGTGATATCTTCGATTAACTTCCCCCTTTCTCGTCAGTGTTGATTGAAAAAGAGAGCAGAATGACAGAGCAAGGCCACTCAATTAATGAGAGTGGGTGCTGTTAATACCCGCAACGGCCTCATTTCCATCACAACGACGAAATCAACAAGCTCAAAGCTTAAGCCCGTGTCGATTCAGCGTGCACTTCGCCCATAAAGAAAAGTGTGCTCCGTTGTGAATGGATTATGGGTAATAACTTAGCGAGAGAAAACATTTATGTCTGAAATATGCAAGCTCTGCCATTCAGAAAGGCGGCAGTGGTGAGTGAAGGAAATAAAGTCTAATAAATATGGATTAGCATATTTTGTTATATTTAGAAGTAATTAACAATGTTTTATTCATAATTATAATAGTTCTATGTCCATGCAGCTGAAAGTTTGGAAACGAAATGTAAATGAAAAAGTAAAAGTAGCAAAAACAATGGGGACATGTTTGGGGGAACTAATTTTTGATCCATAAAATTAAAAAAAAAAACATATGTTTTAATCCAACATATTATTTTTGTTGTCAAAAATTTCCCTTTTATTGTACTAATAAGAAATTCACAACGATGAATAAAATATCAGAGGATAGATTTTTTTTTCAGTCTACAGCGAATGCAAACTAGTATATTAAAAATATCAACTAGATCATTTAAAATACCGAAAAACACTGACTTGAATCGACATAAACGAGTCTGACGATAATAAGGAAAGATGAGGGCAAGTATAAAGAGGGGTTATAGATAAAGCACATATTTAAATTGTTTCTCATAATTACGTACCTTGAGACCCACAAAGTAATCCTTGTTATTTAATTATAGTATTCGAGAAATAGGCAATAACTAGCCGTCATTAATGACGAACTGTGCTCCTACATATTTTGAGCATTAATTTATCATTTTAATTATATCTTACATACAGAGTTAGTAAGAAATAAGTTATCCACTTCAGATAGCTCTAAAACGCGTTCTATTGATCCAAATGAGATAAAATTTGAACTACAGATTATTGAAATGATGCGCCTTACATTTATTAAATTTTAAAAAAATTAGTGCAAAAATTCACCGTTAGGTGGCGTTGTAATACACATAAAACCATTTAATATGGTTTATAATTGTTAAATAAATTAAAATTAAAATTGCTCAATATGTTCTCCTTCATTTTCAGCAATATACTCTAATCGGTGAACCATATTTTCTATAGCTGACCGGAGTGAGTCTGCCGGAATATTAAGAATATGGCGCTGAATGTTGTCCTTCAGATATGGTAGATATGATGTCTTTTGAAGGTACATATTGTCCTTCAAATAACCCCACAACCAAAAGTCGCAAGGGGTGATGTCCAGCGAGTGAGGAGGCCATGCTATTGGGAAATGACGGCTGATTACTCGTGCTTCTGTTAAATGCTGCATTAACATTCGCTTTACACGACGATCAATATGAGGTGGGCACCATCCTGCATGAAAATGATGTCTTGAAGGCATCCACGCTGTAAAAGAGTTTGGATTACAAAATCCCTCAGCATATCATGGTATCGTTGTCCTATGACGGAACAGGTCTGGATTCCATTTGAAGTAATCTCTTCAAATAAAAACTGACCAATGATAAAGATAGCTGTAAAACCACACCATATTGTCACTTTTTCAGGATGCAAGGGTTGTTCCCGGATAACGTGAGGATTTTCCTTTGCCCAAATTCAACAGTTATAAGTATCAACCCAATGAGGCAAAAGTAAGCTTCATCACTCCACAGAATGTTCCATGGACAAGTTGTGTCACCCACCATTCGAGCAAGGAACTGAAGTGCAAAAGTTTTACGGACCACATAGTCTCCGTTTTGCAACAGGTGCATGTATGGATAAAAATGCAAAATCTGCCGTACGATTTTTCGTACAGTTGAATAAGGTATATCCAGAACACGGGAAACAACTGGCAAACTCAAACTATTATGCAGCGACTGACTGCTGGCTTCAACGAGCGCTATCGCAACATTTTGGACGCTGGAGGACGGGATTTTTTTTTCGTTCTCTACCTAGAAGAATGCCAAGTTGCCTAGTTTTTTCAAATTCCTGTATCATCTTGCATAGGGCACCTGGGGACATTGGACCTCTTCGTATCTGCTTCATACGACAAAATTCCTTTAGAGCTGTAACGGAGTTTTGTTGGTCCTGGAAAACAATTTCATCAGTAGCGCTTTTTCTTGCAATGTCGGCATGACGAATAGAGAAGAAACAAATGTTCGTGCAGAATCGACCTTCTTTTATACAAAGAAAAATGGTAATAGACATGCGCTGTAACACAAAATTACGCTTCGCATTTTCAATATATGCAAATGAATGCCATTTGTGTTACAGCACCATCTATTGGTGAATTTTTTGTACTGATTTTTTTTAATTAATAAATGTTAAGCTCATCATCTGAATAATCTGTAGTTCAAATTTTATCTTATTTGGACCAATAGAACGTATTTTAGAGCCCTCTGAAATGGGTAACTTATTTCTTGCTAACCCTGTGCTATCTATACATAATGAGAAATATATCTTATTCGAAATGTAATACTAATTGAAATTATTCTTTCACGGTTGATGTAAGGCACTTTCATTGGTTAGATATTCCGAAAAGGTTGTAAATTAAGTTAACAAAATTGGTCCGATTGTTGAGACTGGAGACTGTATCAAGTTTAAATTTATCATATCTTTCGAAAATGGTCAAAGGAAAGATAAGGCAAGCATCGATGACTCTCTAGACGTTAGATTTACAGATCTAACCTATACTTCAGAGCAATTTCTGAGGATGGTGACAATACTATCCACATCAAAATAAAATTAAAAATAATACCATATAAAAAAATAGAATATGTGCAGCATCCAGTAGGAAGTATAAAAAATGATTGTATGGAAAATTTCTTTTACGCGCCTATTCGACTCGAGATTACTCTGATAAATGATTTAACGGAATTTGTCGCCTGTGGATAGTTGTTCTTGCTGGAGGAAGATTTAACATATAAACATGAAATTTTCGATATGTTCTCTTAGATGATTTTACGCTTGGTCATATTACTGAAATGATTGAAGAAAAGTGAGAAAAAAAAGATGTTGCCAGGGAGTTCAATATAACACACCGCATTGTTTCACTTAAAATTTCTGTAGCCTGTGATAAACAATGAAAACACATGGAATGTAGATATCGCATCAAAGAGGGAGGTCATGCACTCATAGGTATATTGTCCTATTGGTAAAAGGAACGAACGCACCTCAGCTCAGTAGATGGCATATGAGTTTCATCTAGATACAACGGATCTCCCGATCGACTGCAGTCAGATGTCTGAGAAAAAGAGACCTATACGCCCGGCAGAACTTGAGTGTCCCATTGTCCAGATTATATCACACAACCTGTTTGCAATGGTGGGGTGAGCTGGGT
Organism: Argiope aurantia; assembly: GCA_026543865.1. Classification (NCBI taxonomy): domain Eukaryota; kingdom Metazoa; phylum Arthropoda; class Arachnida; order Araneae; family Araneidae; genus Argiope; species Argiope aurantia. The sequence goes on from JAPMOR010071052.1 coordinate 453,751, forward strand.
ATAAAGGGCAAGGCTTGAATTGTATTTTCAGATGAGAATAGGTTCAGTCTATCATCGATTATTGAGGTGAACTGATCTGGCATGTGAATGGAACAGCTTATCATCCAAAAAATGTCAAGGGAAGAGACAGATATCTGACACGATCTATCATGATGAGGACCGGAATCATACACCCTTTCATATAGCTGTAACTGGAACCATGACCACATGAAGTTTTGCTTCTTTGCATCCGGTTTTCCTATGGGGCTGCTAGTGATATTTTTATTTTTTTTCGACTTGACAAGCAATTAATCGAAAACAGATTCAGATTTAACAAGAGAAAAAGGTTACTCAACGTTAGAGATGGCCAGCATGTCCTACAGATTCTAAACCTCTTGAAAATTTTTGTGATGCTTTTGGAAGTGACTTGCTTATATAATATATTCTCCAACAAGTGAGATCCCCCTCATTCATGCACATACAGAGGAACAGGATGAATTGCCTCAACAATTTCTGTAAAGCATATGATATGTGGAATCTTGCATCACACTCTATCTCTTACTGATATTCTTCTCAAAGATACTTGCTGCTCCTCATATTCCTTGTTCAGTTCCCTTATTTGCCTTTTTTAATTCCACATTCCTTATTTGCCTTTTTAAAATTATCTGCATTCTAATTACTAATAATGCAATAATAATATTTTATCCTATTACCTACACCTCCCTTAATGTTGGGATCCCACAATTTGTACCCACATTTTGTACACTACACCCACCATCTATTTTCCATCATTGTGATCCATCTTCCATAAATGTTCAAAAGTGTATAAATCATGTGAATTTTTAAAGGTTTCTAAAACTAATAACAGTTTTGTATCAGTTATTGAAAATGCAAACAAAACAAAATCAAGACTATTATATTCTGCCTTTAAAAATTGTATACATGTCTTATTATAAATATATTTGACATCAGTAAAGTATTTTTGCTATTTTTTGTAAACAATTAATTGACTATTTAGTTTCAGTATCCTAACAAAAGATTAAATCATTTCATTGGGAAGAAAACCTAATGTGCAAAAATTCCGTAATATATAATGATACCTAAACAACATTTATTCTTTCAAAAGAGGCTTATTCTATGCTTTTAAAGACAGCAGCTCGCTCACGATATTAATAGTATTATTTAGTCATGCCAATCAAATATGATAAACTACTTCTCATTATAAAAAAGGAGCATTTAAAAGTATACTTGTATAATAAACACAGAATATTCTGATTGTTTAATATATGCTAGCAAAATGAGGAAGTGGTTGGCGAAATCGGTCCAGTTGTCGTGACTAGAGGACCTGCCAAGGTTTCATTTTGCGATATATCTCAAAGGTCAAAGAGGTCGGTGGTGGTAGACAATCATTCATATCATATATAGAGATCATCAATTTTCTTATGAAATAAAAGTTGACCAAATCATTATACATTTTGTTGTTAAAAGATTCTAAAGAATTATATTTTATGTTATTTGTGTCGATAAGTTACAGCAGTATAAATTAAAAAACTTATATTTTTATATAATCCACTTATTCTATTAACCAAAGATATTCTATAAAATATCTTTAACACATTGACGCTTTAAACAAAAAACAAAACAAAAAAAAAGCATTTCTTCAGAGTGACCGAGCTATGAATTTTCGAATATCTCCATTTTGTCTGTTCGATAAATGTTTTAAAGGTAATCCTCGAATAAACACCCCATGCTCCCTTGAAACGGCAGTTAATTGGCTTACGATCAAAAAATTTTAAGTTATGAACTTAGTTCGTGTCGATCTCTAAACATGCGTGTTTTTTTTTTGTTTTTTGTTTGTTTGTTTGTTTGTTTTTTATAGAAACAGCGCATTTTTTTAACAGTGTAAAAAATATTTTGCAAAGTATAACTAAAAGATATAAATTATTAAATTTCTAATAATATTTAAATATTATAACTTCTTAATTTCGTCAGTATGATACTTATTGACTTAAACATATAATTATTCTTTCGTTTAAATATTTTTAATATAATTATTTCATATATTACATATTTTTCATATAATCAAACATTTAATTACTTCTTTCATTTAAATATTTTCTAACTGTAACTAAACACATATCTCTAACAGTTTAGAAATTACCTTTTTCGTCACAATATAGCGGGTGTCCATAGAAATAAGAAAAAAAAAAGTCAGGAACAAACAGTTTTACTATAATTCTTGAATTAAGTTTGATTTATGAACGATTTAAATTGTTTTTATTCTCAGGCAATCACCGCCAGACAATTCGCCACAAAAAAAAAAAAAAAAATCGCCATCTTTCTTTATTTTGCATTGATTTTGAAATTACTTTAAAGACTAAACTCAAAATTGGACAGAGTCTCTGATTATAAAAACCGCACCATTATTTATGAGCATTTTTACTATAACGTCAAAAAGAACGATAAACGGGTCCACAGTCATTGCCATCTTCTTTATACTTTATGTTGGAATAAAAAGAAACATCAATAACACAATAAAGAATATCAATTCCTCCAATTCCACAAGCGCAAATAATTACATTCAAAATCTTGAAAACGTGCTAACTTCGAGATAGCGCAACGAATGAAGAAGCAAAATGGGAAACGCTTTCAAGAAAAAGCCATTAAAAAGGGAAGAGTAAAAACCACCCCCCTCGCGGCTCAACCATTTCCTAATCAAAATAAGCGACCTCCTCTTACTTCCGAGGGAACGAGCACACCCCTTTTTTTTCCTCTAGGAGATGTGCACCACCCCTGTAAGACGGCAAACCGCAGAGTGCTAATCCCCCAGCATTGTGTGCCAAATTGAAATTCATCGTAGAAGAGCTGCTGATCGATTTCAATCATTGCCAATTTCATAGAAACGGATCAGACGATACCGCCCTCGCGACACGCAACCACCGGCTGTGTCCCTGTTGGGGGTGGAGAAAGGGGGGTCTGCCATCTCCAACTCGAAGAGAAGGGAAAGTGTGTGCCTGAAATGATCACCCTTAACAAGATTTGTGTATATTGCCTTTACTGTAGTTACTGGTGCACGAAATAAACAAACGGCTGTAATGATAAATTTAAGGATAGCAGCAGGAATTGAAATGAAATGGGTGAAGTAGAGTAGATTCAACAATTTTTGCTAAAGGCAATTTCTATATTTTTCTATCTCTAGTAATAATGTTTATTTTCAGATTTCATTTTAAAATCGACATTCATTTTTCAGCATTATTTATTGCTTAATTTTACTGAAAACTTATTCTTCGACTTATTTTGAACTGAGAGTCAGTTGCTAAGCAACGCGGAATTGCTTGGGATTAAATTCCTGTAATGGATAGGATAGAAATGATTTATACTATATAAAATATAATAAACAAAACCCTTTTCAAGACATTTGATTGAAGTAAAAGATAATCTTTAAAAAAATAATTATAGAGTAGTTTTGCATTCTAAACTTTTCCTAGTAAGAAAATGTAACTTTCCTTATTTCAAAAACCCATGCATTAAATTATTTAATTATAAATTAAAAGAAAAATTGTAAATAAAGTTTGATATTTTTAACATGATAAAAAAAAATTATTTTAGATGGTATAGATTCTTTTCGTGACAATTTTCTCCTAAGTTTCTGCGGAATAAAAGCAAAATATTGGTTAATTTCTTATAGCCTGAAGCGGCTGCTGTCGCTTACCATCTGTTTGATTTGCAGTCAACGGCTTTAATTTTCTTGCCTCCTTTAGAACGATTGATTAATGATTGTTTTCAGGCATTGTTAAATCATTTTTTTGAAACAAATGAAAATCTGAATATATATATATATAACAACATTTTTCAAAATAGTAGTAGAGTAGCTCAAGGTCAATAAATTTTAACGCGTTTAATTTTGTTAAAACATAATAACTATTAAAAGAAATATTGTGCAGAAATGAAATTAATATAATTGAAATAGTAAAATTTTGAGTTTAAGACGGTATTAAAATATTTCTTGCAAAATTATTTGCTTTGAAGTTAATAAAGGAAAATGGCAAAACTTCGGTTAATGTATAATTAATTGGATATTTAATAAAAGTTTGCTTTTCGAAAAGTTGGCAGTATTCTTCTTCTTCTTGTCTTAAAGAGCAAGTGTGTAAATTTTGGTTAAAATCGAAACAGTCGGTTAGGAGGAGATGTGCAATGCACACATATGAATTCGTATATAAATATATAGCCACAATGACACTTATTTATATTAATATTATTAGTAATCTCATTGAAAAACGATGATTTTCATTTTCTCGTATAAAAAATATAAACAGAGAATATTAAAAAAGTTTTGTTAAAAATTGGCATCAATATTTTGATGTATTCTTCAGTTTCAAACTTCACTAAAACGGAAACAAAATTCTTTTTTTTTATTATTATTATTCTTTTTCTCTCATGATACTACCCATCCTCGGATTCTAAAACTATCAGCGCTTTTGCGCATGTGCAAGAAAGAATTTATTTCTTCAAAAAAAGGGATAAAAGAGAAGATGTTTACATTTAGTAATAGGATGAACTCAGATTATTTTCGGAAGTGTTAGGCGTAATAACCACCCCTCAGCGAAGTGCTAATGTCTAAAAGTGCTGGTTTAGTAATACCAAAACGAATAGTATATCTAATACGGAACAAAATAGACAAATGAGCCTTGGTAAATGATTTTTACACTTAAATAGTCGAAATATATCAAATTCTGGTTAAAGTTCGTTAAAAAGAAGATTCTCGTCTATCCCTGTATATAAAAATGATAAAAGAATGGCGAAACTAGCAGTATGAAGGAAATTTGGCATGTGGAATCTAAACCCATATTATAGATGTGTGTCAATTTTGAATCAAAGTCATCAAAGAATAAATTGTCCATCTGTCTGCTTTGATTTAGAGAAGAGCATCCATCCAGGCTTTGAGGATAATAAAAAGAATCGTGCTCTTCTTTTTGAATTATTTGTTATTACTGTTTGTTATTCCTTTCATATTAACTACTTTTCTTATTTGCACTTCCTTTATGCCATGTTTATGCAATTTTGCAAATCTTTAATGCATTGTACAGAATTGTAAAATACTTTTAAGGCTTGACACGAGTTCTTCCAGTGTTATTAAAGCTAATAATTAGTGTAAATCTGTAAATCTTATTTTACAGCAAAATTTATAGAACTCGATTGATTAATTTAAGAGAGATCTAAATTAATTAATTTAGTTAGAGATCATTAATAATATCGAAAAAGGTGAAACCGAAACGCCATAAAAAGTAATTTCAATATTAATTCTACGATAATATATATGATAGAAAAATTGAAAACTTAAGAAGCTTATTGCTCAAGGTGGGACAGGAAAAAAAAAAATAAGAAATCAAAACACAGATAGAAGATACTTAAACTTAATATTCTTGATAGCATCTCATGTTCTTGATTTCATGCAGGAAGATCAACGGGAAAAGAAACCCTGTGATTGAATACATGATCATTCAAAAAAATCTAATCGTGATGCGAGCAAAGACAATACTTATGTACATTAAGCGTCAGAAATTTAAATTTAGAAGTGGAATCGGAAATTAGATGCAATTTCAGAAGGTCGATCAGCTGATGAAAAACATTATTGAATTCTTCTACTTATGATTCCTAAGATAATCAACGATCCTTTGATTAACTCATCTATCTAGTCTACAACGTCAATAAACTCAGTTTTTTATGATCTTGATTGTTAACATCTACTCTAGTTAGAATGAAAAATATACAAAGTAATTTAAAATAAATAAAGATAGCTTAAACTGATTGTCTTGTTCTGTACAAATGCTCCTGGCGATCATCAGCTTTTTGCTGAGACTGATAAATATAAAGCATCGAGAATTTTCTGGAATTTACCTGTTCAACTGCATGATGATGTGAAGATAGATGTGAAAGAATACTGACGCAATCATGTGGCTGATACAAACTTTGACCATTTGACGAAGTAGCAGAATAAGACTTATATCAGTGAAGATAAAAGCATGTAATTAAATTGGTTAAACAGCTTTTTCACAGATTCAATCAATGAGGAAATTATTGAAATCGAGAAAGTGCACGTCGAGTGATCAAAGAAACGAATATCTGTGAACATATAAAAAATGTAAATACATGAAAAAATTCCGATTTCAGAAGTGAAATCGACGAATAAGGAATCATGGCAGATGAGGTTTAAATTTTAAGAAAATAAAATTCTGATGCATTAAATATTTTTATTAAATTTGCCAATCACAGCAAACGTTTGCTCTGCGCATTGACATTTATACAACCTGTAATAGTTTTGAAGAATCTAAATAACGAATGTAATTTGGTATAAAATATTTAAAAATTAACGTGCATTTTCTATTGCCATAAGGCAGATTATTTCAGCATGATTTAAATGTTATTATTCTGCACGAGCTTTTCATTGGTTACAATCGTTAAATATATATTAGCGTTCGATATTCCTGTAACACTGTATGTGCGGGCGTGGCCTTGATCCCGAATGCACTGAATGAAAGAGCGTCTATTCAAAGAAATATTCTCTCTAAATAATGATTGAATGATAAATGATTGAATTAAACCCATTTTAAATTAATTTCAAAATACTAATCATTTATAAAAATGTCTATAATTTACCGAAGAATAAATATGTACAATAATTCTAAAATATGATTTTATTAAAAATGAGTATATGAAATCATTTTCTTTCTCCCCAATTAAAAAATCTTTTAAAATCAAATAATAACACCATAAAAAGTAATTATTTAATCATTTTCCAGCGTCATCTTCTATTCCTGTCCAACATCTATTATGCAAAATAATTCCGAAGACAGCATTTAGAATCGACACGAAATAAACTGAAATATTTGCTTGTTTATAGCTTTTCTGTCTCAAATAGTATTCAAGTCATCATATAGAAGCTTGTTTCAGTATCTTGTCGCGTATTTGTTTTGTACCAGAATTTTTTTTTTTTTTTTTTTTTTTTTGTCTAGCAGGAATCCTTCAAAATCCATTTATGATTTTTCGTTTAGTTATGCATAAACTAAGGTGTTGGCATTTGTTATTTATGCTTTCAAACTTGAACTTATAATCTGAATTTATATCGTGTACATCACCGGGAATATAAATTTAATCTTCATGAACAAAATAAAATAATAACTGCTTTGATCGCATTTACTTATCCGATGCATTTATGCAAAAATAATTGCAGTTATCAGAAGGTTGTTGACTATCCTTTGTCTAATCACTAAATATTAATCTTCAGAAATAAAAGCAACAAGGATTCATTTAAATTAAAATCCACAATTTTTATTCGTTATCTGTATTTTCACATAGCTCGTATAAAAAAGAAAATTCGTTATATGTCGGCTTTCGATTCACGACTGAATTGCTCGCACATGTTCAAAAGTAAGTAGACGCTTGGAGAGATCGGCTTCACCACAAATTAAATATGCTTATATTGCTTGAATTACTTTAATAGATATATTAAGACATCTATACATTAGAAGCTAATATTACGTATTAACTTGTAAACAATGGATATCTTAAATCATGCAACTACAACTACAAGGCATAATTCTCAAATTATGCTGTGGTAATTTATAGAAATAACCTCATTTTATTCTTGTTGAGTAAAATAAACCTTTGAACTTTAAGAAAAGAATTATTCCAGAAATCTATAATTTCCTTGCTCCCTCTAACTACTCTTGATAATTCTGATTAATATAATTTATGATGATGGTCTGAAATATTACGCTCATAATTAACATCCTTAGTTTCGCCCAGTTTCATGTCTGTCCAATAAAAATCTCGTTTCGAGTAACAACCAACCATTACGGCTCTCCTAGCGCTCGTTTGGACAACACAGACGAATTACCATAACTATTTCCAACCAAATAAATCAAGAAAGCTCTCTCTTTAAAAGGAAATAAAGTTCCAGCAATTAATCAAACCCTTGGTTGCGCTCTCATTTTTCACACAAGACGCGAGAGAGGGCTCAAAACTCCTCGATTTTTCTGCTCGAAAAGCGATTCGTTGCTCCAAGGAAAGCAGGGGTGGAATTTTCAAATAGAGATTGTTTGTGGAGTCTAGACGTCTGGGAAAAACGAACTCGCCAAAAAATAAACTGTTTGAATTTCCGCAGATTTATTTCGTTCGTGGTATTTTATGAGAAAACTTTTGAAGTGAAGTAGTGCTTATTACTGAAGGAAGTGATTGAGATGTGATGTTTGAGTCATAAGTGATTTGTAATAGTACTAAAAGGAATGAGGAATGAATAAAAACAGTTTATTCGAATGAAGAATCTGTTGGAATCAACAAAATTAAAACTGTATGCTGTGACGAGCAAGGGAAAAATGGTATTCGAACTAGATATTCTAGTAGCTAGTTCTTTATAAATTAAAGCGACATACTTTGCAAGAGATCTAAATATCAATGCTGAAATTTTCCATTCTCTAAACATCAATGAGCTCTAAATATCCAAAGTGGAATGGAGGTCAAAGAGAGATATAAAGGGTGTCCCAAAATTAACACAAGCATCTGAATTTGCCACCATTACGTGCAGTAAAGTGTTAGCAACCCTATTAAAAAAAGTCATTTGACAGCTGATAGTTTAGGGTTAGTAAAAATAGAGCGTTACGCACTAGAACAACGTGGTAACGCAAGATTTGAATTAAATGAAAAACACTGTTATTTTCTTTAAATTGTTATATATTAATTGATTTGTAAAGTACATAGGATAGGGTTATGTATGAAATAACACATAGGGTAAATGGCCACCACGGCTTTGCTGGCACATACTCATTTTTTGTCGAAATTTTCCAGTACCATTTTGTATAAATGTGTCTGAATTTCTTTGATGCAACATTGAATTTCCTCCTTCAATGCACGCGTACTTGTGGGATTGTTGGCACAGACCTTTGACTTTAAATAACCCCATAAAAATAAGCCCAATGTTTTTAAATCTAGTGGACCAATTCTCAAATTTTTGAACTATGGCCACCAGACTTTCATTATTCTTTTAAATATTGTTCAATAATGAGAACATGTTAAGTATAGTATAACGCTCCATTTGCACCAACCCTAAACTAACATCTGTCAAATGCCTTTTTTAATAAGGTTGCCAACACTTTACTGCACGAATGGTGGTAAATTCAGATATTTGCGTTAATTTTGGGTCACCCTTTACAAGGAATTCCCCTTTAACCTTATTATGAAAAAAGTGTGAAAATGAGTCTTCCGAGTAATCGGCATGTTCGCAATTTTACACTGATCATAAAATTGCAGCCCATTGTAATTTGATAAAGGAGAAGGAAAAAATCCGCAGGTTTTTAAACTTTAGTAAAATACTCTTTCGACCTTTAGGTAACCACAACCGAAAAGTCGCTCTTTTCTAAAGGGCAAAGTTCCCTTCTTTACACCCCTCTTTCAAAATTAGAAAAACCAAAATCATAAAATGTTAGTGTTTGCATGCAAAACAAGTTAGAACGATGAATTTTCTTAAATAGGAATAATCAATTATACTATGCATTATAACATTAGATAAAAATTTATGTTCTGCGGGATTTTCCTGTAATAATATATTTTACATAAAAATATCAGTAAATTAGGAATATTTTCGGAAATAATTTTTTTTATGTAGGAACGTTAAACAAAGCTTCCATTGAACTATCAATGAACTATCAAACATGAAATGTGAAAAAAAATTAAGACAATTTAGTTAAAATATTATAATATACGGTATACTATAGAATATCGCATACGAGAAGATATGGCAATGTTGTAACAGTATATGAGTGGCCGAAATGTAACAACTGAGTTACAAATGCAGATTCACATATTATCTGTATGTATCTGAATATATGTATCCAAATAGTTTAGTTCTAATGCCTTTCTAAATAACATCTTACTCTTTGTGTAAATTTTACATAAAAGGTTTCAGTGGAAAAAAATGTATTACGTAATTCATCTTCCAGTTGTCATAATGCAAAGGAAAAAGATAATTATCATATGAAAGCTTTTTCCAAATCTCCGTTTATCAATCCTGAATTATTAAATAGAAATGTGAAATGTCGAAAATAATATTTTTAAAACTATCAGATTATGTGCTGTTTTTTAAGCATAATTCTAATGATCACAATAGCACAATGATTAAGCATTTATTAATTGACTTAATTAAAAAGTTAATTTAACAAATAATTTACATAAATGTAAGTAAATTATTGAAAGTTCGAAGAAAATATTTAACATTTTTTCGATTAGACTTACTCTAGTAAAATTTATGAAGGCGAGGGAGTCTCATATAAAAAGAAAACTATATTTAACCAACTGTACAAAAATGATGAACTAATAAAAAAATAGCTTACGCTCTACAGAAAAGCAGTTTTGACTCTAACTAGTAATTAGCACTACATAAGAGAAGAAAATAAAAAGCGAACATGAAATAGTTATTTCAATTAGTAAAATAATTTTTTGTACTTTTACAATCAGCAGTTTCACCACCAGCAACAAATTTAAAATTTGAAGAGGCTCCTGTCTTTTTACTTTTATCATGTGGTCATGTATAAATCCATTAGACCAAGGTTTTTCTAAACTCAAATGCATTTAAAAATTTCTTTGTAACTTAACATATTCATGCTTAACAAATAATTAAATATTGTTTCAAATCAAGCATTAGTTAAAAAAAAAGTCTGGAAGTCTGAAGTAGTACTTTTTAACTCTAATAGTTTGAAGAATTCAAAAGCTTAATAATTACAAAACAAAGAAAAAAACTCTTGTAAGTTACTAAAGTACACATGTGCGTGATTATTTCCGCGTTTTCAAATTAAACAATTTCCAACAGATTTTAAAAACCCATTTCCCTCATTAACAGAACAACTAATTAAAAGTCGATCGGAGTTTCAATTTGTGAAAGAAATTTTTATTTATCTGTTTGAAATAAACTTTCGCCGGATTGCTCTTCATTAATAATTAAGTACCTAAGTTTCTTCTTCTTTTTTTAATCATGTCAATATTCCTGACTCTTTGCATAAGTCGTTTTTATAAAAAGAGACAAAGCATAAGAGGAAGATATCTTCATAAGCGAAAATCTTCATTTATAGCGACATGTTTGGAACGGAAGCCTTTTTTCTTCGGGGAAAAAAAAAGAATTCCCTCTGATTTATTTTGCCGCCTTTTGTCTCACGTGACTTCCTTTGTTTTCTTTCTTTCTCTGGCTCCGTTCTCATTTCATTTCGTCTCTTCACTTCACTTCTCTCTCTTCTTTTTTTTACATTTTCACTTTCAGAAGAATGGCTAGCGGCGATATTTCAGATGAAAGTGGCAAAACTATTGTTGTTGTTGATGAATATTCCGTTTTCTATTCACTGGAGTGTTTTCATTTTCTTTAAGACTTTGCTGTTCTGCCTTCTGTGTTTTTTCAGTTTCCTATTCGAGTCGCGTTGGCACCGACTTCCTCTGTCTGCATATTGTGACTCGAGAAATAACAAAAATTTACTGTGTTTCTTTTATTTTTCTTGATGCAGTGTTATCTTGATATATTTCGAGACTTTCTTTGTGTTTTCCATAAAGTCACGAAGTAACAGTTTTTTTTATGAGAATTTTCCGTTTTTGAGTGCTGTATTTTTGGGGGAAAACCATTTTCTGAATTCTATCTGCTTTTTTTCTCATCGCTATAAACAGATAACATCAAGATTTATAGATGGTTGCAAATGTACTTTTTATTGTTTAATTAACATAATAAACTGTAGAATATGCCGCTAATTTAACCATGCAGTTGCATTTTTTAGATAGAATTATTCTAAAGATGTCGATGTAGAATCCTTCTTCAGAAATTATAAAGAAAAAAAATTTGTATTCAGTGGAACAACAACTCTATATCGTATGTTATTCAGAAAACGAATGAAAAAATTAGGAATAGAAAGATATATAGAAAAAATGACAATTGTTTATCATAGAATTCCTTTTCTTATGCGCATTGACTAAAATATCTGTTTGCTATATTGACTAAAATTATCAAAGAATTCTGTGGATTTTCTGTTTAAAAAAAAAGATACGGCATATTAATATGAATCATTATAATTGGACTTGTAATGATAAATGATGCATGAAAATTCGAACTTCTGTTCTTAACTATTGAATTTATTGTTACAGACACAGTGGTCTTTCATTTAGAATTCTTCTTCAGGACTGGAAGGTTAAACATTATGTTACTTATGTGTGGGTCAGTTACGTCAGTTAAATGGACGTCGAATGCTAAACTTCACCCACCGCTGATGGGGCACAGAAACTAGCAAAAGGGGATGCTCTTCTCATCATCTGATCACTGTTGAAAATGCTGAGTTAAATCCCAAATATAATTATATTCTGTTTTCAAAGTGAAACGATAGTAAACATAAATAAATAACTAGAAAACAATAGAGATAAATTATAGTGTCATTCAGTATTTTCACTCAGAATTTCAGATCTTTTATTAATATAATCTTGTATAGTCCCCTCAGTTCTTGATAGTTCTTTCCAGCTATTAAGCTGCTACTATGGCCATATTATAAAATCTTAGTATCTTTTGAGAATATATGAGTAAAGTCTTATAAATAGAAAATCGACTTCTTTTTATTTGAACAAATGTTGCATTCGCGTCTTTATGTATTTGGTCCCTTTTTTGGATATTTTGTAAGAACAGGGATGTCCTTGGTAAATATAGTAAATTGTTTAAAAATATATTTCTGCTAGATATTCGATGAAAGAAAGGCTCCTGTTTCAATTAATTTCTTCACTGTAGCATTTTTTATTTAATTCCACACGTTATTCACAGGCAAGTATGGCAGTATTTCAATAATTTCCTTGAATTGTAATCTCCTCCTTTTAGAATTTTGTTTGAAACGTGGGAGTGCCTACTAAAGTATCGCCCTCCCCGTCATGTGAGCATTTTTCAAAATCTAAAAATGCTCGATATGATATAGCCCTATTGTTATGACCATATATCTAGTACAGATGGATGGCAAAATAATACGAATATCCTTGAAGTAAGAGAAAAGCTTTATTAATAGGGGGTTGGACCACCCTTTGACTTAACTACATAATGACAAGACGTAGGAGAGACGTGCAGAGTGGTCATGAACAACATTTAATGGAGTATGAAGCTATTCTTTCTGTAGAGAGGCCTTTAATTCCGAAGGCGTAGATGGTGGAGAAAATTGATCACGGAGTTTTAACTCCAAATATTCCCACAAATATTCAATAATGTTCAATTCAGGAGACTGAGGATGTCAAGTAAGATATCCTACTTTCACCTCATGGTCTTCAAACCATTTTTGGACGATTTTAGCTGCGTAAATAGGAGCGTTGTCGACTTGATAAAGTGTGGCGAAAAAGATGTACCTGATTCCCCAAAATATCAACAAAGTTAACAGCTTTAACCTTCCTATGCAGAGTTACAAGCAGTCCATAACCACGCCAAAATATCACACCCCATATATAATTAAACCAACTCCATGTTTCACAGTCAGCAAGAGGCTGTCTGGAGCAAATGCTACAACGGGCATTCTCCACATAAATAAATTGTCTGAATTGTGATGATAGTTGATTCATCAGACCAGATGATTTGTTGCCACTATTGTGAAGTCCAGTTATGTGTTTTGCACCGTTGGCGTCAATCTAAAGCATAACGTGATGTTAACGAAATGCAATTTTTCAAAAATGCTTGAAGCTTAAAGGTTCCCTTTGAACAGTTTTCGCTGAAATGGGATTGCAATTATGAGAAATGTTATTTGGGATAATGGTTGCTTGCGGTTTCAGGTCTCTATGTGAATCAGACTCTTTTATCCATCTCAGTAAACTTTTCTTTCCTCCACTGCTGTGCTTTGCAAATGCTACATTACCGCATTTCGTTTCCGCTACTATAACGGATTATACAATACTATTTCTGTCACCGAGGAACCAGAGCGCCGCATTCCAACAATAATTTTTTTTTAAATTCTGACAAATCAGTATTTATTGAGTTTTTCAGAGAGTACGATAGTCGCATGTAGCACTTAGAGTGATGTTGAGCGGCTGATATCTTACCTTTCCTAACCACTAAGTGGCAGATTTGAATGCAAAGTGACATACGCGTTCTGCTTCTTTGAAAAAGGGCCAGACATTTCTCATGGGAGTTCCCAATATTTTGTCACCCCATCTATATTTCGTGACGAATTTCCATCGAATCTGTCAATAGGATTGTCAAATTTTTTAGATAAATCGATAATGGAAATTCATGAGCTGATTTCAACTTTATACAGCGAGAAACTAATCAATATTTTTAATATTACTTTTGGATAACCTTAAATAGATACTAATTTTAACAAATTACTGACTCGATATTCAAACGAAAATATTGGATAATACTGTAATTAACTTACAGATATGCAGACATAAATAATAATACGAAAAAAATGAAGGAATAAAATATTCGTAAATACGAAAACTTATTTCTATTCACGACTACAAAAAACAATCTGTCATATTCATGTGTATAACATAGTATCATCATGAAATCAGCAACATATAGAGAAAATGAATTTTCTTCTAAATTATGATTCAGTACTGTAAATTAAAGATCAGAATATTCATCTAACCAGTTTTCTGAACTTAAGCTTTCAATTTTCTACATATTGTGATTAGGAGGATAAAGAGCATCCAATTGGAAATATAATCCAAATCTGAGACAGTCCAAGCTAATCCGCAATGCCTGACATCACAAACCTACTATTTAAAGTTTTGTCTAGTCTAGTAATACGTTGTTTGCTGTTTGGAAACAAATCTTTTAATTTTAACTGTGGTCATACAGCAAAGATGCCTGGCCGGCAGAGTCCAATGCCTGAATCAGCATTATTTTCTAAAATTTAACTTCTTATCAGGAGTTTCACATTCGTACTCGATGATTTTAGAGCTTACTAAGACCCTAAACTCTAAGCCTCAGACATAAGGTTATCTCAACCCATTCCGTTCAAAGGAATTGCTATGCTAAATTTCTTATATTCACTGTATTATAAAGGGTATCCAAAAATTAATGCAAGATTTGAATTTGCTATGATTCTTGCAGTAAAGTGCTGGCAACCCTATTAAAAAAATTTAGGGTTAGTAAAAATGGAGCGTTACACGACAGAACAATACATCTTCATTGTTGAACAATATTTCAAAAATAATGAAAGTCTGGTGGCCATAGTTCAAAAATTTGATAATTGGTCCCCTAGATCGTGTGATTTAACACCATTGGATTTCTTTATATGTGATTATTTGAAGTCAAAATCTCTGCCACTAAGCCCACAAGCACGCATGCATTGAAAGAGGAAATTCAACCCTGCAACCCTGCATCAACGAAATTCAGCCACATTAATGCTAAATGGTCAAAGAAAATTTCGACAAAAGAGTGCATATGTGCGATCAAAGCCGTGATGCCATTTGTCCTATGTGTTTTTCCAAACATAACCCTATCCTGCGTATTTTATGATTCAATAAAAATACAACCATTTTTCAAATGCGCGGTATTTTATTATTATTTATTTAATCAAATCTTCCGTTAACACTTTGTTTTATCGTGTAATGCTCCATTTTTACTAACCCTAAACTATCAGCTATCAAATGGTTTTTTTTAATAGGATTGCCAACACTTTACTGCAAGAATGATAACAAATTCATATCTTGCGTTAATTTTGAAACAGCTTTTCCTTACTTATTCTACACTTAGATGTTGACAAAAATTTCTCAAGGAATATTTTTTATTAATTAAATCAAAATTTCCAAAAAAGAAGTTTTTTGTCTGAACCATCTGGGTCATTTTATTTAACCCATCTATATTTATACTTATAAATAAAGCTCAATGTATATGTGTGTGTCTGTGTGTGTGTGTGTGTGTGTGTGTGTGTGGGTGTTGGCGCTCTACAGGCCAGGTCAATTGACCTACAGCTGCCAAATTTGGTACATGTATACCTTAGAGGTCGAGAATGTGCACCTGGGGTTCCTTTTTTTTAATTTTTAATTAGAATTTTAATTATTAATTAAAAACTAACTTTCCCGCCACAAAATCTTTCATTTTCCCCACCGCCAAATGAGTAAGGCTTCAGTTGTTGTTGTTTTTTCCCCCAACAGTAATGAGGCTAGGGTTAATATTTTCCGGGCGATTATTTCAAACGTTTCTGTTTATTTTCTTAATGTTTTATGCATTTAAAATTAAACATTGTTAATTAATCGATCTTTCAGATTCATTCTGAAGTACTTTTGAATTAAAATAACACAAAATAAAGGGAATTAAAAATTTCTAATCTGCATAGCGTTACCCCAACTAGCGTTGAAAAATTCATGCATTTACGTTACCATAACTGGCGTTGAAAATTCACGCATGCGCATTGTGTTCTGATTGTTGACAATATTATCAACGGATGATCCTTGATTTAAATTATTTTTAGGTTAGTTGCATGCTTTTGTAATTAAATTGTATTTATGTTAGTTATATATTTTTTGCATATGCTTATAGTTTTAAGTACATCGTTTTTTAAGTAGTTTTTTAAAATCTGTTTTCGACCGATTATTTTAAACGATTCATTTTATTTTCTTAGTGTTTGATGCATTTAAAATTAAACATTGTTAATTAATCGATCTATTCATGATGAATCTGAGAAAATTTTGTTGAGAAATTCTTGAGATATTAAATTAAGAAAGATATTCTTTAGTGCCCATAAAATTTAAACGCTCAATGACTCTGTTATCAGTAATCATATTATAAAAAAAATGCTTTGTTTCTGTAAAAAATATTATTATATTAATTGCAGATTAATTCTTTACTAATTTAATTCCACTTTACTAAATTAATTCCACTTTAATTTAAAGCGTAAATTCTACGGGAGCTAACAGAAAATTAGAGAGATAGATATTACGTTACGACTGGAGGCTTTTATAATATTATGAGTGAATTGTATGACTATTAAAATTTGAAGTTTTAAAATATTTTGATAAAGAAATCTATTAAAGTAGGAATTGCATAAAATATTTAATTATTAAAATTTAAACGAACATTAAGATTGGTGAACCAGCTGGTCGCCAAAGGCGGCTAGTTTTAAATAATATAAAACAATTTTTAAAGTGGTAAAAAAAAGTACCAAAATCTGAAACTGACATGGCTAAGACATCATTTTTACAAACATGCATGAAAAGACATTCCTATATTATGATTAACTTATGATGATTATCATCTGCTGAACTCAATTGCGGAAAAAAGTGACATCTATCCATTCACAGAGATAATCCAACATATCAACCGTTTAGAGTCGGTCTTCTTTTCATTAATTTTCAATTTCCTTCTGTCCGCAAATGATTCCCGCCGCTCCGCTCACTGCAGAAACAAATCTTTCACTCATCAAATTAAAAAAAAAATGGCGGGGAGGGCCTCGCATTTTGTTTAATTACCGCGTACACGGATCCAGTGATCATTAGTGACGACGAACTCAAGTGGACATCGATGATCATGATGGGAACTGAGATGACGTCACCGGGGAGGGGGTGCAGCAATTAATTATGTGCATGTCCCGGAGGACCCGCAGGAAAGGAGGGGGTCTGAGAAAGAAACCGGTGGGAGAACGCAGTAAGCCGGATAATGTCTTTACCCTTTAGAAGCGGGGGTGAAGACCTTCCAGGAGTATGAATACGATTGAGGTGGGGTGGGGAGGAATTTTCGAAAGTGCATCTGCAAGGACCTGAAAAGAGGTTGGGGTGGTGCTCGACATCTTCTGTGATATTCAAGAGTGCCTGGAGCTATTAGAAAATTTGGTAGATATAAGCAATTTTCGTTTTCGTTTGACGATGGGAATTTTCAGAGATAAGAGAGAATCTTGAAGAATCTCTTTGATTATATTGTTAGTGATTGGTTAAGTAAATGATGTGTTCATATTTATCTTTAGTTTTCGGATGTATAATTCATTTGATTTATTATTAAAATGTTTCTCTGGTTAGAAAAAATTAGAATATTTCGGTCTCGTATTTATATGAGATAAGCGTGCATTAGACCTCCCAAATTGAGATTTGATATTTTTATCAGAAAATCTATCCCAATGAAAGATAATAATACATTAATCCTCATCCGCGTTTCAAATTTTTCAAATAATTTTCAACATTTGGTCCTGTAAATATATTTTATTAAAAAAAACTTAATAACATTTAAAAAAATGTTATAAAAACATTATAATAAATAAAGAATAATTTTATTTATTATAATGTTTTATGATTTAATTTTCATTTTGATGATCAGATCTTTCGGAGACTATTGTAATTAGAAAGTTTCGGAAGAACTCTTTTTAATTCATGAATTAATCATAACGATGATGCAACGGATGAGATTTAATCAATTTTAATTAAAATACAACTTATTTTTCAAAGTTACTTTTGATTCTCTGTTTCAAAAAAATTCAAATTAAGTTGATATTCCCTTCTTCTTCTGTGCTTTTTTATATACAGAGAAATTCTGCTGTGTTTATATATATATATAGTTTTTTATATGTATAAAAGAGCGAACAAAGCAACAAGAATATTTGTATTTTGAATAGAAGAAAGGGACATTCAATAATTAATTAAAAACGATGAAGAAGTTTTTTGTTTTAGTTTTTTTATATTTTAATTATGAAAGAAAAAAAAATCTCCAAAAGTGTTTACCTTCATATTTTGATGAATCTCCACTTTAAAATTTTTCGAACTTTGAAATTTTTTATTGGAATTATGCTTATTGTTATACGCATATTTGATTACGGTAACTCCAAAACGAAACATTTGAAAGGGTGAAATTGGTATGTGACTTTGAGATCAGTTTGTTTCATAGATCTTTATCCAATTCTGACCAAAGTCCATCTATGTCTGCTCGAAAGAAAATCTGCTGTTCGCGCTAGGACATATGACCTCAGAAATACAACTAACCAAATGTATAAATTTTGACATTTGATTTTATCAAAAAAATTGTAAGTTAGCATCAAAGTTTAGTTATCAAAAATTGAAAATTTTGAATTTCGATCAAAAAGCATTAAATTATGTGAACCGCTAATTCAAAAACGCACGAATGTAGAGAAAACAATTTTAGAATGTAATTTTAACATCAAAAATGTAGAACACAATAATGAAATTTGCTACTAAATTTTACTCAAATCAGGCGTACTCGATTTTTATCTTTATAATATGAAATTACATGAGCGAACAAAATACAGTTTACGAAAACGTGCATTGTAAAACATTTCAAGTTTTTACATTCTCGTACACGAAGTATACAAAGAAATAGTTTTGTAATCATCAAAAAATTCGAAATCCAGATTTTGACGAATCTCTCCAAGTCCTAAAAACACATATTTGGAATTATGTCTGTTTATCTGTAAGCATTATAACTCAAACACACTTTGATCTAGATTAAGAAAATTTGTTATTTACACCAAATTTGTAAATTTCTATCAAAATTTGAACAAAATTCATCCACTGGAAGACTGGCTATCCGAATTTGATAATTGCAAAAAGAGGAGAGCTAAATGCATAATATTTGGAGCACAGATTTAACATGAAAAATGTATATATTATACATTAAATTTTGAACCCAAACCATCGAGAGGTTAACATCTGTTCGTCTGTATTCGATCCAATCAGAAATGGTTGATTAAAATATATAATTTCTTGTGTATGATTTTGTGACTACAATGGCAGCTCTGTGTCGAATTTCGATTTTAATCGAGAGGTCTAGAAAAAAAAAGCTTCCAAAATATGCATTCGATTGTCTGGTAAAAAAAAATTAAATAAAAAAATCGCATGCTAATAGCTCTCTTTCACATCTATTGTTCGCCAATGGCGTGCGCTTAATAACACTCAAAAACATTTATTAGTGAAAATGCGAGAAAATTTCGATGAAACCACTTCTTCTGTCTTTGTCTGAGGATAATAAACTTTTCGACAGTAAAGGATGAAAATTTCCTCTGAACGTGAAATCAATAATTTTAAAAAGCCCTTGCTTATAATACTAATACTAATTTATAACCTGACAGTAAAAGCGAAAAACTTTACATTGATCTTGAAAGGTTTTTGGTATACCATTTCTAAAATGGCGTTTGCCTATATTACTATTGCAAAGATTTTGACTTGGCAACATTTTTATCATTATGGCACCAAATACTTATTTGGGAAATGATAAGTCTAGAGGTTTGGCGAAATCTGGTTCTTGAGATATGAGGAAATTTCAAGAAAGTTCGATCGCTCTTCTCGCCATATAATGAAGGCGGACAAATACTTTATAGTTCAGTTTCAGAATTGACCAAGCTACTGAACTCAGCAAAATCTAGGATGCTCTAAAATACCTGCTATTTGTGCTATTAAATAATAACAATTTTTGCTGAACCAAAAATTTTTTATCCAAAGAGCCTATTACATCAAAAGCGTCTTTTTGTAATTTTTTGATAATTAAAAGAAGAAACTTTTGCATTGTGTGTATAGTTCGAAGGCACCAATTTAAGAGGGAATAAAACTATTAAACGGCTACCCAAATATTATCTTGAAATCTGCTTCAAAATAAAAAGCCCGTTTTGAATCATTCATCATTTAAAACTGTCCTTTCAAACCATTGGCAAACAACTACTTTGCCTAGTTTAGAATGTGTGTATATTCATGTCTACGATAAGTTATTAAAATTCACCCTAAAACTAAATAATGGAACAGAAGTTTTGATTAGAACTTCAGTGCTTAATTTACGAGACGCTTGCGAATACCTGACAAGGGAGCCACATTTAAAAGTGCTTTCAGCGAATAGATAGGGTATCGACCAAGAAAATTAAAGAGAAACTAATCAAAGGTCAGATGCAAGAGATTCATTTCGGTAACTCTGATTTCTGATTTTAATCTGAAACGTCATGTGCATTGCTAGTAATTATTTAAATCTCATTTTAATTTATATTGTAATTAGCCTATTTTCATTAATGAAGCACCAAAGAAGATTATTGTTATCTGTATTCATTCTTATTTATGATAATGAATTTAGATTTTAATTAGAAAATAATAAAATATTTCATGTGCGAAAGAAATAATTTTTAAAATTTTATTAAATGTAAAATGGTTACTTAATTCTATTTTCAAGAAATTATGTATCTCAAAAGATTACGCATTTATGTGTTATGGTAAGATTAAATACGTACTTCATATTTAGACACATGGCACCATGGTTTTAATAAAAACGCAACTACTTGGTCCATACGTTTCCTAAACATATAACTACTGTTCTTTCACTTTTCTATTCCTGATGTAAACTAAATAAATATTAAACATATTCCTTCTTGTTTAGTTTTCAACAATAGAAGAAAATCATACTTTTAAATATTTGACAAGACAATGAAAACTATTTGAATTTCATAGCAACATGAAATGCTTTGCTGAAATCTTTTAAGAAATTTTCAGAATTCAGGACAAATTAGTTAAAGAATAAATAGAAAACATAGTTGGTAATTTTTGAAATTGTAAAATGGTTTTTTAAAAAATTCTTTTTGTGCAGTATATCTTCGAAAGTTACCACGTAATGTGTCTTAATATATAACTAAAATGTATCTTATTTCTTTAAAACTCTAATTAAAATTTTTAGTGTTTTAAAAGTGTTAAAAGGTAGACTTTACTCCAAGATTTTTAAAAATAAAATTTGATAATTCTAGGTCAAACGATCTGACTTGTAGAACGGCGACGACACATGCACATTCGTTTTTGTCAATAACTAATTCATACACTCGGCGTTGCTTAGGATTAAACTACTTTCATTGTAATATCTTTCATGTAAAAACGATTTTTGTATTATAATATATGAAATTCTTTTACCGTCTACTTTTAATTAAAATAAGAATATCAATTGCACTCAATAAATATCAACTGTATCAATCGGTCCAGACAAACATCAATTTATCAATGAAAATATCAACTGTATCAATTAATCCACGGTTTTTAAGAAAATATTAAATAAACCACCAATTATTTGCTCTATAAGTAAATATTTTTTTATATTTAGTACTGCATGTTTTATTTATAATTGCTAGAGTATGAGAAAAAATTGCCATTCTTTGATTTAACCTTGCAATGCATCGTATAGCCATTTGGCTACATGTTTTTATTTACATTTATAAGCTTCACATAACTGCTTCAAAGAGTAGCAATAAGTATCTGAAAATCCTTTTTTAAATGCTTTTTGATAAAATTTGCACAAAAGATCAATATATGGCAATAGTTGCACCAGAATTAGATTTAAACTTTAAACTCGTAAAAATACCAAGTTGGCTGTTTCATGAAAAATACCATCAAAATATTTTTTCTTGCATTGTAAAAAATATATTGTAAAAAAGGAACTTTTATTTTTATTTGTGTCACTGGATTATTGTTTGATTCATAACTTAACCATTTGGCATATATTGAAAACATGACCGTTTGTAAACGTAACGTAACATAACCATTTGGCATTTCAAGAATTTTTTTTTAAATGTCACCAAAAAAATTTACTAATTTTACTAAATTATATGCAGTTAATCAAAACATATATGTTTTTGTAAAAAAAATAATAATAAAATTCATGCATTCTAGAGTTAAGCTTAGTTTTAAGTATGATTTATGACCAATGAAGTATTTTCAAAAGATGTATTGAAATAAAATTGAAGTTTAAAAAATAATGCTAGAGGAGTTCAAAATATTAAAAAAACGCTATTTTTTAGAAATTTTTTTATTTAAATGATTTTTTTTCTTTTGTTCTCCGAAAAACTGACATTACTCTTTCTCATTTTTTATATAAAAAGTATAAAAATGTGGTTGAATTCGATTCATTATTAAGGAGAAGATAGTGGAATATACATACATATTCAAAGTAGCTCTGAAGACCAAAGTATGTGGAAAAGAAAATACAAATACATATAATATTCATTATAAGGTAAATAATGCAAAACACATAAATGCAATAAATACAAAGTGGTTATAATCTGCATTATACCCGTACAAGCAAACTACCCATAATGTTACAAATTTTTTTTTTACAATAAATCCACTTAAAGATTTTTTTTTTTAAATTGAAAGAGCAGAAATCGCAGAAAACGCGTGCAAGTTCAGAAATCATATTGGAACGACAACAATTTCAATAATAAGTACAAAAAGATTTATTTAATTAATTAAAATTTATTGTTACTGGCTCGATGATTTCATTACACATTCTCCAGCGTCGTATAAACGATCTCCAAACGAACTCGAATATACCAGGTATGTTTTTGATGTCAGCCGCAGCGACGACAAACCATACTATGAGATCCTCCATTATGTCCATAGAAGTCACGTAAATAATTGATTTAATAAAAGTTCGCAAAAATTAATGTTTGGCGCAAGTGGAGGCCAAGCAGTGGATCCAGCAAATCCAGCTCATTTCCTTGGGTCTGTAGCATCGAGGTAGTTTTGCACTTCATGATAAAAATGTGTAGGGCACCATCACGCAAAAGGCCCATGCCTCGTTCCCTGCGGTCAACACATTTTGTAAGATTTCAGGATGAATATGTTGCAGAAAAGTAATATACATTGCTAATATTATGAGCATGGAACATTTTAAAATTTGGATAGCACCATAAAACTTCAGTATTTTAAAATTAAAACAATTAGTTTTTCCATGATATTTATTAAATTTCATGGCATTTCCGTAATTGATTATTTAAAAATATTCTATATTTTGCAGTTATATTTGGTGCTGTTTTAGTTACTGGATTTACAAAAATAATTAATAAATAATAATAATGAATAACAATAAAAACAAATAATTTTATTGAATACATTTTTGTATGTGCATACTATTATTGTTACGTAGTAAAGAACAAACTCAAATAATAAAATAAAGATAGACTATAAACTTACAATATTATCATACTATTATATTTTATACTAGCCGTCTTTGTTGACCAGCCGGTTCGCCAATCTTAATGTTCGTTTAAATTTTAATAATTAAATATTTTACTTCATTCCTACTTTAATAGATTCTTCATCAAAATATTTTAAAACTTCAAATTTTGATAGTCATATAATTCACTCATATTATAAAGGACTTCAGTCATAACGTAATATGTATCTCTCTAGTTTTCTGTTAGCTCCCGTAGAATGTATTCTTTAAATTAAAGTGGAAAGAATTAATCTGCAATTAATATAATAATATTTTTTACAGAAACAAAGCATTTTTTATAATATGATTACTGATAACAGAGTCATTGAGCGCTTAAACTTTATGGGCACTAAAGAATATCTTTCTTAATTTATGTTATATCTCAAGAATTTGTCAACAAAATTTTCTCAGATTCATCATGAACAGATCGATTAATTAACAATGTTTAATTTTAAATGCATCAAACACTAGGAAAATAAAATGAATCGTTTAAAATAATCGGTCGAAAACAGGTTTAAACAATCTACTTAAAAAACGATGTACTTAAAACTATAAGCATATACAAAAAATATATAATTAACATAACTACAATTTAATTACAAAAACATGCAACTAACCTAAAAATTTAAATCAAGAATCATCCGTTGATAATATTGTCAACAATCAGAACACAATGCGCATGCGTGAATTTTCAACGCCAGTTATGGTAACGCAAATACATGAATTTTACTACGCCAGTTGGGGTAACGCTATGCAGATTAGAAATTTTAATTCCCTTTATTCTATGTTATTTTAATTCAAAAGTACTTCAGAATGAATCTGAAAGATCGATTAATTAACAAAGTTTAATTTTAAATCTATAAAACATTAAGAAAATAAACAGAATCATAAGAAAATAGTCGTCCGAAAAATTTCTGAAAAAACTGAAGCCTTACTCATTTGGCGTTGGGGAAAAATGAAAAGATTTTTTGGCGGGAAAGTTAGTTTTTAATTAATAATTAAAATTCTAATTAAAAATTCAAAAAAAGGACCCCAGGTGCACATTTCCGACCTCTAAGGTATACATGTACCAAATTTGGTAGCTGTAGGTCAAATGGTCTTGCCTGTAGAGCGCCAACACACACACACACACACACATATTGAGCTTTATATATGTATAGATAAATTTTAAATTTCCTTTAAATTATGTTATAATGAGATAAAAAAAATTATGAGTTTTAATTTTCTCAAGCGAAATTTCATATATTTTAAAAATATATCTGCAAAAAAAATTAACAGTTCATTTTTATCTGCAAAAGTCAATGGAAGCCATAGAATCTAATTTGAATGAATACTTTTTCACATACATAATCATCGTGAACAATTATACACAATGTTCGAAATACTTTGTTAAAAAATTGAAACTTATTTTATATTTTGTAAGAAAAAAATTTAAACATTCATTAATTTGCCTTTTGGGCTATTTTTCAGAAGCTCGACTCAAAACGAATTTTTAATAGATTAAATACCATGATGATAAAAGAAATTAGCGAAGTGGTCACCCCAAACTTCTGGCATACTTTCTAATAAGCTTGTCAAGCCAGAGGACACCTTGAATGCCATTGGCGTACAATAGTTAACTGTTGGTGTGAATTTAACATTTTTACTGAATCTATAGTTAATCCCTGGCATGTAGCTAATGGTATCCGAAAATAGAATTTTTGTTTTAAGCAGGTTTTCTCCTGCTGATTGAAACAAATATTTGACACAAAATTACATTTCAAGTCACAAAATCCCTTACCAAATTTGATATATTTAAGTCATTGCGTTTTTGAATTATCGCGTTTATTTGTTTCTGAAAGTACAGACCTACAGATCGTCAACCACTGGTTGGATTTCGCTAAAAATTTAATAGGTATGTACTCGGTAGATAATAAATTCTAGTGCTGCATTTTATCTTTCGAGCTCTCTTCGGTTTGCAATTATCGTGTTGACTTATAATCGAACAGACGGACAGATAGACTTCCTCCGAACAGATTTTACTCAAATGTGATAGAAATCTACATATTTGGTGTAAATATCATATACCAATTTTCACCCGTTTAGCTCAAAGTGTTTTCGAATTATCTTTATCACAGACAGACGGACATTTTCCAAAAATGTGTTTTTCGAACTCAAGGACATTTAAAACGTGAAGGTTCGTTAAAATCTCGAGTTCGAAATTTTTGACAATCTCTATACTTTCTCTATACTATGGTAAAAAAAAAACGATATGTCTTTATGATTTATTATTGTTTGAGAAGTAAAAGAATTTTAGATACATTTATTTTCCGAATCTTCTTTAATTATAGTATGTAATTTCACAATGAAAAATTATTTTCTATATCGGAATTTTTCCTGTCATACAAACCAAAAAGTTCTCAATAATAACAAGAATAATCATGTGTTCGAAACTATAATCATATAATCAAGTCGTTTACCAACTTGCTGTTTCTTCTCTCTTTCAAACTTAACTCGATTCCATTAAGTTGTCCACCCATAAACCATTAAAAAACACTCTCAATCAAGCAAACCATTTTTATGAAAGCAACTGCAGACATTTCGACCAAAATGAGCTTTATTGTGTTTTATTTCTCTTTAGGCTTAGCAATAAGAATCGTACTCCAACATAAATCACAACAGAAAATCATTCCATCGCAATTAGAATGCCATTAAAAACTTCTTGTACACATCACTAATGAATGGAAAGGGGGGAAAAAAGCAATGCTGCCAACCACAGTGTGGAAAATCTGTTCGAAGTGGCCCAGCAAAGTACATTTGGAGGGGATAAAAAACAACTATTCATTTTAATTACAGTCCGGAAATGTGACGATCCTAAGTTATCCAGACTCGCTTTCTGCAGGCCCACAAACGGTAAAACGTTTTCCTCTTTTAGATTATTTTTTATTAGGCCGCTTTAGATGGAAATCGATTCTTGTGGGGAAAAGATAGGGAAAGTATAATTCGATTTTGACCCCACGCTCCATTCTATTTGCCATTTTTTCTTCTTCTACTCCCCTCCTCCCCTTTCCGTTCGTTCTTCCACTTTTTTTTTTTTATTCCTCATGAGAGGTTGCTTGATGTAAAACAGACGTTGATTGGCCATGGAGCTTCTTGGGATGTGATATAATCAGACAAGAGGATGTTTCCCGCCGTTTCTTTGCTTCGCGCGCTTTACCAGACGTTCCATCATCGGCAGAAATAATAGGAAATGGAATAAATAAACATCGGATGGACTGCTGAAGATCAGGAGAACTGTTCCTCTCTATCGGAAAATGGGAATGGTTTTTAAGGTTGAGTGAGCGAATGGTTTGTTTCTCGAAATGATGACAAATGCAGGAGAAATTCTTGCTCTCCTTTTTCGAATTCATCAATTGCAGTAGAATGAGCTCCTCTCTACGAAACGGAAGATCTGAATTCCAATGTTTCTCATTACTATGAATGGATGTTGAAATATCTTACCTGCATTTTCCTTATTCAAAAAATGATAAATTGGCCAGTTTTTGTTGCTGCAAAATTAAAATGATTGGTTTCAAATCTTAAACATTCATAATTTAACGAAGTATTAAGCAATCAGGCAGGTAAAATATGATAAAGAAATTTATCAATATTTGTAGTGATAAGATGTTTATAATTTAAACTCTACACTTTATCATTTTCGATCTCACTTCCTTTATAATTTCTTTAAAAATAATTTTTAAAAATCAAATTTTATTTCTGGCATTGAGATGACATTATGCTATCTTTATTGCTTTGAATTTATCTCCCCATTTATTGAATCAAGAAACGTGAAATATGGTTTTCTATTCATGACATTCTTCCAAATACAAATATATAGATATCTCTAATGGTTCAGAAAATATCTATTGGACCATGATTTATGGACACTTGTGATGTTGATGATATTGATGTTGTATAAACAATGACTTTTTAACAACCTTATCTGTTTTGTCTTTTTCAATTCCTACTATTAGCTCACACTCTCTTTTTCTCTCTCTCTATATATATCTTGTTCAAATTTTCAGTCGTTAATAAAATGCTAAATAGAAGTCGTTAAATAAATGCTCAGTCGTTAAATAAATGCTTTTTATTTATCCACTCAAGTTTAAATACATTTTTTAAAACTTGTAATGGATGACACTTGATCTCAATGCAGTTTTTTTGTCAAATATTAATTAATTTATTTATTTGTTAATAATTAATTAATTAATTTGTCCACTAATTTCTATTTAGTCGTTAAATCCATCGCCATGTCACCAAATTATCGCCAAGCTCTATTTTGCCACTTAATATTGTAATTCTGACATATGTATATACATATTTATATTAATTGTAATTATTTAATAAAAAAGTAACTAAAATAATTTTTTTTGTTGACCTAAGTAGTAATTTACTTAAAGATTTTTTATATATATATTACTTGTTCATCTATTTCATTGTAAGAAGGTGTCTAATGGAATGATAGAGAATAAAATTCCCAGATGCACAATTCCATCAATATGTTTCATAGAATGATAACAGGAAGATTTCAGTAATTCTGAAAATAATTCTTTTAAACGATCAATGAAATTATTACAGCTTTTGCTGGATATTTACATGCACTCTTCGAGAAATTGGCTTAATGTCATCTCAATTCTTTTAAATACATGATTGACAATTCTGTGTTTGCGTAATGGTTGAATATATTAATAGCAATTATATAAACAAAAATCTCTTTGATAATCTCTTTAGCTTTTAAAGATTTGTTATTTCTTTAAGCAAATATTTTAACTTCATAATTTGGCATCATATTGTTTTTTTATATTCTAGAATATCCTATACTCACGACTCAATATTAGCAATATGAATCATGGAAGTAATATAAGTCACAATCAATATGGCTCAATTGCTAATAATATTAAATAATTTATACTTCACCACTAATTTATTTTACATATTTAGAATAAAATAAACAGTTTTGACGATCAACGCTAAAGAGTTGTTTCATTGGTTGGTTGGCTAATAGTCTGTTTTAACAGTGCAAAAGTTGTTGCACTAATAATATATTAGATGGCATCGTAGCTTTTATAAGAGCAAAGGTCACATTTGACTATGGTCACATTTGCTCTAGAAATATAAACAGCCCCACATCTGGAAATGTAAAGCTATAATCAACAGTATAAATCACCGTTGCATTTAAATATGTTATTTTCAACACTGATGAAGTAAATTCCTTGTAGGTTTTGAGCCGTGTTTGTTTTAAATACATCACTTTCAGTACTTTGCATTAAAATAAATAAAAGTCAGATTTTAATAATAAAATGCAAGTTACCTCTTTGGAAGTAAATCTGTATTCAGAATAAAAATTTCTTAATTATTTCGTCTCATTTTCTGATGTATATAAAACAGATATTTACATATTAAATGGGATTAAGAGGCGACAGAACTCCAATTATTCAGGCCGTTTTGAGAGAAGAAAAAGAAAAAAAAAAGGAATTCAGCAACAACAACAACAAAACAATCTTCCGGAATAAAGTCAGAGAAACAACTGATTTTGACTGATATACTTAAGTAGTAAGATACGATAACAATTACATTACAATACGATAAGTAAATATCCAAAATGTAAATATTACTATGTTAGTACTTAATATATTATTACGAAAATCGTCAGTGGCTGTATGTTACAAGAAGTTAAATAATCTTGCTATCGGATAAAAGCAATTTATTCTATGAGGAAACATAAAGTTCCGCTAATAAAGACACAGCCGATGTATATACGAAGAATAGCATTTTCAGAAATCAACAATAAAGCAAACTGTAAAGTGTTAGTTACACAACAACATTTGAAGTCACAGCTCGCAATAGAATCAGCAATTTAAAAGGAAAATTTACTGAACCGTTACAATTTCTCGTATTTATATAGGTTTTTTAGACAGCGCATGGATTTTTTCCAAAAAACCGCCAGATAATTCCTAATAGAGAGAAAGCCAAAATTATTTCATTTTCCAGAACCTTCAGTTTTGTTAGCAAAGTCGCCAAATGACTGCCAAGGTCGGAGTAATTTACCTGGAATCCATTCATCGCATCCTGGCATCGCTGTAGATCTGTCTTTCTAAAATAGGACACTAACCTGTCAGGAAAATGATATTATAAATTCCTTATAATATTACATACATTTTTTAACATAAAAAAATAACTTTTTTTCGTTGATCAACCAATTATTCGGATTCTTGATTCTCGGTATTGGATCTGGTAATCTGGTCGATTAAATTTCTATTGTATCCCAATTATGTGTACTATAGACAATCAAAACAAGTAATCATAAGAATTTCATGTCGTTACGCATTTCAGAATGTGGGAAAAGAACCGGCAACAATAACCTTATTCCCTAATACAATCAATTTTCAGTGACGCAAGGATATAATTAACAAATGTCATAAACATCATTTTAATTTTAAAATAAAGCCAAAGAAAGATGCCAAACAAAAAGAGAGGGATTTCTCCATTCTTTCTCCTTTTACGTACAATACGTTACGTTCCTTCGTCGCACAATGATCTCTTCGTTTTTGTCAATTAGCTACAAAATTTATACATTTATAATTTTGGCAATCAGAATTCATACTGAAATTTTTTTTATTATTTATTTATTTATATTTTTTTATTGATTGATTTTTTTTAATTACCGCATTCTCAGATAGACAAAAAAACCGGCCAGCCAACAATCAGCTATTTTGTAGTTCATCTAGTTCAAAATCTGCTACAGATCTGAAATTCTGCCGGTAAAATCGTTGAGTATTTGAGTATCAGTATTTACATGTACACGTACATGCAGGCAGACAGATTTCTTATCAAAGAATTTTTTCCCACAAATTTGATATATATCAGAAATGTAGGAGACTCTATGCCAAATTTCATTTACTAGATTCTTTTTAGAATTTGAGCTATCATTTCTCCAAAGGGACATGCACAATTACAAATTTGATTTTTTTTTAATTCATAAAGATTTAAAATGTAAAAAATCATCGAAATCTCATATTGAATGTTCTGATGAATTCTATGTTTTTTCGTCGTATATTTCATATTCCAAAAAATGAAAAATTGTGTTTTAATCATTTTTTTTGATAATTTTCCAGTTTTTTTTTTTAACTCGTTTATCATTTTCTGAAATCCATATCTCTAAAACCTGAAAAGGCTTATGGCCACTATTTTTTAACATAATAATTTTTACACACTGGCTAAATTAGAAGAATTATTAGAAATCAATATTAAGTTTACAGCCAAAGAATCAAAAAGAAAGATAAAATTAATCCGGCCTGAAGACTTTCTCAAGGGTCACCCTCAGGCAAGGATTCAAGCCAGGGATAGGCTGGTAATAGGTTGGAGATACATTGATGGCTTAATTTTGTTGAATTTGGATAATCCTAATGATGTTATTAATTGTTACCCAAAGGATTTAGTTTTGACTCAAATAAACGAAAATCAACTTAGAACTTATTATTTAGATTTAAATATTGAAATTAATAATGGAAAAACTTTAATAGGTATTGATAAAAAGGGATGATTTTAACTTTAAAATAATAAAACGTAGTAACTACCATTCTAATTTACACTCTAAAATTTTCAAAAATTTGATTTTTTCACAATTTAACAGGATTAAAAAAATTTGCAATAATAAAATTTCTTATATTTTAGCAACAAACAATCTCATTAAAATTTAACTACTAATGAATTTCCCCAAAACCTTTTGCAATATAGAAGTTTTGATAAGAAAGGGTTTGTCTAATTTCTGACTTCCTCCGGTTTGTTCACTTTGAGTTTTAACTGAACAGATGACGCTGCAATTATGATGTCGATGCATTATGACGAAACGTGGTAGGCGTATATAGCTTTAAACGCAGAAAAAATAATTTTAGTTTAATTTAACGAAGTGCAATTGCACTAACAAGCGTTTTTACCTCACTGTCTTTTGGAATTGTACTTTCAATTTCTAAGTGTTTTGCTTTCTTATTTAAATGAATTTGGTTCTATTTTCATGCTATTTTCATGGTATTTTGTTGTTTGATTTGCTGTGTTCTTATTTGGGTTGAATTTTTGGAAATGATTTTACTTGTTTTTGTATAATTATCTTTTATCTTGTGATACTAATTTTATCTCCAAAACCTTAATTTCCTGGGATTTTCGGGTCACGAGGGGTCAGTTTGTTGGACGAAAGTCAGACCCCTCACAGAAAAAATCCCTGGTTTGAATCCTTGCCTGAGGGTGACCCCTGAGAAAGTCTTCAGGCTGGATTCATTTTATCTTTCTTTTTTATTCTTTGGCTGTAAACTTAATATTGATTTATAATAATTCTTTCTAATTTAGTTAGTTCATTTGTGTTTTAGTTGTAGCAGCATTAGCGCTCTCTAAATACAATGTATATTTTATTATATAGATTCAGGAAATTTTTATATAGGTGAATTTTTATATTGATTAATTATGCATTGATAGTTTCTTTTACACACTGGCATACTATTTGTATATATTGTAATGCAAAAATCATTCAAAATATTCCTACAAGTCGAATTTGAAACCTAGAAATTACTTGAATAATAGGTACGCATTAAGAAATGTTTATCAAAAATTTAATAATAAATTTAATTTGTTAACATTGTTAGGGTTTTAATAACCCTCTATCAATAACTTTGCAGCATATGATAGCACAAATTCATTTACTTGCTACTTTAGAATTAAAAAAAAAGCCTTTCATCGTCATCGGCCATGTTTTATGCTATTTCTTAAAAATAATAATTTTTTCAAGATTCTTTTTAAATACATCTTTTGTAACGAGGCTTTTTCTTTATATAATTACGCATAATTATATTTTTAATAATTTCCTTTATATAGTTGTTTTTCTTTCTAAATTAATTTTTTCCTTTATATAATTTTCTTTATATATTTATGCAAAACAAAACAGAAAGATTGTGAATCATAAGGGTAAAAAAGTTATTTCTACAATAAACTGAAAATAAATATTATTTCTTAAGGTAGTTGATTATGTTGAAAAGTCGATTTTTTTTTTGTGAAACAAGGAAATTATTTATTATTTAATATTCTTAATGTTTGAACAGGTTCTTTTATAAAACCGTTAGAATTTTGTTTCTGAATCTATTTTTTGAGAAGTTACACTCATTTTTATAATTGCATTAACATGTTTTAATGCTATTTTACATCTTTAGATGCTGTTTCCTCAAATTCTAATCTTTCATAGAATTTCTTATGAAGAACTTCATAAATTAAAATTTGTTATATTTGTGTCTTCATATTTTTGTGTTCAAATTTGGTATAGTAATTTCTCAATATGTTCTTCACTTACTGAACTAGAAAATAAGTATTCTTTTCATTTAGAAATATTTTATAGTTGTTTTAGTGTTTCACAAAGTGAAAAAAATGAAAATTTCATGTTATTTATCAGTCGAACTTCAATATTTTAAGAATGGATAGAAATACAGCTTATTTTTTAGTTCAGGAACTAGATAATATATTTCTTAAGCAATCTACAAAATTTCAAGCAAATCATTTGATAAATCTCTAAACTAGAAAATTTTTACTTTATACTTCTTCAATTTAAAAAAAACTCTTTTGCCACTTAAATGATATATTTTGGCTTCATAGATGTGTTTTTTTAATTTAATTTTTCGATAAAAATATTCAGAAATAGAAGTGTTTTCGAACTTTTTTAAAAAAACATTCCAAACGTAATTGCATGCCTAAATTTATACCTAACAATGTTTTAATATATTTCATATCATTGACCTTTTTGAACATAATAATCATTTTAGGTTTACAGTATTTCTACAGATTAAATGTTATAAAGATTGCTATACACAGAATACAACACTATGATGTTATCAAAGACGAATCAAACCCAAAATATTATAACGCTAGCAGATTCCAAACCACTAATTTCAAACTTTTTTTAAATACACTACTCTTTATAGGAATTAAACTCCAACAAATCTGTAAAACGAAACGAATAATCATACTTTCCCATCTCTTCACTTAACCAAATATACTTCTATTTCCTATCACTCATATCTTTTTGCTGGACTCACCAAGTACCAATCTTCATTGCAGGAACGTAGGGGAGAAGGGAAAAAAATCACATTTCTCCAAAGATTAAAATGTTTTGAAAAATGAGCGAATTTTAGAGTTAATATTCAAAACGAAGTTCCCCAAGTGTGCTTCCTCCTGCATTTTTTTTTTCCGAAATTCGATCCATCATTAAAACTGCTCCATCTATTCATTGATACTCAGGTGGAGGCAGCTATTGAAGGGGGCGATGAGGAATGGAGCATTTTCGAGAGCGTCAGCTGTCGGGCTCTTAATGAGGGCGATAAGGGTCCTGACGGAGGAGGACGCGGACGGGGAGTTTGACCCCGAACCATTTGTTTTAAAACTTGGTTCGATAATAGGAAAAGCTCCCACGACTCGCTATGCAGGACAGGAAAATCAACTCACGTTGTAAATGAAATACATTTTTTCGCCCTTTCATTTTAATGGACATATATTAAGAACAGAAAAATCATTCAAGGCCCTTCTTCTGGAAACTTTTTTTTCGAAGAAAAGATAAACTTTGTTTAGAAAACATTTATGATATAGAAAAATCGCACATAATAACGATATTCTTTTAAAAGGTCTCAGAATTCTTAAACTTCACATTTTTAGTTTGTCTTTTTTTAATGTGAAAAAAAATATAGAATGTATCTTTTCTAAGCATTTTTTGAAAAAAAAAAATTATAAATCAAAGCTTCTATAATTATCGAGAAAAAAATAAGACAACACTGATAAAATGCAAACAGAAATTTCCTCTGCCAGAATGTCAAAAGACATACAACCGCAGCCTTCTTTGATGCACATAAAGACACACACACACACACACAAACTTAAAATTTCAAAATAAATGAATCAATTTCAGTTAACTAAGAGCAGTGCCTATGCTTCTGCAGGTTTTTAATTTGCATTACAGTATACATTCCCGAATATCCGGCCTAATGTGGCAGAAGAGCAGGTCGGATAGCAAAAAAGCAGGATAAGCTTTAATTATATGAACTCATTTCTTTGCTCACCAATACCAGGAGACAACGTTTTTATACTAAAACTCATTGTTATAATATCTATTTCCACACTTCCTATTGAGTACTAAGCCTTTCATTTATCTCAAGAAACGTAGATTGTGAACGCGAACGCGGCCCAATAAATCACAGAAGCAGTTGCCGGTAACGTGTTGAGTTAAATTAGAAAGCTCGGTACTGATAGTTATATATGTTTATGTAATTCACTGCACGTTTCAAGAATTTATTCGAGGAAAAATAAGTTAAAGGATATAAACTGCTCCCATTTTGACATAAATTCTGTAATGTTCACCTTGGTATATTTAAAAAAAAGTATTAAACACGCTCCAAGAACAATTTATAAATACTGTACAAAGCTGTTGCAAATACTCTACAAAGGTCCGTCACATACTGACGAAACAGTGAACAACGAGCAGAACACTGCTCTTTCCCTGTCACAACTTCTATTTTGCACATGATACTTAGGAGAATCGTAGCAAACGCCCGCTTTCAACGCCTTGGACATGTTACCTTGCCTTCCTCGTTTATTAAGATAAAAGATAATTGAGCCGGATAGTCACGAATTGGGTACTCGGTAGAGTACTGTACTTTGTTTAAATTCGGGATTTGGGGGGGGGTTATTTTATTTATTTATTTTCAATTTTTTACCTTACAATCCTTTTTCTCAAAACACATACACACACACAAAAAAAAGGAAGTTTGTTCGCATGATTTTTCAAAACTACTTGTCCTATTAATCTGAAATGTCATGCACATGCTCAAAATAAGTTCTTCTATGACTTATACATAAATTTTTTACAAATTATTCACAAAAAAATTTTATATGAATTTTTAATTTGATTTTTTTTAAATTTCCAATTTTAAAAAAACTGTATTTAAAAACATTTTTTTTAAATTTATAAAAAGTATATATAACCTCAAAACCGAACATTTTTCTTCAAGTTAATATTAATTTTGTAAATTTTGACCAATTTTTAAATTTAGAATCCTGCGCGCTGTAAAATGCTGATTTTTAAGATTTTAAAAAAGTATCCAATTTAAATTTCTTTATAACTCTTTAATTATTTTCTTGAAATTATTTGAAAACATAGAACTTAATGTAAATATACAAAATGGGCAAAAAGTTCGAAAAAACTTTAAAAATTTATAAAACTCGGAAAATGAAGCAAAATAAAAAACGGTTTGCAGGGTTTAGCATCGATAAGTCAAGGGAATTTTTTTAAAGATAAGAAAAAAATAATTTAAAAAAAAAGCCAATAGGTGGCATTTTGTATAAAAGTAAAGAAAAGACGCGCAAATAACAAAAATACCAAATCATTTATTATAGCAATATGTGTTCTACATGTCCACAACCACAGATGATAACACATTGCAGACTTGTCACAAATCCGGCAACAGCAGCGTGCAGCATGTCTGGCTGTATACATGACAGCTCTCGGCGGCTGCATCGTTCAGTTCCGAACAGATTGGATGGACGGGATCGTTTCACATAGGTTTTTAAATTTACCCATAACCAAAAATCTTCTGGTGTTAGATCTAGAGACTGAGGAGGGCATGGAAACTTGCAACGTCTGTTAATGATTATCTCTTCTTCAAACGTCTGTATCAGGCATTCCTTGACAGGAATAGCAGGGTGGCTTGTTGCTCCTCTTGCATAAACGTAACTGTAGAAGACGCTCCTTTTCACGCAAACATGAAACAAACTTTTCTCTCAAAAGCGGTAAATAACGCCGAGCATTTACTTTCACTTTTTTCCACTCATTTACCGGACACTGTGTTTCAAAGAAGAGGGGTCCTCTTATGAAGGAACCTATGAACCCACACCACACTGTGATTTTGGGGGGATGCAGTGGTTTCTTAGTGTACACTCGTGGATTTGACATCGCCTAGATGCGATAGTTATGTGTACTAACGTCGCCATGGAGCGAAAAATGAGTTTCCTCTGTCCACAAGATTGTAAAGACCCAGGAGGGATCTTGCTCAATTTTGGAGCGAGAACCCACCTCGCAGATTTTTCTCTCTCTACGGAATCCGACGGTAAAAGTTCATGGCAAGACTGTTAATCAAGAGCGTGAGTTTTTATAATCGCCTGTCTCATTTGCCTATTTCCTACTTAGTCGTTCGTATTAGCGCCATATGCCGGTTTTTTTTTGTTTTTTTTTTTACTTATCTTTAAAAAAATTCCGTGGTTTATCAATGCTAAACCTGCAAACCGTTTTTTTTATTTTGGCTATTTTTTTCTGGTTTTAGGAATTTTTAAAGTTTTTGCGGACTTTTTGCCCACCTTGTATATGAATATTCTATGGTTAAATTTTCAAACAATTGTTTTATTCGTAAATTCAATAGGTTAAAAAAAAAAGAATTTTTTTTTTTTGGTTTTATGGGTAATTGTTAAGAGCTCTGAGACCCCTTAACAAAATAATGTTTGTATATTGGGTACTACCGTCAAATGCGCCATGTAACAAGCATCATAAAACCAGCAGGAGTAGTTTCCCTGGAAATTTCTCGAATGCTTTCTGATAAAGGTGCTATCTCGATTCTACGGCGTACAATTTGGGACTTTTGGTAAAGCAGCGAATACCTTACATGGAATTGGTGAACGATAATTGCGAAATATAAATCTTTGGCTTAAATTTAGCATTTTTACTGACTCGTTCACAGAAATATGCATTTTGGACGCATATAGCCGACCGATTGTATTCACAAGATACAGTTGTATTCACAAGATAACATACTGACTTCCACTGATTTAAGTCATTGACGGTTTTCAGTACAGCATTCACATAAATGCGAAAATACAAACCGACAGACGATCATCCTTTGATGGATTTGATTGAAAATTCGAAAAGAATTCATATTTTAGATGCAAAACATGCGAGCCAAATTTTCTTTACCTAACTCTTTTCTTTTTGAAATTATCGAGTGCACTTGAACTCGAACAACCAGATTGATAAATTTCTTGTCAATGGATTTCATTCAAAAATTGATAGAAATTTACAAATTTAGTCGTAAGTCCAGAGATATTCTTTAAAGAATATAAATATGGACCTCACAACTTGTGGTCTTTTAGATATTTTAATTATAATTTTTACTGTCGAAAATAAAGCAAAATTTTTGGTATTTATTGTACTATAAGGCACACAACTCTCATGTAACTGCTTTCTTTTTTTTCTGCTGGTGACGAAATGAAAATCTTAAACTATGTAATTATAAATCGAATGAAGATTTGATGCAAACTCAAGCGAAAGGGGGGGGGAGTACTGACCAGATAAATTGCCATGTTAAACACCATAGTTAGCAATGAGATAATAGTAACATCAATACATCACTTATTGACTAGTATCACCAAATCATGTTTGGATTTCATTGAAACTTTTTAGTGATAAATCAACGCTTTCTTGTGGGGGGACAATGAAATAACAGATTAGTAAAACCTTCCAACTTGCTTTACCATTCCTTAGAGTTGAGCAAGGGTAGGCAGACTTTCCCAGGGTACGAGCTACTTCTAATTTTTTCAAGATTAAGCGATCACTCAGTGGCGTAGCTGTATGAACTAGAATAACGGGTCTACAGTATTTATTAAAACTTATAAATACGGAATATGTACTTACTTACATCACTACAAACATTATAATAATATCAAGATATAAACGCAATAATAATAGCCACAAATATAATAATATCAAATGACGCATTTTAATATAAAACAATTCAAAAATATTAAAAAATAAATCATTTTCATCTAAAGTTAGTTCTTGTAGTTGTACTTAGTAAAGGAGTTAGTCTGCATACTGTCCACCAATGGGGTCAATTCACGGTCACGTGTCAGGTACCAAACAAACCGCTTCTGTTCAATTTTCAACCGTTCTGCGCATATCGTGATGTCTGCCGATAACGTTGACGAAACCATTGTTTAGTAAATATTACGCTTGCCGATCAATTATTTAAAACTTCTAATTTTTTTAAAGATATTATTTTGAATTATTTTCTCCAAATTTTCTTAGTTATATAATTTTATTTATTATATTAAAATTTTAATTGGTATTTTCAATGGAATTATTGTTTTTGCATAATTAATTAACATCGTTTTTTAATTCATTTGGTGCCGCTTTATTTTTTCCTTTCCCCTCCCCCCTTTTTTATCCGAAGGATACATTTTGACAAATGATATGGCAATGTTTTTGAAAAATTACATATGTTCTTTTTTACATACTA
>JAPMOR010071052.1:493399-542811 GCA_026543865.1 Argiope aurantia
ATTGTTTTTGACGGCAAATCGCTTACCGATTTCTTTTTCTTCGAAGAGTTTTTCTAACAAATTACTGGAACAGCTCTATTTAATAAATGGACACATAATGAATGAATTCTTCAAAATGATCGCAGCATATCACCGACTTCGAAGGCTCGAAAAAATCTATACCAAAGCTATAAACCCAAGTCAGGAGTGGTGAAAGGAAAATAAGAAAACATTTTATCATGACAGTCACTCTTGTGTTTCGCATTAAAGCATGCATCCATCAGCACACCAGTATTTTCTCTGTTAACACATAACAAGAGGAAAGAAAATGGCTCAAAAATTATAACTTCAAATGTAAACAAAAAATCCGCTTCATACATGGCGGAGAACGTTAATGGCAGACTGATCGACGAAAGCGGTGCGGATGAAACTTAAATACCATGCGGAAGAAGTACATGACATGTGACTTTTACGTCACATGAATTGACCCCATTTTGATTATTTCGGTATATAATTACTAACTGCTAATCTGGCTCTGGATTCTAAGAGGTCGTCTGTGGGACAGGAAATATATGTCGTCTTGATTATATTTATCGTTGAAAACGCAGATTCACAGAAGTAGGTAGAGACAAGAATAATATTAAATGATATTGAACTTTTTAAAAATTAAGATTACTTCGTCCATTAAATTCCAAAAGTTATTCTTAGGCTCTGAACTAATAGCTTTTAAAAGAGTGTTATTTTGAAGGAGTTTTCCTCAAGAGATAAAGAGAATATATAATTTATATTAGAATCTCTTTTAGAATAGCATCTTAGGTCTTACTAAAGGCGGTCACCCTAGAATGTCTTGGTGATCCATTAGTCAATCGCGATCGACTTAATGGTGTGATCGACCCTTGGTGTAAAGTAAGCAGGTAACACCAGAACATACATTTGCATTGATATGAACTCTACTACTTCTAGTTTCGCATAGCTCAAGACAAACAAGTACTTACTTTATTCTGGATGCAAGATTGAATGGGGTCTGCAGCGATCCCCCGTTTGTAGCGTTTCAGGGCCACAGACGGGGTGGAGAATATTTATTATTCCCCTTCCCCATTCCAGAATGTGGAATTTCAAGTCTTGGACTCAAATAGCTTCTCGAAATGAAATTGAACTAGCTTGTAAAGAAAAGAAAAGAAATAAGTATTCAAATCATGCACCGAAAAAATCTCCCGCCCCAGTAAGGGGGATATTTTTTTTTCTGTCGGTATCCCTCTGTGTCACTCTGGACATAAAATCGTTTGCTTTTTTTTATCGAATTTTTTTTAATGAATAAAAGGATAAATAATTACTAACCTGTCTTTTATATCTTGTTCTTGAAACTGGATTTTTTCCATTTCTTTCGGAGAGAGCCTTTTTTTTTTTCAGTTTTATTTGAGTTTTAAGTTTCGAACTAAAACAGGATTATAAAAAAGAACTATTCTAAGTTAAAACGGGGTTTTTTGTTCATTTATTTCAAAGAAATTTTTTTTAAAAAAATCAGATAGAAATGTTTTTGTCCGGGTACTTACTTTCAAGACAAAGTATATAATTTGAAAAAAATGTTGGGTTGTTTTTTTTTAATAAGTATTCAAATTATAGTGCCAACGCCAACTCTAAATAATATAGTTAAAACTACAAATTATTGTACAAGTTCTTAATTACTTTTGATTTAATTTTCAGTCATTCGTAATAATATCAAATTTGTAGCATTTTCGTGCAATATATTAGCATTCTCATTCTTAATACTATGTATAGCTTATATGATAAGCCAGAAGGCGTTGCTTTTGTTATACACGGGCGATAGAAAATGCCCACGATACTACACCGCGGAAATCTCATCAGAGGTTTAGTATCAGCGTGAAGACATGAATCCTCGATGATTATCTCTTGAGGCCGTACTTGCTGCCTGAACGAATGAATGAAGTAGTTTTTCTGCAAGTCGTCCTCTTGGAAATTTTGCATAGTGTGCTGACATCAGTATAACTAGGATGCAGTTCATTCATGATTAGGCTCCTGCACATTTTTGCGTGCACATAATCATCTTGATAGTAGATAAAGAGGATTGGACACTCGGAATCTATTTCTGAGTTTCTACATTCACCGGATCACATCATGTAACTTTTTACTTCCACGTATTCGTAGCATACGTCAGATTCCAGATTTTGATTTTTAGAAAGTGTCCATCTATCTATCTGTGACAAAGATAACTCAAAAGTGCTTTGAGCTCGACGGTTGAAATTTGGTATACGGTCTTTATACCAAATTTGCAGATTTCGGTCAAATTTTGAGCAAAATCAGCCCAGAAAGAAATCCGACTGCCCGGATGTTCAAATATATGTTAGCACGATCATTAAAAGACAAAGAGAGCTAGATAAATAAAATTCGGTGCGCATAATTAACATCTTTAATACAACAATTGTTAAATTTTGAACCAAATCCAACAACGGGTTGATTGTCTGTCGGTCTGTGCTTTCAGAAACATGTAAACGGAATAATTCAAAAACGCGATGACTTAAATATATCAAATTTGGTATGAGATTTTGTGACTACAAATGCAGTTTCGTGTCAAATTTTTGTTTTAATCGGTTGCAAAAAAAAGTGTCAACACGAATTCGGTTTTCGAATACTGTTAGCCGTATCCCGAGGATTAATCGTCAAATAATTCTCCAAGGATGACACGATAGATTCAGTAAAAATACTAAATTCAAGAAAAAAATATTTCGTAACTGTTATACGCCAGTGCCATGTAACGTATTCTTTGGCATGACAAGTTTATTATTATGCGAAAAGATTTTGAAGAGACCACTCCCAAGGTTCCAACAGGGATCACCTTAAATCTCTAGTTTCTGCAACTAATAAACTTAAAGGAGGATCTCAAAGAGGTAAGTCAACCAACTGACTCTCCGACCCCCCACGAAGGCACACGGATTTAAACCATGAAGCTGAATGACCGGACCGCCGCAACAGCAACCCTGACGGGAACTGTGGTTGAGTCCTAAGGGCCATCACCGGCCAAGGTACAACCCTCCCCGAAGGAAGTACATCCCGTCAACGATGGGAGGAGCCAGATCCCTCACCTATTTATGTACCCTCCAGGGTGGCGAAATCCAACCACCATGTGGGAAGCATCTCATCCTTATTTAGAGGTGCCTCCCCGGGGGTTATCTCAAAGAAATAATTTCGTCGCTGTGGTAAATACCAAAAGCATATCTGGTATATTCGAACACGTCCAGAAATAGTTTTTACATCATTTTGAACTGTGCAATAGTGTCAAAGAAAAAACTCTTGTGATAATTAAAAAAATAAATTTTTTGTAGTTATTATTGTAGTTTTTGTCCTTACCTTCAGGAAAAATCTGTAGCAAGACGTTGAAATCTGTGGCATCTATTACAATTTTTCTGCTCTCAACAGAGTTTGCCACTGCACTTTCCACTGAAATTTTCGTTTCTTATGATTTTTACCAATAACGCTCAAAATGTTTCAGTCCAATATTAAAATACCTTGTAGAAAATTCCCATATTATTGTATTATTCTAGAAATTAAAAGGGAAATAATAAGGAGGAGATGGAAGGAGATTTAAAGGGAGAATAAAGGGAGAAATTAAAAGGGGATTTATTGATTTACAGATATAAAATAAAGGGATGGCTATGGAAGCTCTAATTTCTCCGACAAATTAACTGTATTCTTTTGAAAAGAAAACCTTTTATTATTTATGCAAATTTTCCCTACAAAAATATATTAATAACGAATAAATCTATTTCTTGGGAAAATCCCCTTTCCGTGGAAGAAAGCCCAGCTTCTTCAGTGATAGGCACATCCATTTAGGACTATTCGTCTTTTAAGACCCAATTTTCACTGCGCCTTTTCTTACTATTTCCATATGGGTGAGCGAAAGTCTGCCAAGAGGAGGGAGGGGCGATGTTAGGAGCTATTATTTTCCCATTCCAGCCGAGATCAAAATTGAACTGAGCTTCGAAACACTTCCGAAAATGCCTCAATTTATTCTGCAGCTTTATCACTCCATTTTTTTAGACAAGGCAGCACCAATCCTTTTTCTTTCTCAAGCCAATTCTTAGGAAAGAATTTTTTTCTTAACCCTAGCTTTTTTTTTCTTTTCTTTTTCCCTTTAAGTCTCTTTTTTCATTCAACGCGTGCACTCACTCCAGTTTTATTTTAGGCCATTTTTGTTTCGCCCTCCTCACTTCACTTCTGTCTCCAATTTTTCAGACGATGTCGTCGCTTCATGCAGTGCCATTTGTCAAAAAAAGGAAGAAAAAGATGCAAAAACGGTTCTCCCATTTATGATTCTCTCTCTCTCTCTCTCTCTCTCTCTTTCCTTGGAAGAAAAATCTCGATTTTAACTCGGCATTTTGTCTCATTTTCTTCGCAAGAAAAGCGGCCCCCGAAAAAGAATCGATGGGCCTCTTATTATTATTATTATTTTTTAAAGAAATAAAACTTTGTTTCTTTTCGAACAATATTCGAGGAGCGAGGATTTACGACGATCCATGTTCCGTTGAGTGGGTGAGCGACGAAAAAAAAATATAAAAAAATACGGGAGGAGGCAATTTGGGAATCGAGCGCCTTATATCCTTTCCAATATACAGAGGGATCTTTTAAATTCTCTCCAACAAAAGCTATTATTCCAAAATAAAGTAACATATGTTTACACGATAAATGGTTTTTTCTCTTTTCCCATTCACAATGAAAGCTGCATTTTACCACTTCAGCAATACCATAAAAAATGTACTTAACGAGGAACACAACGAATTAAATTGTTAATTTAACGTTGAAAAATGGTTTTGGAAAAAGAAGAACTATAAAAAGCGACATGGATTCTTAGTCATTAGGGTACTTCGATGTCTTCGATTTGTGTTTTATCTGTAAAAA
Source organism: Argiope aurantia (assembly GCA_026543865.1). Lineage (NCBI taxonomy): Eukaryota > Metazoa > Arthropoda > Arachnida > Araneae > Araneidae > Argiope > Argiope aurantia. The sequence continues at coordinate 498,293 of JAPMOR010071052.1, forward strand.
GCATCGATGCCAAGAGTTGTCTATTTTCAATTTCTGATTTCTGCTTTGTCTGTTTAGTAAGCATATTACATCAATTTTAATTCTATGGATAGCTACCAGATTCTGTGTCATGTGGCTTGATTTGATAGATTAGTTCATCATGTAGGATTACCTCTGTATTTTCTTTTCTGTCTCTTAAAAGAAGTATCCAGGCCGAGATCTGCTTTTTTTGGTTTACTAAACAGATTACATCAAGTCTAAATCTATGGGTCGTGATCGCAAGTGGTATCATGTGGCTTGATTTGATCACGTAACTTGTAGATTTATTTAAGTAATTTCTTTTAAGTGACTTTTTAAGAAGTATCATCCCATAGACCTGTCTTTTATTTGTTGAATTTCACCTGATTGCATCATGCCTGATTTTATGAGTCGTAGCAATTTTGGTATATTGATGATAGTGGTTTGATTAGCATACGGTTGCGAAACTATGCAAGAGTTATTTTGTGATCAATGTCTATATTTTATGCATACGGCAGCAACAACGTACATGAAACGATTCTACCCACACTAACGTGATGGTATTCGAAGAACGAGAAGACAATTGAAGAGTTCAGGATTATTTTTAAATAAAAGAAAAGAAAAACGCAGTGTGAATCCTCATACTCTGTATAATTCGATTTCTTGCGTTATTAAATCTGCAGTTTCTATGAATTTTCTCTAAATCATGGATACAAATATCTTTCTAACTTGATTTGTTCAATGAATTGATTCAGATTTTAATAAACGGATTCCAAGCAGATGTGATATGTGAATTAATTTATTTAACACCGCGTTTCAAAGCTTTTTAAAAGTGATTATGAGACGATTGTAAACATTTGGAACCATGCTCAGATAATAAAGGCAACATCTGGGCAGGCGTTACATCCTCTAACATCATGATCATACCATTAAGAGGATTCTCCGCACCTGCAACTAAGATTTAACATGCACCATGCTTACAAACATAGTGAATGGAATCTGGTATTAATCTCGCAAGCATTCGATCAGGAAATCGAAACTTTATCAAGAATCCGTTGCCACTTACTTACTTTGTATGCAAAATTTGGAAAAGTAAAGGGATTTGGTGAAACCACCAGATCAATCAGTAAAGGTATTGAAAGAATAAAATAATAATTTGAAATATTATTATAGCAGTAACTTGTCAAATAAGAAATTTAAAAATTATTAAAAATACTTTAATTTAATACGCCGTTTTGATTATAATAATCTGTGAACTATTAAAAGATAGCTCAATTTTGAGCGACAAGCAAATGGAAAGAAGACAACTTAGAATCGAACTTTATTCCTTAGATATCTTCTTTGCCATTCATCTGTTTTATGTTCGAAAAGTTTCTTCTGGGCACCCAGAAAAGTTTAGCCACGAACAGATTAAGTAGGTAATTCATTTTTGAGCTATAGTCAACTGATGCAGGTTATATCTGAACTTTCATTCCCTACCTCATATATATTATTACCGAAAGCCTGTTAGACGGATGTGCAGTGAGAATTTAACAAAAGAGACCAAGAAAATAACAAAATACAGCCCAAATGCACGCATGAACGGTACTTGCAGAAATCAATAACCTACTAACAGATATCAAATAGCTATTTATATAGCAACATGGCACAAGGCACTCATAGTACAGCAGGTGGAGGGCTCATTTGGCAATCAAAAACAATAAAAAGAGAATTCGCTCAACGCACTGATTCACTTTACTCTCTTTCTTTATTTAAGTTTCTTGACATGGCAAAGAACCTTCTAGAATAGTCGCCAATATTGAGTCCAAATTCCTGCATTTTTGAGAAACTTCATTTGTACGTCATTTTACCAAATTCGTCGCCAAATGGTCGCCAAGACCGAGAGTCATGGTCCAGGCATTCATTAAATATCCATTAAACTATCTGGAAACTCTCTTTCTTGCAAAGGGATTATCTGCTCAGAGAAACAATACACCCGATTCGTAAGAATATGATATTTGTCGGTTTTTTTAGCAATATTGGATGAGCTTAAAATAAGATATTTAGCAATACGGTAAGAGCTTAAGTGTAATGATTTAAAAATATTGCATTAATATTATAAAATTATGGACCATCAAATCAAACAGGTTCGTTTCGAAAAACAGTCACTTGATGGAAACGACTTCCGACTTTCGATTCCAAACTTTAAGTCACTTGACTGTCTAATAATAACAATAGCTACTGTTTTCATGGACTTATCTTTCATTTACAAACTTGAACATAATTTCCACAAGGGCTTTAAAATTTGATATGGATTCTAATGAATGTTTTATTTTCTGGAGTACATAATGGCATCATTAATAATAATGGTTGTTTAATTACATAACTTTTAAAAATATATATATGAGAACTAAAATTATGTTCGTTACAATGCACTCTTTTCAAAGTACTGGTAATAAGAAGACAATTACTGCTAGTAATCGAAGAGACAGGATTCCTTTAAAATTTCCCATCGATTCCTCAGCAGCTTACTTTAGCGTCGAGGTGCCATTACGTTTTTTTCTTTCATGTGACTACCCATTTTCAAAGGTAGAAAAATAAAAAAGTAAAATAAAAAAATACTTGTCGCAAAAGAACGAAAGAAGAGAATAAGTAAAAAAAAAAAAATTTTTTTTTTCCTTCCTTCCCTTCTTTTTCGAAAAAAGCAAGGTGAAAAGGATTGATCTTCTAGAAGCCCCCATTATAAAGATCAACGACACATCGTCTGTCATTCCGAGATTACCCTTGTTCCTTTCGCTTTTCTCTTTCGCTGCCTTTCCTTTCCAACTGGTTGTGCCGATGTCGTATATTTTCTACAAGCAGACAAGGGGCTTCGCTTTAAAACGGCAAAACACAAAAAGTTGTTCAGTTAAAGAAAGGAAATGCTCGTTTATTGCTTTTTCTAATTGAAAAAAAGAAAAAGATTCTCAGGGAGTTCGAGGTTAGTTTTGTTGTGTTTTTAGGAATTGCGTCTATTTCTTTCTTCGTTTCTAGAAATCATGAGTACTTTTTTCTGCCGCTGAATAAAATGCCACTTTTCTATTTAGAGGGTAGATAAAATTATTTTCGCTTGTAACTGAATAATGAACAAGGAATAAATATCTTAGAATGTAAGAGAAATGGTGAGGCACAGTCAGAATCTGATGCTTATTTTCAATTTGTAGGCTTCAACTTTTGGCATCGCCATCTGAAAGAGTGAATCTGTCATACAATGAAATTAGGATACTGAATATTGCTAAACAAATCTCCCAGAATTAAATTAATTTTATTAATACTAGCCTTGTTCAGCCATCTAATTAATTTATATCAATATAATTATGTTGACGAATTTTGAAAACAATACATCTTAAAATAAAAGACGATGTTATTTTAAATTAATCACAATATAATAATTGGAGCATTCAGATTGTTTAGCTGTGCTTGCAAAGAGGCGAAATTAATTTGGATGAAAATTTGTGAAATCAGTTCAGTTAACTTGGTGTTAATATTCTATATTACTATATATAATTTTAAATTATAATATTATTTTTATAAAATTTCTATTCCATAATATCATTCATAGTTTTGGAAGTAGAGCGGCAACAATCTTTAATGACATATCTAGAATTAGAGCGATAAAATATAATAATTAGGGCGAGGGTTATTCTGTCAGTGGGTTCCCCCTCAGAGAATATACATTGAGGTAATCTTTTTGAAATATTTTTAAAAAAATGAAAGAAAACAATTCGTGTAGAAACGGAAAATTTGTATGAATTAGAAAAGATTACCATAGATTTGAAATGAAATTCATGTGACGATCATATGATTATTAGAGACCTAAATTTTATAAGAAATAAAAATTGATAAAATCAATGTTTGTGACTGGGGGATTTTTTTTGGCAATTATTTTATGTATATAGATGATGGGTTAACAACTGGTCGTCAAAGGTGGCTCATTTTTTTATTATTAAATATGGTTGCAATAAAAGCTTCTTATAATAAATATGTTATGATAATTTGTGTATTAGAAAATAATAACAATATTTTTTTAAAGAAAGCAATTAAAATTTTTTCATAATATGATAAATATTTTCATAATACGATAAATATAAAGAAAATATTTCATTAATCAGCCTATACGTCTGCTAAAAACGCAGCACTGAATGAATATATATATATATATATATATATATATATATATATATATATATATAAACTTTGTTTGCAACAGTATATTGTTGATTGTTGATCAATAAGTATGAAAATTACATAAAAAAATAACATTTTCTTTCTAAAATAAAATTTTAAATTTCGATTATTTTCTTGTAAAAAAGATATTAAAAGGAAATCCAAAAAGATAATAAAAGAAAAAATTAAATATGATTACTAAAATCATGTATATTCGAAAGCAAAATTGTTCTTTTATCGAAGTTGGCATGGTAATAATAAATATGGAAAAAAAATTTACGAATTGTCTTACAAGTGTATTAAAAAAAGAGAAATTATTATTTTTTTTTTATTAAATGTCTGGAAATCAAAATGAAAAAAAGTTAATGCATGAAGAACAGATAGAAAAAGCTTTAAGTAAATTGAAATGGTACTCACGTTTATTATTCATTTTAATTTTGATGCAAACAATGCTCAAAATTTTTGATTAATATGATATTTATTGGGTTTTATAGCCTTCTTTCATTTTCAGCTACTTATTCTTTTACGATTTCTTTTTAGACCTCAACATTTTTGATAGACCTCATCATTTTTTTTCCGTTTTAATACATTGAAAAAGTGTCTTTTATAAAAAATATTTTAAGAATATTATTTTCAAATCTTTAATCTTTGTTCCATCGTAGTCATTTTTTTTACAAGTAAAGGCCATATTTAAAAAAACCGAGCTCACCCACACTGGAGCTGAAACGCCTAAAAAAATCAGATGTCTTTCATCACAATTACATCCATATTCTAAACAAACAAAATTTTGTTGAGAAGAGTCTTTTACTGATACTCTAGATTTCTGAGAAATTAGCACGCAATCTATAAGTTTAATATTCTATTACAATACAAAATAATTTAGTTTGCATTAATAATATTCCTAGTTTAAAAATATTTTTTTAAATTCTAATATTTTTATAATCTTATTTTAAATACTTTTATAAAAAAATATGGATATCAAAACAAAACAATAGAAATGTATGTATATGATAAATGAGGGATAAATCCCTTTCAAAGTTTCATCCTATAAACATGAAATATGTGAAGTTAAGTAAAAGCATTTGAAAATTGGCTTATACAAGGGATGTTCAAATGAAAAGGTACGAAACCAAACTGTGGGTATAAATGAAGACTTTATTCAAAGTATACACCATAGGCATGAGCACAATGATCCCATTGATTAACGAGCCGAAGAATTCCTTGTTCCCAGAATCTACAAATTGAGGTCCATCATACATTAGAAATATAAATAATTTTCAGACCAAAAGCTTAAGAATCTAATTAATATTTAGAGTAATTCTTTAGTAATTTGATTTAAAAAAACATAACAAAGCAATTTACATTTATTATGAAGAATTTCTGATGTATGATGTCCTAAAATTCAAAAGCCAACCGAGGTGAAGGCGCCTTGATAATGCGTCAAATTTAAAATAAAATTTAAAAAGAATTTTGTTGCCATTTGTTTTTTTTAGTAAAAATGGTTTTTATATCCAATAATAAACTATGAAAAATTGATTGAGTAACTACATTGATTGAGTAACAGAATTACCTGTCTTTTCTTGTAACCTAGCAATCTTTGAAAATTCCGAAATTCACGCAAGAGATCAGGAAAATTTAGTGCTGCCATCTAGGGGAATATTTACAAACCTAAAAATGATGGAAAGAGGGAGGTGTTTTTTTTTTAAAGTGAAAAATGAAACAGTTTTCTAGTATGAAGTAAAAAAAAATAATATAACAATAAACATTTAATAAAAATAATAATGGAGAATTCTTCAAAAAATAGTTTCTTTATATCAAAATTACCTTTCAAAATTACTTTAATCAAACTTGTATATAGAAATAAAGCAGGGCTATACGGGGCATTAATTCAAAAAGGGATAAATCAGACATATGCGGAAAAGAAATTATATATTTTTTTCAGTCCAGTGGAATTTATGATTTAATTTTTTGCACTAATTTTTTTGTATAAATTTCAAAGATCTAATTATGGATTTTAGATTGCAAAAAATATAACCTCTTGAAGCAGGATTAATGATTTCTCAAGAGTTTAACCAGTTAAGCGTAATAACTTCTCTGTAATAACTCTTTAATGAGTACACTTCGATTCCGAAACTTTGTTTTATAATAACAACTTTTGTTGTTGTTTCTTTCTTCCCTGTATAAAATTGTTTTCTTCAGTATTAATATTTTTCATAACAAAGGTTCTAACAACATAATAACATGTTTTATAAAGAATACAAAAAGAACGATGTTTCGATGTTTGAAGACAATACATTGTCATTTACTCTGGTAACAGTGTTAAATAATATTAATGAAAACGGAATAACTTACGAAACTTACGAATTTGATTTTATATAGAAACTGTTATTCTATAGATTTAACAAAAACAGTACTTTAAAACCTTCTTTTATTAATATACTAAATATTAATTATTTTCTACTTTTTAGATTTTAATTTATAATGCACTATTAAGAAAACGGTGAAATGTTAAAGACTATTGTTTCTTATATCCACTACTAGATGGCGCCTGGAATGTAAGGACATATGGTACTTGGTGGTACATGGATTTAAATTTTAATTATATTAAAAGATTAACTGATAAATAAAGTTCTGAAAATATTCAAATATTTTATGGTATTCAAAAATATACTAATGTATAAATTTGAAAGCTAGCATATTAGAAAGTAAGTGTAAGTCGATAAAAAAAATTTCCTTTTTGCAAAAAATGAAACAAATTAAGTTAAATAAAAGTGCATAAAAAGCGTATATTATGCATTTTCAGCTCAACTCATAAGACCTCAGTTCCTTCTATTCATACGTTCACAATGATGGTAAATAAATTGCAAATATTCTGAGAATTGAATTAAAACTCATGTCAAATAATGGAGTTCACATTTTTCATAAAGCTTATTTCCAAGTAAAGAAGCATTCCTGTCTTATATGCTTACATACATGAGATAAAATTCTTTGGCATTTCTAAAGTTTCAACTTATGTGCTTTAATTTTATGTTCTGTCCACGTTATTTGTTGTATTGAACATATTACTTATTCTTATATAAAATTGCTTATTTTATATATTTAAAAATCATAGTGCGAAGTTTCACTGTATTCAACAACATCACATATTATATTAACAAACATTTCAACTTTAATGTATTCAATCATTCAGATTTAATATGAAAAATTAATTGAATTGCAAAAAAAATATTCATTACTTTTTCTGTCTTTCACAGCGAAGATAAATTCATACAACTGTTCATATCCAGTTTCATTTCGCAAGTTTTCTGTTACATAAAATTATGCTATTTCACCGAGCTCTGAAAGCTAATGGTGGCATTTTTAATGAAATTTTGTTACACATTTAACTGCTAATATAAAGGGGAAAATGATTTTCACAATTGTTTATCCAAAACTCTCTCAAGATTTCTTCTAAAGCTCAGTCAGCTACGCAAGGATGAAAATTGGGCAAAAAATAAAAAATCAAATACGGGGTAGTTATTGATAACTGATAGTTATACAACTGTTAGATAACTCAATTTTCATAGACATAATCAGTTAACCGCAGTTAACTGATAGTTATACAATTGTTATAACCTAAGGTTATAACAGAAATGAGACAATTGATAAGTCGATGTCATTCTTGGTATAACATAATTTTCATCCTGCTTCTGACAATGATACTGAGCTGAAATAAAAGCGTCTCGTAGATATTCATTAGGTTCTGAGGTTGGAAGGGTCACTTTATCTGGTATTCCAACAGTCGCATTTTAATGATAATCCTCGAGAAATTGAATTCTGTATGAAAGAGAATTGTTCGCTCATCAAACTGAGCCAAGAGCTCATTGCGGTTCGAAAGATCGAATATACAGTTGCTTATTCTCTTCGGAATATCTATAAGCAATAGGCAGCATCTGTTAAACACTTAGTGATACATGCGGCAATCCAAATGATGACTGTATAGACCAAGCCTTTTGTTTCTAAAATATTCCTTTTCTAACGTAATTAGGAAAAATGTAGTCCAATGCCTTCCAGATAAGCGCATGTTCATTTCATTAATGTTCATGATTCATCTCATCTGTAAGTTTAATTCCATATCATCTGTAAGTGTAATTTCACCTCATCTGTAATGAATTCCCACCCCTCCTCACTCCAAATCACTCTCCTTCAAAATTGATATCTATCATAAATACCTTTCAGAGACGAGATCTGACGATCATATTGTGTGATTTTTTTTCCTTACATATATCTATATATTTGAACGAGGTATCATCCAAATGGTATTTAAATTAGACATGATGTACAAATTATTAAAATTTGTAAGCCTATATATAATTATGTATATTTTAATTGACTATTCAGTTCGTCAGCAGGGTCAGTGGAGGAATCTTGTTTTAAATTATTTTATCTAACACCAAAACACACGAAACAATCTCCCTACCATGCTGATGAAATGTAGCCTGACCAGTTTCACAGGGAATCAGTGAAATAATAATTTCATTAGGCCACATTTTTTGGGCCAAAATTCAAACATCGCTTTGAGAATGAGGGTCATTTTGGCAAATTATTCCTGATATTGTAATTAACTTTTAATTAGTAGTACTATTAATTCTCGATGTATTAGTATTTATTTTATTAATCAATTTAGTAATTCTTTCTCGTTTTTCTTATATTAATTGTTAATTGAATTTACATGAACTCTACTGTAAAATGAAGCGATCATCATAACAATCTTTAATTTATTAATTAAAAATTTGTATTATTAAATATTTCTCGTTGTTTGGAAATTCTGTTGAAAATTTATACATCAATAAACAATAGTATTAATTATGTATTAATGTTGCTAATTACTCCTTAGTGTTACTTGGACTTTCATTGTGAACCAAAAATTGTATAACAAATGTTTTTGATTTATTAATTGTGTATTTGTACTACATATTGTTCCTTAGTGTTGCTTTCATAAAAAAGTAAGAAACGCAAGTATTTTAAATTTATTAAATTCAAATATATCACAGATTTTGTGAACTATGATAGAGCATAAACAAATTAATGGCAATAGAAAATTGCACTTGTTTTCAACTTAAAGTTATAAAAAAATTTCAACTAAAAAACCAATTCAATATTTATTATATATTTAATATAGAAGCTTAGCAAAGTCAAAAATAATGCTTAAAAAATGTCTTTTTTTAAAAAATTAAGATCAAAAAATAATTAACAAATTATTTTCTAAAGTTGCATATATATTATCGGACCAGTTTTCAGTTTCAGACCTGCAAGGAAAAAAAGATTTAAATTAGAGAAATAAAAACCGAAATCAATTATTTTTAAAAAGATAAAAATGAATAGATATTGAGACTTTTATAGCAAAATGTAATGCATCAAAACAAACAAAATTTTGATGTAAAATTAGAATCGTTATCATCGTTGTCAGTATCAATCTACATGCAACAATAATATATAACAATTTGCGAACAAATGTAACTAGTATACATCTGTGTATTTTGCATCAATAAAATGCTTTGACAAATTAGAGATACGACATTTTGATATAGCAATGACGATACTTCTCATGTTTAGGAATGTATGAAATCTGAAACATCATTTTCACCACTTTTTAAGGGAAAAAAAAAACGCAATGTAGAAAACAAAATATTTCACAAATTTTTCAGAATTCCCTGATTAATATTTATCACTTTGATTTTGAAAACAATTAATGTTAAAGAACTCACAATTAAACTTTTTAACTTAATTAAATAACGTATAAAAAATCTCTAAATATTTCTTCAATTTGCTAAGATATTAGTAAAAACACAATTATTACAAAATGACGGTAAATCAGCCATGAAGTATCCAATACTCTTTAATATGATTTCTAAAATCACTAATGGCAACCTTTATTTCCAAATGTTATTTTCTGATGCTCTCTATATAGTTTATAAATAAGAAATCCAAATTTAATCTTTTATCAAGAATTATTCAATTAAGGTTCATAAATTCTGTCTCAGTCTGTATGGAAACACCTTTAAAAAAATCAAAATTCAATCTTTTATCATAAATTATTTAATTAATACTCAAATACCTAAATAATGGAATTCAGTGAATTTACCAGTGATTAAAACAAAAACCTTAAAGCCACAAAATGCTTAAATCCGTCACTGTATGCATGTATCAGATGTGTGAGATCTCACTTTACTAAGGATATGATTATCATTTGAACATTCACTGAAAAATATGAATTGTACAGAAGCACCCGCCAAAAACGGCCTGATGTTATCCAAGACACCTTAAATATTCGGCTATTTTTATTCTTAAGCACTTTTGATACGTGGAGTGGGGAGTGTTACATTATTAAACAAAAAGCATAGAACATTGAGAAAGATGATATTACGATTTAGAATGATACACGGAATAAAATTTAAATCAAAAGCATTGAAAATCATTATGTAATCGAAAATGAACAAAAGCGTTTTTAGTTATAAACAAAAAAAATATGAGAAAGTAAATAAAATTAGTTACAAATGAAATGATTCAAAGTAAGACCAAAATAGATTTTTTTTTTCAAATGCCCATCCTACTTTAAATGACTTTCAAACGACCATACTGAAAGCAGTTAATTTATGAGAAGTCACAGTCATGTACCGAATTAACCTAAGTCAACGTAATTACAACCTTGAATATATGCACCTTCCAAATTCTGCTCCCTTTCAAATAAATCTTGATTTTAAAGTTATTTTAATCTTAAACTTAAGTAAGTTATTTTTCTCTGATTAAATTTAATAATGGTTAAATGTCTTGGCTGATGATGGCTCTGAAATTAAATGATGGCTAAATTTCCTGACTGATAATGGCTCTGAAATTTAATGTAGGCTAAATATTCTAGCTGATGATGGCTCCGAAATTTAATGATGGCTAAATGTTTTGGTTGATCATGGCTTTGAAATTTAATAATAACTAAATATTCTGGCTGATGATGTCTCTAAAATTTAATGATGGCTAAATATCCTTACCACAAGAGTACATTACCAGTATTGATTTAACGTCTTCCGAAAATGTTGAAAGGGAATCCATCACCGACACCAAAGCTATTAAGCATTTTCTTAACGGTGTCAAAAGGATTAAACATACCTATAAAAAGTATAAAACAATTTTAAAAAATATTCAATTGAAACAATTGTTGTTTAAATTTATATTTGTCTTAATTTCATGAAATATCGCACTGAATTTGCAATAGTATAATCACGATACTGACGTCATAAGCGTACATGATGATGAGTGGATGTGTATTTGTTAGCCATATGCGAAAAAATAGTGTATATACAAGAATGAAAGAGCTGACAGCTCATGAAAGTTCTTAATTCACATATGTTAGGAATAAAATCTTCCAAAATAATCCGAAAGTTAAAGCCGCTGTCGATGGAAAGTGCCTATGGTAAATTCTAGAAGCTTTTCAAAAATTCGAAATCAATTTTTTTATGTGTACGAACAAGTTTTCCAGCGGTCTGACTTCTTTCCAGGGCCTGCCAGCATCAAACTCAAATAACTTCTATTGCTCCATTCTACAGTAAACCAATAAAACCTTCTTCTTTATTGAGACAAAACATATCCATTCTTCACTAACGTCATTGGACCAGTAATGATTTTGGACTTGAAACTGATTTTTCATTATATGGAAAATATGTGAGAATTTCAGAAATATTTGATCAATATCTCTGATTCTAAACGAGCTTCTAGAATGAAAAGTATAGCTCAAATATAAGAGCATTTTTTAACAAGACAGCATCAAGCTGAAAGAGAATTTTTTTTTTTTTTTTTTTTTTTTTTTGCGCAAAATGTAATAGCTTTCAGATCGAGATTATGAACACTTTCCATTTATTAAGTGGAGACAGATTTTCCCCAATTTTGAAAATCTGTACCGGTAATTCAGCATAAGGTTTAGAATTTCAAATAAATAAAGAGAATTTAAATTGACAAAAGGAGTTTATTCTAATTCTCATTGACAGAAATCATCTTACATCGCGTGTCTGGTATTGAGAAAAGATTAAAACAATCAATAACATAATTATTAGCAATCTTTTAATTTTTTACACGACTGGAAAGAGCTTAGGAATCCAAGTTGTTCACACACACTGGATAAAATATTAATCTGGAAAATTTTAAATACAATGTTGTATAATGCAGTAAATTGTATATTCAGTAAATACTATATACAGTAAACATTATTATAAATACAGTAAAATCATTCAGAGTTCCATTGAAAGAATCCAAAGCATAATTAATTGATGACTGAAAATTCACAGGACTTGTGTACGGAGAATTTATTTTATTTATACAGTGTAATTAATAATAGCATCCTTTACCATTAAAAACAGAAGGTACTCAATAATAATAATCTCTCAATGTATAAATTGATTAATTACTTTGTTCGGTTATTATTAATAACTAATACTGCGGAATTATCAGATATTAAAGATGTTTTACTTTAATTGTCTTACTTGAACACTCCTCTCATTCAGTACATGAAACTTTATAATAGAGACCAGTCTCAATACAACCTGGCACTATTAAGAAAGTAAAGACATAATTCATCTGTTTTATATATTTTGCAGTTTTGTAATTTTATTTTTTATCCATATAATAAACTACTTAGATATTAAACAAAATCTTTCTTCTCTACTTTTCAACAATGGAAGAAAATCTCAAAGTTAAGTATTTGATGGACGGTTGGAATTTTGAGGCTACAATCTAATCTATTTTTAAAAATTATGTTGAAAAAAAGTTTTTTTTCAAAAAAATTACAAAAATTCGCACCGTTATTAAATTTTTATTATCAGAAAATAAAAAAATTTTAAAATTTTTTTTGAAAAGGTGTGAAAATTTGTTTTTTGCTGTAATATTTTCGTAATTATTGAGAAAAACGCCAAAAATCAATTTATTTTCTAATTAACTAAAATTTTAATTACAACTTCAAGAAATTTTCTCCGACATGCACATTCCGACCATCCAAGGGTGAGCCCCATCTGCCAAATTTGATAGTTGTATGTCAGACAATCTGACCTGTAGGGCACCATTACCCTCATATACACAGTAATTCATCTTTATCATTAATAAAGATAATTATGCAGAATAAAAATATAACTAAAAAATATTGAGAAGAAATTATTTTGCGATATTCCAATTTAAACATAATAGAAGTAATGTTCTATATTCTATGATGATTAATGCTAGCTTAAGAATATTTATAAAACAAAAAAAAAGTTCCCTTAAATATTTCACTTTGACATATACTTTCAATTACAAAGTTTCAATAAATAAAGTGAGTCATTTTATGAATACACCTTGGCTTGTATGGTTATTGATAATAAAAAGTTAAGAAATTAATAGCATCCCCTGTATAGATCCCCCGTAAAGAAAAACCGTTAACTAGTACAATGCTTCTCTTGCTAGTAGCAGCATGTCCATCAGGGCAACAAAAATGCAGCACCCATTAAAATTATTCCTTTAAGTTGAATTTTCGGTTTTTATCGTTTTTTCTTTCTACTAATATTTATCGTTATTCATGATGTGAAAAAAATTCGTAAATTAGGTTTATTGTCGTTTTCTTTGACTGGTTGACTGTTGCAATTCGATTCAATAAAGGAAGGAAAACTAGAAAAATTTAACAGTCCAAATATATTAAAGAAATAGCGTAATTCCAAACAAGAAAATAAAATTATTTGCTCGCAAATTTGTGCTTGATATTAGCTCACCTAAAAAAAGGAGGTATTTTGGTATGCTGATAGTTTATACTATATGTAATCATAATGTAGCTGCTCATACATGCAAGGATGGTTTGAAGAATGCTACCTTGTATAGATGTTAAAAATATTCATTTAAATAATTATTGTTCATTTTAAATGTTTCAATTAATATATTATTTGATCAATTTTTTAAAAAAATTAGCGAGATTTAATAAATGCATTATTATTTTTTGACTCCACTGTTTTATTAATACGTTTGTGATATGTGTATTGTTCCTGTAATATATAGTGAAAAAAATCATTCAACCACCATTCCAAGGAATGAAAATATTATCGAAGTTAATAAATTTGTCTTTTAATATCTCTTCAAATTTAATAATAAAGTCGTGAATTTTTATATGTGTATATTCAAATGTAAGGAAGCATTTTATTAAATGATATTTTTACGTTATGTGGATAATATAAAGATTTAATTTTTTTAAATTTAAAATGCAAATTGGTACTTACTGAGCTAACTATTTCGAATTTTCAAGTTAGTAATAATGATGCATTTATTTAGAATTATTACTGCTAATTTATTATTACCAAATTATTTATCGTTTATGACCATTCAAATCGAACTGCAGTTTAAATAGATCGAAAAACCTATATCTCCTCCTATCAAATATGGGGATTATTTCTTGAAGATCAGTTTAAAATATATTATATGGCTATTATTACGCACATTAATTCGGTGGGTGATATTTTATGATAATACATAATCTAAATGTTTTACAAATTGTGAAATATTATTTATTAAAAACGTTTGGGATAAAAAAAAATTTTATTCGAAACAAAATTGGTAGAAATTTTAGGCATACTTATGGTATATCTGATTATTGCAATCATTCTATAAATTATTCCATTCCTGTTAATTATTCCACATCTTCAAGACATATTAACTCTTTTAGTGCCAAACGACGATATATCGTCTTTTGCAAAACTTAGGAAAAGTGCCAACGACGATATGTCGTTGCATTCTGAAAGGCTCCTTACTTTTTAACAAATATTGAAATACGATTGGCATTAATTTATTCTCCCTTCATTTCATAATATGCTCATTCATAAACTTTGGGAGTATCATTTTATTTTCTTATGATTGTTATTTGAGGGATATCTTTTTACAAATTGGTCCGCTATTCTTTGCATAGATATAATATTTTCGGCCTGGACCGGAAAGGGTTGATTTGCACATAGTTCATGTTTTTATCTAACACTTGAAAATTAAGTAAAATATTAAAATGTAACATCTAATCTTTGAAAAATTACGGAGAGTTAAGCATATAGCATAACATCATTAGGTTGTATGCCTTGCTTATCTTGATCAGGCTTTCGATAGATAGTCTAAGAAAGTTGTAAGAGTAGAAATTTGCTCTCTGAAAAAAGCGAATCAAATTTTTTAAAAATTATTGTTAACGAAACATTTTATTAACTTTTATGAACATTTTTTAATTATTTTGTAGTTATAAAATTCATCTTCCGAAAATAAAATGGTAAACAAATATATCTTGAACAATAAACGAATCACAAAATGTAGAAACTATAGAATTTTTAAATTAAAGCAAAGCATGCAAGCCAATAACGCAAATGAGCAGGGACCTCTATCTTGTAAAAAGTTGGAAATAAAAATAAATGGTTAGAATATAGAAAAAAAAAGAAAGAAGTCTATAGTGTTAGAAGTTTTATAAGAATATAAATGCTTATTATAACCATATGTGTAACCACCAACATATATACACCAACGCCACCTTAATATCTACCACCTATTGAATCAGTGACAGCAAATCCCTGAAAAACAGGTGCAGGAATGAAATTATTGCAATAATACCCAAAAAGACATTAATATTAATCGCGCAAATATTTAACAAAAAAATTTGTAGTATTGCTATCACAAGCATCAGGTATAATATCTATAAAGTCATTAATATCAATGGTGCCAATATTTAATCAAAATATTTGTAGTAGTATTATTGCAAGTACCAGGTATAATGTCTACAAAGCCATTAATAATAATGTTGTCAATATTTATTCAAAAAATTGTAGTATTACTATCACAAGTACCAGGTGGATCTTTAGAACCAGCTGTCCAAAATGGATTGGCATTTGGATGAAAATTATTATCTCCGGAGCTTCCAGAGGGATTGCGACCTGTAAGAGAAATCTCGTGTTACTACATTTTAATGTAATTCATAAACAATCATTTTTCAGTTATAGTTGTTTTTTCTTTGCAGGCTGTACATATGCCGACCAACAGAAGATTTTTATCTTAATTTATGGGTAGCTACAAATAGCGTACCATAGAACCATTAAATCTCCTCATAGCATTAAGCGATGAGCTACAAATAGCGTACCATAGAACCATTAAATCTCATAGCATTAAGCGATGAGCTTTTAATTAAAATAATGGACTTGTTGGTTGGCCTGGCTTGTATTATTTGTTGTACTGTATTATGACTATGGTGGCAGATTGGCTTATTCATAATACGAGGATCATCACACAAATAAGAAATTCTATTTTTCAATACTTTTGAAGAGAGTCTTTAGCTAAAAAATAAGAGAAAAGGAAATTTTAAATTGAAGCAGCAATATGTTAAACTTTTGTTTCAAATTTATGGAGCAAGGGCATGTATTTGGCCATTTGCCAAGAAATATAAATTTGCAAAGCTATTTAATTTATGATTTAAAATTAAGCACTGTCAATAAATAATAAAAATTTTCTTATATTTCAGTTATGAACAGAGGCGGCTCGTGCATAGGTACTGCTGTTATTGCAGTATCTCGAACATTTTTTTACAGTGTAAATTCAATCTGTAATTAATTTATTTATGTATTTAATGTTTAGATTTATAAGCAGTATAACATAATTTTGCATTAAGTAATTGATTCTCAACGGAAACTCAAAGATAAATAAAGTAGAAAATTGAAACTCTCCGATTTTTCAGCAGCTGTAGACGAACTCTCTGCAAGAGAGAAAAAAATAACAACAAGAACTAATTGTGCTTCTATCCAATACCAAATTCTCTTGCGTGCATGCGCAGTTACGAAGCTTAGTCTTTTCCTCACTATGATTTCGAGTTGAAAAATTACTGCGAAGGTGAACAATAGCCATGCTATTAAAGTCGGAGCTCTAAGCCATTTTCCACTACGGAAAAAAAATTCCACCTAAAGATTGGAACTTAAAAAAATATTATTGTATTCATTGATAATAAATAAAAAAAGGAGTTGAAAATCATTTTTATAGCATTTAAATTTTAATAAAATTACTTACAATCCAAAAAATTGTTTATAATCAAAGTTATAATTAATGAATCTGTAAGAAAGCGTTTTCAAAATTTGCGTGGATATAATAAATTGTACGTATTTATCTGGAATCGTGATATATAATTTGAGAAGATTTGATTTCAAATAAAACATAGTTACCTTTAAGAAACATATTTTTTAAAGAGTATCCAATAATGCACTTCTATTAAAAATACTACTGCTCGTCTTTGCACAAATATTATAGAAAAAAAACATTAATTTTTTCCTTCATGAAAAAAACCTGTTATTATATCGGTGCCGTGTTTTAAAATTATCAAAGCATAAAATATTTTTTAAGGTACATGATATGCATAAGGATGGTTTACAGTTATCTGCTTTCTTTTCAGTGGACAAAATTTTTTTTCAATAGTCGTACAAGCATTGAGGTATAAATTTCTTCATAAAGATAAAAATAATTCTAGGAAAGGAACTGAAAACCAAATTTAATGCTTAAACTTTTCCAAAAATTAACTAATATGTCCACCTATTTGAAAAAAAAAATGTATTATTTTGCTCACTAAATATTAAATTACTCAAAGTTGCTGGAAAAAAAAAACAAGAGCTGCAAGTTCTTCAAATATGCTTGAATAACAATCTAAGTTTAAAAACTTGCATCACCGCAAGAAGACATCAAACGCGTCGCCACATGTGATGAAATTGACTCAAATTATATTTAATATTTATTGAGTGTAATTTCATTACTCTAAAACAAATAAGTTTTAAAATAGAAAGAAGTCATGCGCACAGTTGCGAAATTTGAGAGAATGAATTCTTCTGCTCTTTCAATAGATAATTTTTTACAAGAGAGGCAGAATTTTTCATACTTTATCAAACACCCATATCGCTTCCATTTTTCCTATACTGTAGAAAAAGAAAAATCCATTATTCTTACTGGAAAACAATTCTTGTATGTTCTAGATTTTTCAGATCGAATTTTCTGCATTTTTTTTATTATGAAATTGACTCGAATTATATTTTTATTCATTAGAGTTACATTATCCGACTAAAAATAAATTTTTAGCTGAAAAATGCTCATATCAAAAGTTACGAAACTTGGGGGGGGGGATTATAAAATAAGTAAACTTCCTGCTTGAAAAGAGGAAGTTTACCTTTCATGATTAAATAAATTTACGAAATACCAAATGTACCTAGTTCATTTTCAGTTTCTATTTGCTATAAAAAGAAGAAAATTATTTTTATATCATTATTCAAAAATATTTGGTCATCTAATATTTTCTAGATCGAAAAGCTATGACGATGCTTTGGAACAAAATAATTTTATTAATTAAAATTAACGATCAATCAATTAGAATTAACGATTACATAATTCCGTTCATATACAATCAAAAGAAGAAAAAAAAGAAAAGTGCAAAAGAATCTGTCACTGACCTACTGTCGTCCGAGATGATTGAGATTGACCTGAATGAGTGTCGCCTGTCATGGCAGCTGCATCTTGAAAAGCGCCATTTTGTCCTGAGAAAGCTCCTGCAAATGCTCCAGCAACGTTTCCATCACTGGCCTGTCGCTCGCAAACAGTTCGACCATTGACGGTACTGCAGGACATTGATTGAGAGAAACAATAGCCACCAGAAGACATCGAGACAATTATCAAAGTCAGCAGAAAGAAAGAGCCCATCGATAGATCCTACAGAATTTATATAAATATATAAGATTAAATGTCACAAAGAGAAGTTTTTAATCTATTAGAAATGGAGTCAACTTAATGGCACAAGGCATATGTAATTGCGCATATCACTTAATATGCACTCTTCAGAGAATTATTTCTTGCAGATGAATACGTTTGCTCCATATAGAGGTTCCCAGGGATATTTACTCCCTTTATATTTACCCACTCTCCAGTAAAGCAAAGCTTTCTGCTTTTGCTTTCACTTTTATACGTTCAAGGAAAGCGACTGAGTTATCGATCAGAAACTGTCACGATAATGTTTGTTTCTTGCTTCTCATTGATAGCCAAAAGTCTCAAGTGTTGCTCATACTTGGCAACCTATCAGACATGTGGTTCACTATTGTCCCTCGATATATCAGCTTTGCTGTTAACTGGTCACTTGATTAGTTAGTAAGCCATGGAT
The DNA here is from genome assembly GCA_026543865.1 of Argiope aurantia. Lineage (NCBI taxonomy): Eukaryota > Metazoa > Arthropoda > Arachnida > Araneae > Araneidae > Argiope > Argiope aurantia. The sequence continues at coordinate 517,659 of JAPMOR010071052.1, forward strand.
CAAGCGAAAAGACCTTTCTCTGTGGTTTGGAATTAAAGGTGGTCAACACTTATTTGAGATGAATCTGAACGTACAGATCTCGACTAAGACCAAGGTAAGCAGCAAGCTGAGGAACATTCAGAAATAGTAACTGTTTTCTATTTTTGGAGTCGGTGGTGAACGCACCGCTTTGATTCTTTTTTCTTTTCTATTTTTGCTTTTTTTTAATGTTTGGATATTTTTAAGTTTCTGTGGGTAATAATCGAACTCAACAAAATTACCGAAAAGCACTTTTACTCCATTTTTTTGTTATCCAACGCATCTAACACAAAAAAAATGTTTCAAATGGTATTAACATTTCTTGCTAGAAAGCCCATCCCTAAATCACACGGAGAAAAATAAACAATACGTGACTTTCCTCAGTAACTTTATTTTAGAGATTAAATCTCAGAAATGAGGTAATTAACTACAATTCATATATCTGTTAATGCTCATTCTTCAATGAATAATTGCAAAGGTGCCACAATATGGGAAAAATCATTTCATGAAACTATGGAGAAAAAACCCCAGTCTATAAAATTGTCGCACCTTTATTATTCGGCGAGATGGATGACTTCTTCCTACCAATCATTTAATTCTCACACTCAACAGATCTAAGCAACCCGGATCTATCAGAAGTGGAAGCATGAAATTGTTTGTTGGACTATACGTTACTAATCCGCTACACTGTTTCAATTCCAACCTTTTAATCAGAATAACTGGCATGATATCGAACAGTCACTTGAACCTTCCATGATGGGAAATAACATGACAATTGGCAGCTCTCCGCACTAGAAAAATGCACTTTCTATTCTTGTTTTTATCCTTGAATAGAAAATGGAAAATTAAATAGCAACAAGAGAATTTAAAAAACATATATCGTATCCGGAAACCAGAAACAATATTCCAATTCAGACACATGTACCTGGTGCCAATTACAAGCTTGCTGTATAAGAAAGATTTATTAAAATATTTATCAAAATAGAACACTGATCATTCCTCCAACAACAATCCATAACAATATGCAACTGCTGAGGCAGAAGAACTTAAACCTCAAGCTGCTCGTCAAACTCACATACGCAAAATTCTCTCGTGTTAAAGCTTTCAAAATACCTACACTTCAAATTTACAAAAAAGATCTCATTCCTATTGTTGTTGATATACGGGATTTGGAAGTGATTTTCAATAAGGGTCTGATTTCTTTTTTAAGTATGATACAATTGCAGCAGAAATCTGAAAAATCTATGCAACCTCAGGGTGCTCTCTCGCACATCTTGAGGCACCAAACACACTCTTTTCAGTATCAATAATACCGTTATCCTCTTTGGCATTCATTATGAATGCAAGATGCATGGATCAGCTCTTATTTCTACTTTACAAAATTGGGTACCATACTATTTATTTCAACTCAATATTATTTTCGAACATTGTGTGGTTTTCAGTACCCAATTTCTCACTTTTATTTCTTTTTTTTTTGGTGACTTCAGAATTGTTCACGTTCTTCTTTTCAGTAAGATAATTAAAATATCACTCGTGACTTGAGTCGAAGTGATGTTATTTCCCAGATTATTGATCTCTTTGCCCTTCCATCTTGGGCTATGTTTGCGTTAACCTTTCAAAATACTTTTTTGGCTTCGATTAATCTACAAATATGATTATATTTTAGCAATTTTTTTTTCTTTTACTTTCGTCGCAATCGGTATTATATATCCTTTTATACTGGTAGTTTGAAAACGAAAGGGGGGGGGACTGGTTTCGCGATCCGACATCAGCAATTACTGTCGGCAGCACTCATTTTATTTTTATTACTAAATTAACAGATATCTTCAGGGAACTTCTGAGTTTTCGCTTTCTGTCCAGTGGAATTTCTGTATTTATTCTGAAGTCATAAGGGATTCGCAACCCTTTCTAATTTTAACAATCGGATTCACCCAATTTGTGTAAAAATTCCAAATTTTATTACGTGTATTTTATAATAAGGATTTGAATATCATATTTTATTTGATACCGAATCATCACTGTGTTTGGAAAGAGTCAAATAAAATTCTCAAAGATATTTCTTCATTTCTGCAGCGACATTTTGTATAATCTGAAATACTGTATTTTCAGATAATTTTTCTAGTTATATTTCTCAGTCATGGAAGAAAACAGAACTGGAGCTGGATGTAAACAAGAAACTTCTATTGATTTCTGACAATGCGAGAGATTGATGTAAAAACGACTTTTATCGCCTAGGACACATTCGTCTTTGCACATTAACATCTGTTATTTAGAAAAAGTTTATCAGTCCGTCCGGCATGCCATAAGGGTTTTACTGTTTTACATTTTGTAAAGAACTACCATGAATAAAAATTGCATTCTTATGTTTGCATTATCATTATTAATGTTGCAGGGTCTGGTATAAAAATATCCATATCTAAATATTTTTCATATTCTTAGAATCACTGGCTTTTGTAATTTTATTTAATATTTATTGCTTTTTTGTTCAATTTATTATTTCATTATGTTATTTTTGTTGTTTTCATATTTCTCCTTTTAATAATTTGTTGTCCTTTATAAAGCATTGAAAAATACGTTAGATTTTTTTAAATTCAAATTTAAACAAAACAAAATTAATTTTTAACTATTTTTCTGTCACAATTTAGCCAAAGTATGACTGTTGCGCTAATAACACTAACCGTTTTTGATGTAAAAAATTCAATAATATAGCAATTTTAAATTGTTTTTCAAAAAATTCAGTCCAAAGCCCGAAAGTAGTCACATATCTTAAGTATATATATAAGTATATATTATTATATTAAATACTTAATTAATAAGTATATATTGTTATATTAAGTACTTCATATATATATATATATATATATATATATATACATACAAGATGTGCTACAGAACTTTATGAAAGATCCTGTACAACATTCAAAATATCGAACCACATCATAAAAATATCATATAATATTTTCGCGATATTTCGGCAAACAAAATAATAAATCAAATTCAGGATAAATAAAATAAAATTCAGTCTGTCTTATTTTACATCATTTCAAAATAAAATTCTTATATCATTCATCTTAAGAGGGAAGAAAGAACATATTTATTTATATAAATGTTAAAAGAAAGTCAGTATTTTTTGCTGATGGTTAAATTTAAAAAAATGGCATTGTTCCATTTATAAGAGAATCCAATATAAAGTGATGTATATAGCATCAGAATAATTTTAGCATGATTATGTTTATATGTTGATTTATTAGCTGTAAATCTCGCAAGACACGAGCATGCTGTAAATTGTTGTTAAAATTGTTAGACCTAGAGTTACACATTTTGCATGCAGTTATTTCTTAGGTTGTTGATGCTTATTAAAAAAGAATTCTAGCAAAATTTAATTATGTCTTAATAAAGATTATTAACACAGTTTAGCATTTTTTTGTATAACTTCAAAACATATTATGACACAAAAATTATTTTCACACTATTTTGAAATTACAGAATAGACTTTTCAGCTGTACAAATTTCATTTTCCATACATTTTTTCTGTAATTTTAATAATTTAAAAAATATTTTTTTAATTTATTTTACCTATTTGCCTACTGAACTTATATTCACATGTAGGAAGACGTTATTAAATACTTTTAATTGTGGATACGCTGTATAATTAAGATTAAGTTTCAGAAATAAATCAACTGGAATGCAACATATCATGCAACAATCGTAGAAATTCCCGTCTCTATTAAGCTTTTTTTTAAAAAATACAATAATTAGATAAAATTTCTACAACTGTAATTTATTTCTATAGTTTTAGTATAAGTATTTACACTGTATATTATCAATTAACTTTCCTCTTTTCTCTGGTAATCATCAATAACAAAATTAATGAATATGATGAGGAGAGAAGAGATCTTCATCTTCTTTTACTTGCTAAATTAAAATGACCATGTTCTATCAAATGTTGAAATATGTTGTCTATCAAATCTATGCATATCTATGTATATTAAATCTATCTATCTATGTATATCAAATGTTGAAACACACAATTCTTCAAAGCCTTATTTAAATTCTAATATTTATTTATATATTTCGTGTGTCTCGGAAACGGCTTTAACGATTTGGATCAAATTTTATATTTTGGTAAGATTTTGTTCTAAGTTTATCTATATAGGTGTCTTTCCTGAAAACACGCGATTTTATACAAAGGAAAAACCTTTTTTATAACTAATAGGGCTTTTATTCTATTTACTGTCATGCTGACAATGTCATATAACGCCATTACGGACCCGATTTCACCATGGTAAAACTGAGTGTGGATTCCAAAATATAAATAATGGCAGATAAACGGTAAAATGAATACTGCAATACAGCAGATTGTTTCGAATAATATGTTAAACTAAGTGCATTCATGATTTTTTTTTACTTAACTGATCAGTTCATGTGTAAGTAAGATTGAAAAAATATTCATATGTAATCAGTATGTGATTCGCATCTAAATATTTTCTCCGAAAAAACACAATTTTACAAAAAGAAAAAAGAAAGAAATATTATTTTTACATGAATTACAACTGGACAAGCGGTGAACTCTAATTATTAAAAGTCGGGAAAATGTGACAATCAAGAACAAAGAAAAAAACAAAAAAGAGAGTATGTCAAATAATCCAGAAAAACTGGACGCTTCACCGACGTCTTCTAAACGGATTATTAGGAGAAAAACGTATTTTAAAATTTTAACAAAAAATAATTTAATAAAATTTAATTCTACAAACTATTAATAAGAAATAATGAATTAAAACATCACTTCTTACCTGTAAAACTGTTTTAAATGATAAAGAATCCAGTCTTTGCCGACTTTGTTTAAATGCGCTTTCACTTGAATTACGTAAGGAAGCTTCCAGATAAAATTTAATTATTTCATTACAGAAAGAATCACACAAAAAAGAATCTGCAAACAGTCAGTCTTTCGAAATCGATTTCATTTATATTCAAATTCGCTTTGCCAACAAAAATACCTTATTGATACAAAAATTGTAATGATGCATTCAAAGTTTTCTTAGAAATATTCATTTGCGGAAAATACCGAAAATTCCACAGAATAGAATTAGTTTCAAATAATGAAATTGAAAAAATAGAAATAATAAAAAAAATTCTAACAAATTTAAATGATGTTTGCACAAGTATGCCAAGAGATATCTGAAACTGTTTTTCTAAGAATTCGGAACATCTCAATAAAAAATTAGAAGGAGAAAATAAATAAACATGTAAAAAAAAAAGAAAGTAGAAAATATATAATCTTTTACAAAGTTCAAAAGAGATGACAGAAGTCAAGAAACATAAATAAAAACTTTTTCTAACACTTTAAATACTTTTTTTCCTTATATTTATTCATTCATATTAGATATATTCAATAAAGAGTCTTTCATCAGAATCCTTAAATTAAAAATGTAAGATTATATTAAAATTTACTTAATTTTAGTATAAAAGAAAATAATTGCATAGATATGTTAAAGTTAATGTAATTATCTGATTATTATTAATAATGATGAATTAAAAATGGTGAATTCAATAATCGATTTATCACACTGATCGGTGAATATGAAAAATAATCGATTAACCGCACTGATTATAACATACATATGTATGTATTCTCCTAAACAACTTATCAGAATTCAAAAAACTGTGCACATTTATTATAAAAGACAAAAGAAAGAATATTGTCAACTTTTCAATGCGCAAAAGTGTTATATTAATTAGAATTTAGTAAAATTCCGCCATCTTCCATCAGAAATTTTGGAACAAATATTTCCTAAAAAAATAATTGTATGCCATCTTAAAACGATATATATATATATATGTGTGTGTGTGTGTGTGTGAACTGCTGACAGATCCCGTATCCTGTATGGCGCCATGTTGCGTCACGTCATTAATCACGTGATGCATTTCCGCCATTATTGACAGACGAGAGTTGGGAAGTGAGTCTGTAAGACGTACAGCTCACGCTCATGTATCTTTATGTGTTTTATGTTAGTATAGAAATGTTTTGTACTTTAATTATAATAAATATATTTTCATAGTAATGCTGGTCGTTGCCTTTCTCCTCCCCCCCTATATATATATATATATATATATATATATATATAGAAGTATAAACACCTTGTGTGCCAACAAGTATACCACAAGGCTTACAGATGTAAATCAGTACACAATTGACAGTTTAATAAATTTCAAATATAAGGACGCAGGCACAAATACAAAGAGAGAAGAAAGAAAAATGGGGGGAAACCAGTACATATACAAACAAAAGCAAAATGAAACAAAATTGCTCACATAGTAACCGAAACATACAGTAGATGATAAAACAATGGAAGAAGCATGATCAAATAAAATATTCAAAATACAAATACAAAAGTATATATGCAAATATATGTAGGCAAACACACTGAAGTAAAGTTTAAATAATACGGGGGAAAATACTATTAATATATGTACAAAAGGAAATGAAAGATGATTTACTCTGTACACATATCACTCGGCGACAAATTGAATCGTTTTAAATAGGCTTTAAAGTTTCCATGCCCAGTCAGAAACTTGATAAGCTTAAAATTTGACTCAAAGTAGTGAGCCTTTAGGCGTCTCTGTATGGATGGAATAAATTCTTTAGTGAGCTGCGCATGAGTCGATGCTTGATATAAAGTATTCCATTCAGCTATAACTTTATCTTTAAAGACATTCTTTAAATAAGATTTCGGAATGCTCGGAATGGAATCAACTAATTTTGTCGCTTCTTTGGCAAGCCAGTCGCCGCGTTCATTGCCATAGATTCCAGTATGACCTCTAACAAAAGAAAAGGAAACTTGCATACCTCTGCATTGAAGAAAACTCAGATTGGATTGTGTTTTAACTATTATTTGGTTTAGGGAATCGATGTTATTTAAGGCATGTAAAGATGAAAGGGAGTCGCTGCAAATTAAGAACTTTGATTAAAGGTTTTTATTGTCACAAATCCAAGAAACTGCTTGGGCTATGCAAAGCAATTCAGCATGAAAAACACTGCATTCATCTCTTATTCTGAATCGATGCGTTTCAGTTTCAATATATTCTTCGAAAACAACAAATGCAAGCCCAACCTTATTGTTAATTTTACTACATTCTGTAAAACAGACAGCAGGAAAGTTGTCTTCAATATTATTGTGATAACTAATTAAATTAAGAGGAAATCTTTCAAAAGGATAGGGAAGTTCAGAAATTTGAAGGAAATCATCTAAACTTTTATGGGCCAGGTTCTTCGCTGCGTTCTTGAATTCATTACTATGGATTATAAAGATGTCAATGAAGCCGGAGATAGTAAACACAGCTTCATAGGATATCGTTCGATACCCAGAAATAACTCGTAGCAGTATTCTCCTTTGAATTTTCCTCAAGAGCCGACAATTTATTTTTTTCTTCAAAGCAGGACCCCAGACTCGAAAACCGTAACAAATAAATGGTACAATACCTTATTTGTAGATGAGGGATGAGACATTAGATTTGAGACCAAAACTATTTCTCTACTAAGACCAAACAGAATTCCAAGGGATTTTCATTCCTTCACATAGAAAATAGGAATTTCATTAAGGGTGAGGTTACTATAATGAACGTGGTTATCTCTCCTCTCCAAGACCATTACTTTTGACTTGATGGCGTTGAACTCTAATTTATGTTTCTTTGCCCAGTTCGATACAAAATCAAGAGTAATCCGTGCATGTTCCCTGAAAACAAAGAAGCAAGTCAGCAGCAAAAGCAATCGTTTCACAAGAAGAGAAAGCTGTGAATTTTTCCAATAAATCATTTTTAATAATATTCCAGAGAAAAGGTCCAGAAACAGATCCCTGAGGACACCCTCTTTGTAAAATCCTCTCTTTTGAGGAATGACCTAAGGACAAGCTTGCAGTTCTATCCCTCAAGAAGCTAGAAATGACGGCAAATAAATTGTCAGGGTTGTTTGCTCTTTTTAATCGATCCATAATAGCAGGCCATCAAGCATTTCAAAAGCGCCTTTAATATCCAAGAAAACCAGGATTGTATGAAGGTCTTTTTCCTTTTAAAACTAATTTATGAAGGTTCAACAAAGCATCCTCAGTGTACTTTTGAGGCATAAAATCAAACTGATTTTTATTGAAATAATTATCTTTGTGCAAATGCCAAGTCAATCTGTTAACTATAAGTCTTTCAAAACATTTACCCAAAAGTGGCAGTAAACTGATACACCTTAGGTTGTCTAAATGCGGGATACAGACATCGTTATTTTTGAGAATCAGAATAACTCTAGCTTTCTTCCAACAGCGGGGGGAAATCTTGAGACGAAAACATGAATTAAAAACTTTTAAGAAAAGATCGGGGTGCATTTCATATAATTTCTTGATAACTTCGTTAGGTATAGAGTCCGGACCAGGAGACTTTTTTAATTTTAATTTACTTATTAGTTTAATCAATTTCGTGGATGGTAAAAGGTGGATCATTCGTTACGTTAGTATTTAAAAGAGCGTCGTGCCGTATTTTCTTATGACAATCATCATCACCATTCTCATTTTCCTCTGGAAGAGAACGAGAAAGAACAGCATTTATTGTCTCTTCAAAGGAATTAGTTACGGTTCCACATGGAAGAGCTATTCCACCGAGTTCAACTCTTTTCTGAAACTTCTGTTTTATTCCAAAGGTATACATTTTTTTCCACACATTAGTTTCATTAATTTCATCCAAAAATTTCTTCCATGAGCTGATTTTCGCATCCAAAAGTTTTAGATTATATTTATTTCTTAATTCGTGGTATTTATTCTTATAAATTTCTTTCAAAGTGACATTTTTACATTTCTGAAATCTCCGTTTTGCCGCATTAACATGCTTTCTCATGCAATCGATTTCCATTGTTCACCAAGGAACACTGTGCAATTTTTTCTTTTTAATCGGAATGGACATTTTACAATACTTTTGAATAATGGAAATGAGCTCATCTATGAGATCATGTAGAGTTTCTGGATCTTGGAAGGAATCAATGAGATTTCCGATACTTGACAGCAAATATTTCGAAATGTTGTAAAAGAGTTTCCAATTCGCTTTTTTAAAATGGAAAGTGCAATTTTCGCCTTCTTTTGGTGGAGGATGTGGATCCAGTATTACTTCAGACTCAATTGATTTGTGGTCAGATAGAAAATCATAAGTAGGCAAATACCAACAAGAGACATCTTCCGGTAAATCCGTTCCAACAACAATTACATCAATGTAACTAGATCCTTGTGATCTACAAAATGTAGGACTGCAATCTTCATTAATCTTCATGACAAAGAGATTATGCATACTAATAAATTCAGAGAGTTTGATTCCTCTAGAGTCGAAAAGGGGACTGAACCATGTTTCAAATTTACTATTAGCATCCATAGACCAGACCAGCTTGTTTATGGGAACGTTGGGGAAGAGTTGGTTTATTTATTTTTTTATAAATAAGAATCAATATTCTTGGAGAGTTCCAAGTAGTACGAAACAAATAGATAAGAAATTCCGTTAATATTAAAATGCACTGTCACCATATTATAATCTAGATAATTTATATCCAGAAAAGCTGAAATATTTCTATTTCTGACTATAATAGCTGCTTTAATTAGGTCAGAGTTTTGACTGGAGAAAACTTTATATGACGAAGAAAATCCCGGAAGAGTTCGTTTATACGAAAGAGGTTCTTGAACCAATTCGATATCAATATTCCGAGATTCCATATTCAAAATAAGCTGCTGTGTAGCACACTTTGATTTATGCGGGTTGAGCTGAAGAGCACGCAAATGTGTTTGTGAAAGAAAACTATTCATACTGAGTCTGGGATGCAGTAAGTTTCTCCATAAATTGATGGCATTTGCAGCAGCTAGAAAAGGGTTTATGATTCACATCAACATTTTTATTTGGGGCTTTTGTCTTCTTATTGAACCTTATGCAGTTCACGCAAACCTGCGTAGACAGATTGCATTCACTACTTTTGTGTTCCCCCGCACACTTGAAACAGCACAAGCCATTTTCACAGTTAGCAGCTTTGTGGTAATAAATAACTAAGGCACATAAAGCAGCGATTGATAACAAGAAAGTCCTCTATTTTGCAAATGTTCCAGCTGGCTCTAAGAAAATTCATTCTCAGCAACACTTTCCGACATATTGGATTGACTTCTAAAACCAAATGCCTAGTGTTATCGAGTCTTCTAAGAGTGAAGCGATTTTTCGTTTCCTCCCTTTTTTCTCCTTTAATTCAGGATTCTGCTCTTTCAAAAGCTGAAGAACTTCTTGATCATCAATTTCATTTGGAATATTTTTTAAAAGCAGATTTGGATTTTTTCGCTTCGGAGAAGATACATGCAGGGTATTAGTAAGTTTTACAGCATTCAAAGATCTTTCATTGTCATTTTTTGAGACACATTGAACAAGCACGCGGATGTTGTTGATGGTTCTCATCTTTTTAACTCCTACTTGTAGTTCTATTGGATTTAACTGTGTTTTAATAATTTTACGCACTTCCTCAGATGTAAAATTGTTATCATTTGAGCAGACAATGACATTGTTGTCCATTTAATGACTCGTTTTCTACGATAGATGGCGCCTCGACACTAGCATACGTTGGCTGTTTAACCGATGCTGTAATATCATGACAGATATCATTATGTTTTATATTAGCAGATCTATTCGAAACTTTTGTAAAATACAACTTTAACTTACCCAAAGCAGTCCTTGCACCTTCACGCAACTTTTTTGCTTGGAAACCCAACTCAATTTAACACATTTTCCAACGTTTCAAAACATTCCTCAAGAGATCAAAATGACGCGTCAACATCAATGGCGGCCATGTTGAGTCCTCCGAATCTTTTAAATATAATTGGCCATATTTTTTTTATTTCTGACAATTTGTTTCTTTAATTTTAATGAATTTCTAAACATTAATTTTATACACTATTGGGTGGATCCTAGCACAGCCCACCTCTTAGCATCTTTTTGAATTCTTGCCAAACGAGTGGCGATAACGTCGCCTATGTAACAACCTAGACGGATTTTTTTAATTTATTTTTATTTTATTATTTTATTATATTTATTTTATTTATTTATATTTTTATTTATTATTTATTTATTATATTTATTTTTTATTATATTTATTATTATTTCTGGCCTTCAAGTATCGTTTTTAATAGAAAAATAATAAAAATAACAAATATTCAATTAGTAGTCATCTTGGTCAGATTTCAAATAAGTCGTGGGAAAGTGTTTGTATGAAACCACTAGAATTCGAAATGAATTTTCTTTTATTTAGTTAATAAAATCAAAACGATTAACCACGAGGAGGCAATTTAAATTGGAAAAAGTCACACGGTGCCATATCAGATGAAAGCGGTGTTGTGAAGTCGTATTTGAATATTTGATTAAAAACTTACGAATAAAATTTGCACTATAAAAAAGCGCATTATCATGTTGCATACCCCATGAGTTTTCACGCCACATTTCAGGCAGTTTTTGACGAATTACTTCGCCTAAATAGTGCAAAACATTCTAAAGATAATTTTTGTTAATCCACTGACTAGTTGGTAGGTGCTAATAATACACAAAATCGAGACAATCAAAGAAAGCAGTCAACATTACCTTTTGAACATTTTCGCTTGAATTCTATTTTCAAGCGCCAATCACCTGATTGTTGACTTGTTTCTGAATCAAAAGTCCAAAATCCGAATCAGTCATCCAAGTTTTATCACTAATAATAATATGTTTTAAAAAAGCGTTATACAGGATTATGTATTGAAAAAAAATCTCTGAAGCCACCTGAGCACAATGTTGTTTTTTGAAACAAATTCAAAGTTCTGGGATCAAATCGAAAAGAGACGTCTGTTAAATCTAAATGGTCTTATGAATTAACAGGAACCAAATTTTATAGTAACTTGTTTACTAATAGGGTTTGACGGTTTTCAAATCCGGTTCTAAAAAAACGTGTGTGTTTTTAAAGTAAATTTGTAAGAAACCCGGTTTTCCAGAATAAACGCCTGTATATTCCAATTCATCAAAAAAAATTTATCGGTTGGGACCGATTTGTCCAGTAGCTGAGGGCTTAAAGCGACGAGATGAGAATTTATTAACAAATGAAGGTGTATTTGAATTTCTGTTAAATGAACTAAAAAATTTGAATACTGAAATAAGTTTGAAATTATTATATGCTTTAGAAGAACAAATTCAAAAATAAGGCAAGTAGAATCAGCAACTCTTTTGCTGTATTTGCAAAATCCACAAAACATTTCTAATTCAGCGAAGAAATCTAGTGAACTTTCTTTAGTTTCAGAAACCGAAATTATTAAGTTATCTGGAAAGATATTGTCTAGAACATTTCCAAATTCTTATGTGGAAACCAATTCTGATGAAGAGCAAACCGAAGAAACTACTCATCAGAGTAATACTTTTTTTAAAAGAAGCCATGGAAAAATCATTTCATAAGTTTCTTGAAGACCCTGAAGAAAAACTTATAAATCCAAAGACACTGAAAGCTGAATTTTCATTCTATGAGGCAACGAATAAAAGAACAAATATCTTAGATTTGTTATTTGATTCCATGAAAACTATAAAACTAAGCTCAAAAGTTAGTGAACGAGTATTTTTAATTTCATTTTAATCAGTCCAGAATAAGACTTAGCCACCGTTCAATCGATATTTTATGTTTTTTAAAATCCTATTTTCTTAAGAGAAATTGAATGAAAACAATATAAATATTATTCAAAATATTGATTTCGTTTATTTTTATTTTATTATTTTTTTTTTATATATATATAACTTAGAAAAAAATATTTTTCCCGATTCTATTTTTTTGACAAAAATTCGAAAACCGGTTAAAACCGTTTTTTTTTTTTTTTTTTTTGGAAATATGGTATTTGAAAACTGATTTTTCAAAATGCCGGTGTTTGTATTAACCCTATTTACTAATATCTCTTTTAGTTAAGTCACAATCATTAAGCACTGATTCCTTGAACTATTAATATCTTAACAATTAATCGAAATGGATTATCTGCCTGATTTCAGATTATCTTCAATGGATTGTCTATCAAAAAATTTTATACCAATTCAACACAGTTGTTTTTGATAAACAGTTCATTTTTAAAAACTTTATGAAATATTTCAGATGCTTTTGCAGGTATGCTTGCTTTGAATAAAAAGAAAGAAATGTTTCCACCAATTTTATTGCAATTAGAATGAAAAGAATAAAAATTCAATATAAAACTTTTTTAAAAACTGCTGCTATCTCATGACGGACAAGCTCAAGTCAGACAGATACGACTAGGTCTCGTATCTATCCGCCATGAGATCTCTTCCCACCAAATATCTCGGTTTGTGGCAGTCGCTATGGCAGCAAGTTAAAATAAGGAAAGTCCATTTCAAGAAGATGGAAATTATTTCAGGTTTGTTGTATAAATGCACATTGTACCAAATTCGATATACGTCATTATTATATTTAATTTTTGAAAACAAATGCAAAACATAATCTTATCAAAATCTAAATTTTTACAATACGCAAAATCTTGGAAATATCAACCATATGTATGCAAAAAACATATCGCTTATATTTAATGTAAATAACAAATAATAATTAAGATAATAAATGTAACATATTAAATGGAATAATAAATCATTATTTGCGTATTTCTGCAAAATAAAGAAAAGAATATTTAAAATAGTATTAAAGGATCAGTTCAGGATATAAAAAATAATCGTTTTCATTTTATTTGCACTAAATTCAGGAAAGTAATTAGCACAAAATTCTTCGAAGCTGGTTTAACACAAAAACGATAATATAATTAATCCTAATTATTTCATAATTTTATATAAAAGCTTTTCTTATATTCTATTGTGAATTAGGATGCCCATTATTAAATATGTATGAAATCATTTTCGAAATGTATTTTTATTTACTTTATTAGATATATGTATATTTTGAAACACAAAACTATTAACTACCATATTAAAAAAAATTATAAACCTAAATTTGATTGTAACTTAATCTCAATATGTGCATGCTTTCTAAAACAAAAATAAATTCTCAAAGTTTATATGTAGAAATATGCAAATTTTTAAAATAATTCAACTTTGTCTTCAAGCACGCAACAGGGACCCCATACCTAATCGAAGAACAAATGAAACCTTTTTATTTTTTTAAGAGAAAGAAGAAAAAAAAATATTATGTAATTGTAGGGAAGTAATTATTTCCTCTGAAAAAGGTTCATTTCAGATAATATTGCAGATTTAAGAAAGAAATGCAATTATCTTTCTATTAAATAAAAAAAAATATTTAAACTTTGCGTTTTATTCGCTTTGTGTTTCGTAAATAGCGAGTTACCTGACCCATGGCATTTGAGGTTTGTTTTGCCAGCATTGTTTGAAATATATAATGAAAATTATTATTACATCATAATAAGTATTTATATTGCACATGATGATGAAATGATGACAAAAAAGGAAAAGTAACTCTAATTAATTTTTCAAATTAATGGCAAATGAATAGCATAATGAGTTTAAAATAGAAATTTTGTTAATTCTACTTTTAGCCTCACCATTTGTAGCAATAGCTTATTGTTTCCTTTATCTTTTTCGAATAATGGAAAATTTCGCCTCTCGGGTAGCAATCTTCTGAATACCTAGAAAAAACTAGAGTTGCATTGTTTTTTAAATAGTAATGCGACGTCCAAGGATGATTCTCGAATGATGAAGCGCTATATTTTGCATGCTAAGTTGTTGATGGGTAACAAAAAAAGGCACATTTGTTTACATGTCACGTAATACTACTGATTCAAAAAAATAATGCTGATATACCATTTATATAGAAAAAGTTGAAACTTCCAGTGACACTTGCTTTCGCTATGCCCATCAATAAGTCACAAGGTCAGAATTTTAACAAATTAATGATCGAAGTGCAATATCTTTACATGGTCAATTGTATGTAGCATTGCCCAGAACGAAATCTTTAACTGGAATTAAAATCCATGCCGATGTAGGCAATATTAAAAATATTGTTTTTAAAGATGCTCTTAATCAAGAAAAATTAAACAATATGAAATATTATATTAATGAGTATCTTTTAACAATGTTAAGAAAGTTTTTACTTAATTTGCTTAATTTTTTAAAAATTTCATATTTAAATTTTTCATTCCTGCCGAAAAAGTTAAAATTATGAGATTTCTCCTGAATTTTAATTAATGTTAAAATACTGTTTTTATTATTTAGAATTGAGCTTTTATGTTCATGACATTTTTAAAACAATTTGTTTTCATTTACTTTTAATGTCTGGAGGCAGGGAATCAATCCCTCAGGGAACTCCACTAATTTGAGTGCATGCATGATTCGAGGATAATCAGGGTTGGCGAGCGAAAATAAAGCCCCCTAGTTACAAAGAAAATATTTCCTCCCGAATTATATTTTAAATAGTTGAGTGAACACTGAAGTTTTCTTTGCAACGAATATCAATAGTCATTAGTAGCAAAATATTAGTACAGTTAATCCATGTTTCCCTGCATTCATTTGACATCCTTCCCTCCGAATGTGTTACCAGATTTTCCTTCTCATTTTATTGCAACGCACATTTTATATCGTTTGTGAATTCTCATTAATTCTGTCAAATAATTTTTTGTTATCACAACTAGGGGGTGTGAATATAAAAAAAAAAATCCCGTTAAATATCTCACTATTTCTAGATCACGTTAACGTAGGAAAGTCTGTGGAAAAGTAGTCTTCCTAAAATTATGTATTTAAGAAGTAAAGTATTTAATTATACAATTTAGTACACAATTTTGCATATAAAGTGTACAGCCTAGAATCTATTCAAAACACAGGAAGGCGAAGTTTTAATCTTATTTCATTAAAAAAACGTGTAATGCTCTTTGTATAATATAATGTAAATCAAGTCCTTTTAGTATTGAATAATATTTGGGACCAAATATTTAATAGAATTATATCTTTACATTTGATTACTCATTGAATTCCAGAAAAGAAATGAAACGTACAAATTTTCGAAAACTTCTAAATATATTCATACAATACAATAATATTGCTGCCTTCATTTAATTAAAAAAATGTAAGACATTAAGTTCAGTAAACTTTTTATAGTTATTATTTAGCATAAAAGTTTTAATCAATATTCTGTTCACAATTTTTTTATCTTAGAAAGGATTAAACAGGAAATGGATGAATTATACCCGTAGAATTAATGGAAATAATTCAATAATTCCGTTAAAAATAATGAATACATATAGTAAATTTCCCTTAAAAATAATGAACCTCAAGTTTCCTGTAAAAACTAATAATAACTAAAATCTTCAACACAGTTTGAAAGTAGAAAAAAAAATTACTTTACAATACAAAGTAAAAAGACAAATTAAATTTACATTACAAACTGTTCACTAATATTTTCTAAAATGAAGCCTTCAAATGTTTATTATTTTAAAAATATTTTCTTAAAATGAATATTCTCAGAGATGATTCCTTTTTCTTTTGTTGAACGTTAAAATCTTGAATTGTTGTCTTATAATACATTTGATCGAAGGCGTCGATTTCAAAATTTCGATTAATAGATCTTTAATGGAGTTTTCCAAGTATCCACAAAATTTTCATTTCATCCAGTGCTGAAACTTCATTTCTCTTAGTATTAATTTCAAGACTCCAGTCGCTTGAGACGCTTATTTCATAGCTTTTGTGAAAAGAACTTCCAAAGATTTCACTGCAGCTCCCTCTGAGCAAAACTCTGCAATCTTAAAAATAACTTTACATGCCGGCATTAATAAACTATCTTAACTTAAAAGGGTGTTTTTAAAAACTGTCAAAATTTAAGTGACAAGAAAAAAAGTAGCAAAAATTAAATGCAATTCCTTTTAACCAGTAGAAGATCAATAAAAATCTTTAAAGCAAGCTAGCTGAACATAAAGGCGTGTGCAATTGCGGAAAAAGTAAGATCAGTAAACAATAGCTCTCTTCAGCCTCAAATTGGTGATAAAGACAAAATAAAACCCTGATTTCCTCGGGTTTCTCCTATTTAAATGAATTTTCCAGTTACTATAGTGACTACCATCAATTTAAAGGAAAGATATCTCGTGGCGGTCAGATACTGCGTATCTTAAATTATTTTATCTGACACCGAGGCGCATAGGAAAATATCCACCATCATAATGATTAAAAAGTAGAATGCTCAATTTAATAGACAACCTGTGCGGTTTGGATACCGCTATGAAAAACAGGAATCCCGCTGAGAGTAAATATAAGAATTAGATAACACAGGATCGTGTGTCGCCAAGGGGTGGACACATGCACCGCTACTGTTCCGAGACAATGTACAATTATTAATAACATAATTTAATTATTGTGCGTGTGTGTTATTAATTATTCTTGGGTGTAAATTACATAAAAAATCGAAAATTATAATTATTTTTAATTTATTAAACTCACGAATTTCACAAGTACCATGAATAATAATAAAAGAGAATCAGATAATAATAGAAAATTAGAATCGTTTTCAAAGATAAAAAAAAAAAAAATTGGAACTAAAATCAATTTTAACAGTTCTTATTTATTCATTATCAGAACAGTAACAAAAACGAAGTGGTTTCGTTACATAATTTCATAATTAAAGACACATTAAACTCGGACGATATTTTTTATAGACATCAGATTGCAAACAATTCACAAATTATTTCCAGCAGATATGTTACATTTTAACGATCGGTTTCGTTTCTCGACCTGAAAAAAAAAAAGAAAAAAATTAAAATCAGAAAAACAAAACACAAATAATTTATTTTTAAAAAGATTTAAAATAAATACCACATTACACTTATTTAAAAATATAATACATTAAAAAGAACACTTAATAAAACATTAGGAATTTTTGAGTAAAATTGGAACCACTAATGTTATATTGCCGTTATGTTGCTATAACAATAATCACATATCAAACACAGCAGCATGGGAACAAATGTAGCTAATTTATTCCAATAATGATAACGTAACAGTGATGATATTTCTTGTATTTAGAAATGCATGAATTATTAAAAGTATTATATTCTCAGAAAATTAATCATCACTTTCACAGAATATCAAATTATTTATGAAGTTCCTAGTAAAAAAAAATCACTAACATATCAGAATCTTCATCTTAATTTTTTAGTTACTAATTTGGCCTTCAAAACTTTCAAAATGAATGAAATCATTATTTCACTTTTTAATTTAATTAATTGAAATTACGTCAAAAACCGGAATTTATTAATTTCAATTATGTGAAAAATCAAAATGTAGTAATTTACTGAATTTATTAAGAAATTAATAAAATTATTTATATTTCTAAATGACGAAAATCCAGTCAAAAATTATCAAGCATTCTTCAAAACAACTTTTAAAATCTCTAATAACAATATGGGTTTCCAAATATTCTTGACCCGTTTCTTTCTGGGCAGATATGCTTTAAGAATAAATAACATAAATTGAGGTTTTTTTATCATGGATTATTTAATACTCATAAATGCAATATACAATACTCATAAGAGAAACTGAAAACACACCAACAGATATTTTTGATTTATGTCTCTTATCCAGCATGCCTGTTACTCAATACATACTAAAGTATGAGGCAACGAAAACAGTAGCGACGGATTTAGATTTTTTGCGACCTCAGACAATGCACATTACAAGGCCCTTCGCTTCGTAGATTGCTCAATTAAGTTCCACATTTCAGCACATTTTTAGCTACATCAGCTTTTTTAATAATTTTCTTTGGGTAACTTGTCTTCATTTTAGTAATTTTATGCCAATATTTTTGCTTTTATTTGTTTATTTACTATGTCTTATAAACTTTAGCCATGTTTCTACATAATATTGAAGAAGCAAACGCTCGCTATCTTTAAATACCGCAATAATGAAAGTATAAAAATAAAAACCAGCGAGAGTGGTCGCTCGCATGCTTTCTTATAAAGATGTCAGCCCTGAGAAGGCCTTACGTGGCATTGGAGTAGAATAGTTACGAAATATTAACTTTCGGCGTAAATTTAAAATTTTGACAGAATTTTTCGTGTTCTTCTTGGCGAGTTTTTTGGCGATTCAACCCTAGCATGCGGTTAATAGTGTGTGAAAATCGAATTTGTGTATTAGACGTGTTTTATTCCAAACCGATTGAAAAAAAATTGGCAAAGTACTCCACTTATAGTAACAAAATCATTTACCAAGTTTGATATATTTAATCCTTTCGTTTACTCCATTTTTGAGTTATCGGGTTTACATGTTTCTGAAATTATAAGCCGACAGATGGTCAACCTCTAATGGATATCCCTCAATTTTTGATGCGTGTCTACATTATAGATGTTAAATCTGTGTACCAAATTTTATCTATCTTGCTTCATCGTTTTGTAATGATTGAATCAATTTATACTCGAACAGTCGCACAAACGGACTTCCTCTGATCATATTTTACTCAAAATTCGATAGAAATCTACAAATTTGATGTAAAGACCGTATACCAAATCTCAACCGTATAGCTTAGAGCGTTTTGAGTTATCTTTGTCACAGACAGACAGACAAACATTTCCTAAAAATGTATTTTCGAACTGAAGGAGGTGTAAAACGTAAAGATCCGTCAAAATCTCGAGTTCGAATTTTTTAATGATTACTAAACTTTCTCTAGACTACTATTAATAATAACAGCATGGCCTTTTATATTTATAACGCTTTTTCTTTCCACAGCGTAAAAAAAGTTTTAGTTTTCTTTCATAAGATGGCAGAATGTATCAAACCGTTCACTTTCAAAACGGAGCTCACTTAGCGAAAATTGTGAATGGAATCACTCCGATTTCCAAATCCAAAGCTGTAAACGTAGTTTAAGCCATATCTAGTTAATTTTTATTACAAATATTATATTTATTTAATAATTACAGTTTGTACATGTAATCATTAATTTAATATTGTATTGATTAATTTTCGAATATTTCCATTATGTAATTTACTTGTCAGAGGAGTATGTAAGTAAAAACATTCTCCAATTGAAATTAATTGTAATTTCATCATATCGATGAAACATTCTCGATTGTGTATCAAATAAAAAATTTTAAAAAAATTGCTGGGAAATGAAATTTATATTATTAAAACGGTTAACTGCCTCAATTTTTAAAACGATATATATTTTTAAAAATATATTATGAGATAATATTTTCGAAAAATATAGCTAAAAGATATCAAAACTAAGTCTAATAGCTTTAATTATTTTAAATTTCAGTTAAAGATGCGTTGAAATGTGAAACTAAATTAACCAGCAATTAAACGAGGATCGTCTTAATATGCACTATTTAAAGCCGCAAAATGTTTAAATCCGCTAATGCTATAACATAAATAAAGAGATTAAGGTCTCATTTTACCGAGGGATGCAATCTAGCGCTTGAGATAATCGCTCGATAATACAAATTGTGCCGTTCAGTTCATTTCAGTTATATTAACGTCCAAGTTTAAAGCAACACTGGGGCTATTTTGAGATGGACCTCGCAACTTTGAGCCGTAGTCAGATGAAGAGGACGACACTTGAGCTAGCACCCTCTCTCCAGACTTCAGCACCACACTAGTGAGAGGATGTTTAGCCTCGGCGGATTTAATGTGCATCAGACTACAAATTGTGCAATAATGCATGCTACAAATTGTCGCTGTTGCCAAAAATTTCATAAATCATCATCAGTTATTATTCGTATAAACTCTTTTGAATAAGTGAAGTTTTGAGAGTTACAAAATAAATACGTATGTAACACCGAATATTGACAGAGATGATTTCGTAATAAAGAAGATATATAAAATATAGTTATATCAATAGGAATGTAAATCATTATTTGTCAAAAATAAATAAAAGAATATACAGTATTACTTTTATTTTTAAAATGAAGGGGGTTGAGAAATTAACAAAAAATGAGGCGAATGAGATTTTTAAAAAATGGAGCAAGAATTGAACTAATTCAATAAGACCGAAATTAATTTTTATTCCAAATGTCCATCCGAATATAAATGACATTCAGACCTCTATAAAAAACAGATTCAATTTATATGAAGCCATAATCATATGGCAGAGCAATTAATCTTATTTCTCTATATGACATAAAGAGCTAATGAAACGAAAACACACGGCCAATTATAATAGACATAAGAATCAGTTGCACCATAATCAGCCAATCAAAAGCGGGATTACATATCTGCTGAAAAGTTACAACTCAACTCAACATAACATCGCTCCTAAATTCAAATTCTAAAGAATTTGTTTACGTCGTTTGTGATCATTAATTTTGCTTATTTAAAATACTTATTTATTTTTTCACCATAATATCAAACTCCAACATGTTTCAGTTTCCGAAATCGGGATTAGAAACTTAATGATCACAAAATATCCTTACCGACAGAATGCTATCGTCGTTCTTGATTTAACGTCTTCTTCCAAAAGCATTGAAAGGGAAACCAGCACCGAGACCGGTGCTTTCAAAAATTTTTTTAACATCCATATTACCTGTAGAAAAAATAAAACTATTGAATAAATATCACAGTCAAGTATTTAAATTAATTTTTCTCTTAGCATCATAAAATTACATTGAATTTATGAACCATTTTGGCAGTGGAATAAGCAAAATATTGTTATCAATAAGTAGACTTATTGGTGAAAGATTTGCGCTCTTTTTTAGCCCTAATGGAGGGTTTACATTCGACCAGTTATAAGATGATCAGTAGGGAGAGCATGCGTTGAAAGGCCGAAAAAATGCTGCTCCCCGACGGGACAAGAACATGCCGCTGTATTGTATTTTTTTCTTACTGCGCATTTGTAAAATTTGGCGGGTTTTTTTATTTTATTATTATTATTATTATTGTATGAAATAAACTGATCACTTATTATAGATTAATTCCGACTTTTTTTCTTTTTTTTTTTTTTTGCTCTTTGTTCTTTCTGATGCGAGGTTTGTTTGTTTTTTCACTTTATTTGCCATTTTTGTTTTTGTTTTCCAAATTTAGGTATGTTGACCTTTTTTTTTTATTTTACCACTTTTTTTTGTAAATATCCATTATTTTTATAAGATACGCAATGGAAAAGAAAAATCCATGGACGCCAAAACAGCCATTTATAGCCAAGCATGAAATACCTGAATCTATCTTACGAAATTGAGGCAAACATAAATCAGTCCCTTTACGCGCATGTGTTGTATCACTGGCTGTCTTATAAGTGGTCGAGTGTAAACCCACCTTAAATACAAGCATTAGAAACCAACATTGTGAAAATGCAAGAACCAACCATTCCTGAACATTTTAAAAAATCCGAGCAATATTAGATAAAAATTGAAACCGATGTTAAGGGAACATGCCTAAGGTGGATTCTTCGGACAAATTCCTCAAGATTCGAAATGAATTTCTTCAAGTTTTTTTATGAATAACTCTAGTATGATTTAATAGCATTAAGCTCAAAGAAAAAGCTGCGGCTCAATTTTGCAATAAATCATCAAAAACCTTTATTGAGAGAAAGCATGTCCCCTTTTTCACTAATTTTGTAAATCTGGGCCAGGAATCATTTGAAGTTAGAAACTGATTTGGGGGCAGAATGAAAGTGTTTGCGATATTGTTTTCTACAAATGCGTCTGATTTCAAATGAGTTTTGAAATTACTGACATACGACGAAGCAATATCATGCTTGTGAACAAAAGCTGAGTGGATTTTTATATTAAGGGAAGGCTTTCAATATCTGCTCACTTATTTAAAAAAGCTACCTTGAGTATTCATTAACATTGCAAATCCAGGCCAGAGATTTTATTCCAAAATTAATAGAAAACATCGTAACTATGTTTTAGAAATGGAGAAAATAATACAAAACTCAAATAATTCGATTATTGGCATTCACTTGACTCTTTACAGGAGGTAAATTTTAGTAAGCCAATTCGTTCACCATGTAAAGCAAAATATAAATGTGAATGAATACTGTCAAATATAATAACACTTCAAATTCCATTAAAAGAATCTAATATACTATAATGAAATAATGCATAAAAATTAATAGATTAACCATAAACAAAGCAAAACGGAATATAACAGAAAAGAAATTTAGAAAAAAATATTTTACAATATTCCTGTTAAGATATCATAGGCGACGATATTCTTTTACAGATGCTAGCTTATTAATTTGTAAAACGAAGAGAACTATCAAAAAGCAATTTATAAATTCACCAGTTGATAAATACGAAATTTTTATAAATTAAAATATTTTCATACTTAATATTTTTATTGTAAAGACTAATTTTGTTTAAACATTATAATTAACAAATCCTTTTAAAAACTAAAACAATTTTTAATAAAAAAAGAATATAAATTTAACCAGACGATATTTTTAAATACCACCAGTATTTAATTTTCTCCCTACGATATTAATACTTTCCATGTAGATATTTCTAATTTTTTATACATCCTGAATGATAAGAGAGGCTTTAATAAATATTTTGAGACCATTAACTTAAAGGTTAATTTTTTATAAACAAAACTAATGAACGGAAGTGATCTCCCCAAAATTTTCTCGCATATTCTCTAATAAACTTGTCATACCAGAGAACGCCTTATATGGTATTGACCAACAATAGTAAAGAAATATTAACTTTTGGCATTAATTTCACATGTTTATTGAATCTATCGTGTTAACCTTGGCGGGTTATTTGGTGATAATTCCGACATGCGGTTAATAGAATTAAAAAATTGAATTTGTGTTTTAAGAATGTTTTTCTCTACCGTCTGAAACAAAAATTTGTCAGAAAACAGCATTTACAGTCACAAAATGCCATAACAAATTTGATGTAGTTAAGTTAATTCGTTTTTGAATTATGGCGTTTACATGTTTCTAAAAGTACAGACCGGCAGACGGTCAATACGCAGTTGGGCTTGGCTCGAAATTTGACATGTAACTCTATAGACGCAAACTCTATGTACCGAATCTTATCTATCTATATCTCTTCATTTTATAGTTATCGTATTCACTTATATTCAAACAGCCGGACAGACGAACTTCTACTTAACCGATTTTACACAAAATTTTATAAAAATCTGCAAATTTGGTATAAAGATCATATATTGAATTTCAAACATCTAGCTCAAAACATTTTTGAGTTATTTTTGTCACAAACAGAAGGACATTTTTCAAAAATGTGTTTTTTGTACTCTGGGAGGTCTAAAATGTGGAGATTGTCAAAATCTGGAGTTTGATTTTTTTTTATTACTATACTTTCTCTATGCTACTTAGATGAGAAAGTAAAAACATGAAAATAAGCGAAATCAATAATTTTTGATGATATGAATTCTTAAACGTCTGTCTTTAAATGTTTTTTTAATGTTTTACCAGAATTTTAATGTTTTACCAAAATCAGAAATGTTGTCAAAAACATTTTAAAAATAAGACAAAAATGTCAAAAAATAAAGATATAGCTGCTAAAAATTTCACCACAGCCTAGGAATACAATATCTATAAATTTCTTTATTTCAAAATCGTCTGTATCTAGTCAATTACTTTTAAATTTCGAATTTTTTCAAAAAAAAAATCCAAGAAAATGAAAATAATATGAATGAAAAAGTAAAATTTCGTATTTTAAAATGGCATAAAAATATTCTTACATAACCATCATGATTTTTATTTAAAATATTACTTTTTGCTACCAAACTATGCAAACGATTATCCTAAAGCAGATAATTATTTTTAATTTTATGCAGAATATTTGATAAAATACATTCAGTAAAGATGGACACAGCAGCTTGTCATTATCACAAATCTACACAAATTTTAAAAGCCTGAATATTACTTTGGTAAATTTAATAATAATCTGATTAGAAAAGCTCGCCCAAACAGAAATACAGTTTCTAGAATGAAATCAGAAAATTGGGATTGAAGTTCAAATATAATAGGAAACCTAGACTGCCAGCTAAATTCTTAAATAGAAAATAATTTTTCGAAGTTCATTTAAAATAAATATGTCAGTAATAAATGAATTATTTGAGTAGAATTCCATCATAAGGAAGAAGAACCTTAAAGACCCACAGTTTGAAGAGTTTACCGACTATAAAATTTTATAACTTAAACAAGCAATTCTTATTTATTTAT
>JAPMOR010071052.1:548118-597933 GCA_026543865.1 Argiope aurantia
ATATATATATATATATATATATATATATATATATATATATATATATATATATAGTGTGTGTGTGTGTGTGTGTGTGTGTGTGTGTGTGTGTGTGTGTTTATTTAACTCGACAAATCCATATTTATAGGATGGATTCTTTAATTTATTTTTCATTCATTTCTTAAGAGTTTTAAAACTTTATATTCTGATGTATAGTACACTATTTTAAAATAATACTTTATTATATATACTGTACTTTATAATATACACTGTATTACTATATTACATTACAATACATTATTTTAATACTTTTGGAGCTGAATTTCAATTAATTAAATTAAATTTTAATTCATTACTAGTGGCATCAAGTGATAGAGAATATAACAAAAATTTGCTTTCAATATTTCCTAATAATGAATTTCAAATTAAACTGTGGAAAAGTAGAAAATATTTATAATAAAAAATATGGAATAATTCAGTTTTAATGGTGATTGATTAGAATAGAATAGATTCGGTTTTTCGGTAAGAAAAAATTTTGCCAAATTATAAAAATACACTCAAGTGCATAAATATATATCTACTGAAATTGAATCGCCAAACTGACGAAATTTTTTCTTGGCGCTTTTTGATCGTCGGTACGACTGACAAGTAACACAACAAGTAAGTAGCCAGTAAGTTTCGAAAAGACACTTTTTATTGCACAACAGAAACTAAAAACTGCAGCTACTTGCAACATTTTTTTTTTTTTTGAAAAATGAGTCAGGATGTGTGGTATGTTTATTTGCTAGTAACACGTCGATTCTTAATTCAAAACTACATAATAAAAATTTTAATTTAAGAGATTGCATTTTGGCAATTTATTTGTAAATAAATACTTGATAACTGGATTAGTTAAAGATTCTTAGAAATTATTTTTAGAAAAAATTCTAATCAATTATAAATTTAAATTTTATATTTTTACACTTACATTTTATAAATATTTTTTGTAACCTGGATGTACCTAAATAGAACAAGACGTTATTCAAAATAATTACATCTTCACATTATTGTATAGCTTTCAAAATACCGTAGAATAACATGAAAATGTTGCACAATATCTTTGATCGGTAGATTTAATTAAATAAATTTACATCTTCTGCTCAGAGGTAATTTCATTCATAATTTCATCATTTCATCAACTGCAATTTCATCATTTCATAATTGTAATTTACATCATTTCATAATATGATTATTTTATCAAAAATTTGATGATTGTGTAACGAATAGATTTATTTACATGAATGAAATGGATTGAAAAATAACATTCGAGGTTAAAATTACATTTCTTAATTCCCGAAATTTCGTAACTATCCATTCAATGCTAGACTTTTCTAAAAATTGAATTAAATACATATTTCTTCATATTTATTTTTAGAATGAATTTTGAGGAAAATATACGTGTTTTAAGTAAGGTTTACCGCTAAGAAATAGCTCGTTGCCAATCGGCAATACTGAACTTTAGACGAGGCAAAAAATGTGAACTGATGTACCATATAAACATAAATACCTTACTTTTCAAGTAGCAACTTTTTATTCGAAATTTAAAAAAATGACAATAATCTCATATAAACAGTCATATAAACAAAGCTAATCAGAAGTATTCACCCCAAAACATTGGCGTGAATTTAGCATTTTTATTGAATATATCTTGCCATCATTGGCGAGTTATTTGGCAATTAAGCCATGGTATGCAGTTAATAGTATCCGAAAATTGGACCTATGTTTTAGATGCGTTTTTCCCGATCGTGTGAAAGAAAAAAATATAATAAAAAGCCGCACTTATAGTCACAAAATTTCCTACTAAATTTAATCTATTTAATTCACTGTTAATAATTTAATTAATTATTTAATTAATAATTTTATTAATTTTTGAATTATCACGTTTAAGTCACTGAATGTACAGACCGACAGAAGCGTATTCAATCTCCATTAGATTTGGCTCAAAATTTGATAGATGCCAATACTATAGATTTTAAATGTGTGTATCAAATTTAACCATCTGATTCTGTTAGTTTAGTAGTTATTATATAAATGTATATTTAAACAGTCAGACAAACGGATTTTACTCAAAATTTGATAGAAATCTGCAAAGTTGGTGTAAAGGTTGTATACCAAATTTCAGTCGTCTAGCTCAAAACGTTTTTAAGTTATCTTGTCACAGACAGTCAGGCGGATATTTTCTAAATATGTGTCTAAAACGTAGTAAAAAAAACGTTCGTCAAAATATCAAGTTCGAATTTTTTGACGATTACTGTACTTCATCTATACTACATATACGAGATAGTAAAAAGGCATGCAATCTCAAGTGACAAACAACAATATATTAATTTATTTTTGCATTCGCAATCGTATTGTCGTAAATGATTTAATATTTTAGCATGTTAGCGATAATAATCATTAGACTTCAGTCTTTCCCCTCATTATAATTTAGAAGATCAAAGGGGTTGTATAGTTTAAAGGCAATATATGGTATTTAAAGATTAAAATATATTAAATTTTCTATACTGCTTTTAATGGATGGAAAAATGAAGCAATGTTACTATTCTACTTATAAAAGTATTCAAAACAAGGTGAAATACATGAGTTAGAA
The DNA here is from genome assembly GCA_026543865.1 of Argiope aurantia. NCBI lineage: Eukaryota > Metazoa > Arthropoda > Arachnida > Araneae > Araneidae > Argiope > Argiope aurantia. Next base: position 550,727 of record JAPMOR010071052.1, read on the forward strand.
TAATTTTATCATTCTAAAATTTGTAAGTCGAACATACTATCGGTAAATTGCATTATACAAAATGCCTGATACAATTTCGTATATAGTTACTTCTAGAAAAATAGATGCTATGAAAAAGTTTTTCAAAATTTTGATTAAATTTTTAATTAATGATTATTTAAGGTGTTAATGTTTTTCTCGCTAATTTCGAAGCATATTATTGCACACAAAACCCATCTTTTTCACCGCTTTTAGTTTAAAAATATAAACATTTCTGTGACAACAATTTTATTTTCGTCCATTTTCTTTCTCGAATTTTAATAATCATTTAAAAATTACAACAGTATTTTTCATTATTTTAATTATTGGAATTATATTCACATGCATATGGACCATATGTAATACAATCGCTGTGTACACGTTACCCGCACTGTATAAATAAGAATAATAATATTTTTATTTATATAGTGCAAATACTATTGCTCAGATCGAAATAAATAAGAGACAGCTTTAAAAATAAAGTAAAGGTCGAAGTAAGCCTGAAATGTTATCGTGACCAGATGTTTCGCATTAAATTCGAATAGAGATTTTTAATTTTTTTTTTTCTAATACAAGAATTATTTAAAAACTTTTGCAGCTGCAAATTTCTTCCATGTTCTTTCTATAAGTATTTACATATCATCTATATCTATCTCTATATCCTCATTCAACTTTTCTTCACTCTTGGCAACTAGAAATAACAAACATAATAAATATGATGAGAGAATAGAAGAACGAATATTTTTCGTTTGTAAGCCGTCAAGAAAAGAATTCTTCAAAAAGTTAGCTTTTTAAAAATTTCTAAATGTTTGTAATGTTACAAAAATTAATTATTACAAATCAAGAAAATTTGGCAACCAAGGATTAAAGAAATAAACAATTCGGTACTATGTCATTTTATTCCAAAATTCCATACGTTTCTAGATTACATACTAAAATAACTTTAAAAAAAACTTATTTTAAGATTTTAACTATAAATTATTTTAAAAACTGTTGCTAATTTTGTAAATTACTATTAAAATAATAATTTATTAAAAATTATTTATTAATTATTAAAATAATAATGTATCGAAAAAATCATGACTTACCAGCAGTAACTGTTTTAAATTTTAAAAAAGCTGCCGATATAGCAAAGAGCGCAGTCACTTGAATTACTACGATTAATCAAATAAAAAACACCACACAATGATTGATTTTTAATATTTGCATCGCACAAGAAAGAATCATCAAAGTGTCTTTCGAAATCTATTTTATTTTTATTTCGCTTTATTTTGGAAACACATGACTCAGCATTAATAAATAAAATTAGAATTAGCCATTCAAATCTTTCTTTATAAATAATAATAATAAGTCGAAAATACCGAGAATATTCTATAGGATTTAATTAGTTTTAAACAATGGCGAAGAGGTTAAATTATTTTTAAATAAACAAAAAAAATCAATTACAAGTTATAGAAGATTTGCACCAGAATTGCAGGAATTGTTCGAAGTTGTTTTTCTATGAATTTGGAATTAAAAAGGTATTGAAAAAACATTCTATAGAAAAAAATTAAAAGAAAAATTAATAACCACAAAGATGTTTATATCTATAAAAATTTCAAAATAAATGAAAGAGGTAAGGAAATATAAACACCTTTTCTACCACAACTATTTTTTTAAGCCGATTCATTCACATTTGTTATATTCAGAGGAAGATGCAAATTGACATTTTACGGAGGCTCATGTCCAAGAGTATAAGAATAATTTTCTTAAGGGATTTGAAGGGCAATAAAAACCGTCAAACCGGTCGGAGAAAACCATGACTAAACCTTGGACTATGCACAGACTAAACCACGCGGTTATACACAGTAGACTTTATTTTATACTAGTCACCTTTGGCTACCAGCTGGTTCATTAGGATTAATGCTCGCTGAAGTTTTCCATTAAATATTTTATGTAACTTGATCTCTTAATAACTTCTTCACAAAATATCCTTAAGCTTCAAGTTTTGATAGTCATATAACCCATACTATTATTGAAGCCTTGTGCCGTCATGTTCATGGTATTATCTACCTCTCTAATTTTCTGTCAGATCCTGTAAAATTCGAGCTTTAAATTGAAACGGAAGTGATTAAACTTCACTTAATACAAAATCTTTTTGTGGAAACCAAATATGTTGATGTCTTTACAAAAAAAGAAAAAAAAATGAGAAAAGAAAACAAAATCCTTTAGTATGGCATCAGAACAGAAATGAGATTCGACTACGAGTCACAGTCAAAATTTGGGACATTTCGCCTAATATAGAACATTAGATCAATTTATATTCCCCTTATTTCACGAAGTCCGAAACACTACCATAAAAGATAACATAATTTAATATATTCCTGTCTTTTGATGAAGAAAAACATTTGGTATTATAAGTCGAAAATATAAGATATAGAAGTCTTTACTATAATTCAAAGCTTATCAATCGAAGAAAAAAATCCATAAAATATAATATAAACCTTCAGCAAATGTATTTCAATTCAACAAAAATTAAGAATAAAACTTTAAAAAGAGTTCGTTAAACGATGTTACAATAGATATTTTTTTTAAAAAAAAGACACAAAAGAATAAAATTTTAGAATGAATTAAGTAGTTAAAGATTAATTAGACTGCTTTGTTCAATTAGACGTGTTTAGTCATAAGAGAACCCTATTTCTTCCTTCCAATCTTATTTTATTACTAGCCGCCTTTGGCGACCAGCTGACTCGCCAATCTTAATGCTCGTCAAAATTTTAATAATTAAATATTTTATGTAACTCCTACTTTAATAGCTTCTTCATAAAAATATTTTAAAACTTTAAATTTCAATTCACTTATAATATTATAAATGTCTTCAGTCATAATGTAATTTCTATCTCTCTAATTTTCTGTTAGCTCCCGTAGAATTTTTACTTTAAATTTAAGTGGAAATGATTAATCTGCAATTAATATAATAATATTTTTTACTGAAACAGAGTATTTTTATGTAATATGATTACTGAAAACAGTCACTGAGCGTTTAAACTTTATAGGCACTAAAGAATATCTTTCTTAATTTATGCAATATTTCAAGAATTTGTCAACAAAATTTTCTCAGATTCATCATGACCAGATCGATTAATTAACAATGTTTAATTTTAAATGCATTAAACACTCAGAAAATCAAACGAATCGTTTAAAATAATCTGTTGTAAACAGGTTAAAAAAACTACTTAAAAAACGTTGTACTTAAAACTATAAGCACATACAAAAAATATATAACTAACATAAAAACAATTTAATTACAAAAGCATGTAACTAACCTAAAAATAATTTAAATCAAGTCCGCAATCAGTTACAACAATCAGAACACAATGCGCATGCGTGAATTTTCAACACCAGTTACAGTAACGCAAATGCGTGAATTTTTCTACGCCAGTTGGGGTAACGCTATGCTGATTAGACATTTTTAATTTCCTTTATTCTGTTTTATTTTAATTCAAAAGTACTTCAGAATGAATCTGAAAGATCGATTAATTAACAATGTTTAATTTTAAATGCATCAAACATTTAGAAAATAAACAGAATCGTTTGAAATAATCGGCCGAAAAATGTTAAGCCTAGCCTCATTACTGTTAGGAAAAAAAACTGAAGCCTTACTCATTTGGCGGTGGGAAAAATGAAAAGATTTTTTTGGCGGTAAAGTTAGTTTTTAATTAATAATTAAAATTCTAATTAAAAATTCAAAAAATGGAACCCCAAGTGCACATTCTCGACCTCCAAGGTATACATGTACCAAATTTAGTAGCTGTAGGTCAAACGGTCTGGCCTGTAGAGCGCCAACACCCACACACACACACACACATTGAGCTTTATATAAGTACTAGCCGCCTTTAGCGACCAGCTGGTTCGCCAATCTTAATTTTCGTTTAAATTTTAATGATCAAATATTTTACGCAATTCCTACTTTAATAGATTCTTCATCAAAATATTTTAAAACTTCAAATTTTGATAGTCATATAATTCACTCATAATATTATAAAAGCCTTCAGTAATAACTCAATATGTATCTCTCTAATTTTCTGTTAGCTCCCGTAGAATTTATGCTTTAAATTAAAGAGGAAATAATTAATCTGCAATTAATATAATAATATTTTTTACTGAAACAAAGCATTTTTTTTATAATATGATTACTGATAACAGAGTCACTGAGCGTTTAAACTTTATTGGCATTAAAGAATATCTTTCTTAATTTATGTAATATCTCAAGAATTTCTCAACAAAATTTTCTCAGATTCATCATGACCAGATCGATTATTTAACAATGTTCAATTTTAAATGCATCAAACACTAAGAAAATAAAATGAATCGTTTAAAATAATCGGTCCCCAGGTGCACATTCCTGACCTCTAAGGTATGCATGTACTAAATTTAGTAGCTGTAGGTCAAATGACCTGGCCTGTAGAGCGCCAACACACACACACACACACACACACACACAATGAGCTTTATTTATATGTATAGATATAGATATAGATAAATAGATTATTGTTATAATTCTAAAAGCGTTAATTCATTTTCCAGCATTTGATAGTCTATTTTTTATATATATTTGATTTTTGCAAAAATTAATTTTTTTTTGTAAGAATCTCAGTTAACTAATTTGATTCGGTTATTTTTTTATTATATTATTAAATTTTATTATTTTTTAAATTTTTATAATTTAAAAATTTTAATATATTTATCAATTTTTTTAACACTACTAGATCATTCATTGTTCATAGTGTCTACAAATGTCTGAAATGTTTCTCAGCTTCTGAAAATGACAGAAAATGATGAATTTAATAAAACATAGCAAATGCACATCTTACTTAACATATAGCTGTATTTGTTTTAGTATGATATCACATTCATTTTCCCTCTTTCGTTGTGCAGTTAATTCCAAAATTCGAATTGCATTCCACACTTAAATTATCCGACTGGTTTAAAATCGTCGTTTTCGATGAAATTATCGAAAAAATTTTCTTATTTAATTTTCTAGTATGTTTTGCGAGCTTTCTAAAAGTGTCTAGCTTTTTACTATCTCGAATGCAAAGTAGAGAAAGTATTATAATCGTCAAAGTATTTAAACTCGAGATTTTTATAAATTTCCACGTTTTAGATCACCCTGAGTTTGAAGACACATTTTTGGAGAATAACTGTCTGTCTGTGACACAAATAACTCAAAAACTCTTAGAGCTAGATGAATAAAATTTAGTATAAAGGTCTTTATGCCAAATTTGTAAATTTCTATCAGATTTTGAGCAAAATCTTTCAGAGGAAGTCTATTTGTCCAGCTGTTGAAGACACTCGCGCTGATTACTTATTTTAATTACAAAATGAGTTACAGCTATTTTATTAGCGAACCGCAAGCAAAAAAACTAGACCGAAAGCAACAATCCGAAAGCAAAAATAATAGCTTTGAATTGGTTTTCAAAACTCGACCAACTTTAGTCATAAACTCAATTAAATATCTTCAATAGATCTTTCCGATCATAAATTGTTTAAAAAGTGTCTGCATAGCCAAGCAAAAATTAAAAGAACACTGTATAATGTTTTAAACAGTGTTGTCCCAAAAGAGACATTTGTTGAACAACAAATACTTCGACTAGATATTAATATTGCCATCATTCTTTTTAATTCTGACTTTGCTGATTTGCTACCTATTTTTTTTAAACATGTTTGCCAATAGGACCTAATTTCACGATGCTTTATTGGAGTCTTGACCATTTGAAGATTGTTGAAATTTTGAACCAATTGCGAAAAATTCTAGGGAAAAAAAGGTAAACCAACAAAAAAAGTGCGTGAGTGTGTATTCAGTATTTTATAAATATAAATACAATTTTATTCCGAATAATTATATATGGAATATTTATAGTTGTATATCTTATCAAGGCCAGCAGCTAATTTCTAAACCGTTAAAAAGATTAAAAAGATGACGTAAATAAAAGTGTATAATTATTTTAAATCTACCTTCCATAATTATTTAAATAATGCTTAATAATTAAGAATGCTTTAATAATTATAATTAAATAAACAGTGGCTAATCTATAAATAAAAGTAAAATTCTTAAATAATTTGTGCGCTGTAGAATAGCAAGTTATAACTCAATAGTTTTTATAAAATTTCACTACAAAGAAAAAGAGGTATAAAAAAATTTTTCATTGCACAATTCATGACAGTTATTTAAATAAAGATTTTTTATTAATTAAAAGTCATTTTTTTCATGTACATAAAAAGGTTATTTTGCCTTCGGTGTTTCCAACCTCGTTGAATGAAAATATTGTAAAAATTTTAAATGATTCTCTTTATTTGCATCTGAAATGTTTTTGCTTCATTCTTTAAGCAATTATGAAAAAAGTAGCATTCTACCGAATCGTCTGAAAATCGTTTGACGTTTATAATAATCACCAAACGATTTTTAAATACTTCCGAAAAAAATAAAACTGCAAACAAACCTCGGATTTTGTATAGCAATATTTTATACAAAAGTATTTTTTACGTGAAAAATATTACTTTTCAAAAAAAAAAACAACCGCATTTTATAAATTTTTGAGAGTTGACATTCTCTTGCGTGCTGCTATTAAGTTTATTTTTGCTTTCTCGTCTATGACATTTCCACAATGTAACCATCAACAGTTGCTTTAATTTGTGGCAACTTACAAATATCTGTTCTCATAAGTATTTCAAATTCTCCTCACGAATATAGAAGCATAAATAAGATAACAGAAATTCTCATGATTATAGTTAATTTTAGATAATTAGTTTAAATAATTAAATTAAGCACTTAATTCAAATAAATATTTAAAAAGAAATATAAAGAGTTAATTTTTTTATTAAAAAAGCATGAATATAGTTTCAGTTAGTAAAAATTAAGGCAACAGACAAAAGTATTTAAGGATCTGGATAAGTATTTTGGAGCTAATAAACATAAAGTATGGAAATTCAATGAAAGAGGTGGAAATTCTATGAAAAGTTGAAAGCTTTCCATTTAAAAATTTAACAAGCAAAGACACGGTAATAGAATGGAATCTATCTCTTACCTTAAAATATACATTTTCAATATAAATAAATACAAGAATAAAGAAAAAATTCTATTGAACAGCTTCTCAAACAGCTAAGTATCAAGAAATAAATATAAGTAAGAAATGAAAAATAGCCCATTTATACTTTGGTTCATCATGTGATATGTTAGCCTAATTCGTCTTAAAATTAAAAAATTGCAATAAAAACAATATTTTCTCCGAACTGTGTTTATCCCGCGAAAAGAACATTGACATTTTCTTTCGTCACTGTAATCGCATGGGCTTTCCACAGCCAGAAAGCCCAAATTCTGATAAACTGACACAATTCCAGATAAATGAAAAACTGGCCTTGAACTTCCGACCGACGCGTTTCGTTTCTACTTGGATAAACGCACACGTACATTGTAGCTCAAGAAAATGGCGCAGGCTAAACCGATTCTGTATTCTTATTTCCGTAGTTCGTGTTCGTGGAGAGTACGAATTGCTTTGGCATATAAAAATATTGATTACGAATACAAAGCTATTAACTTACTAAAAGGCGACCAGTACTCAGAAGAATTTCTAAAAATTAATCCATGTGGTTCAATTCCCGCTCTAGTTGATAAAGGAAATGTTATTTGTTCGTCGTCTGCTATTCTAGAATATTTGGAAGAAACGGTACCTTCACCACCATTATTACCGTCAGATCCTGTGTCTAGAGCTCACGTCAGAGCTATTGAAGATAGTATAGTTGCTAGCATCCAGCCACTTCAAAACGTGAAAATTCTGAAACATGTTGGTGCGGAATCTCAAGCATGGGGAAAGCATTGGATTGAATCGGGGTTTAAAGCTTTGGAAAAAATCCTTGAGACGACTCATGGTAAATACTGTTTTGGAGACAAAGTTACTTTAGCAGATGTGTGTTTGGTGCCTCAAGTCTTCAATGCTAATCGCTTTAATGTTGACATGGCTCCGTACCCATTGATCAGAGAAATATCATCAAGGTTGAATGAATTAAAAGAATTCAAGATCAGTCATCCATTTGTGCAACCGGATTGCCCAGACGATCTGAAGGTTTCCAGTTAAATTTCAGGTAATTTTTAACAGAAGTTACTGAAGAAAATATTTTGACATTTGATAAAAGGTTGCATAAGTTTTTTCAACATCAAATCTAAATAAATGATTGGCAGCTTTTCTCATTTCTTCATGTAAAAGAATAATTATCACTAAGAATTGTTAATATATGGAATTAAATATATTTTTTCCACGTTATTGTTTTCTTGTCTCTTCTTTTCCCATTTTTTTGCAATTTGGAGTAAGCCTTAGTTTTATTGTTATTTTATTACACCTGTTAAAAGTTAAATTTTGATTTATTTAATCAGTTTCATATTGCTGCTGAATTACGAAAATTCTATCATATAGAGAAATATTTGATATTTTTTAAAAACTTAATATCTGAATTTAAAATTTTTGCAAATTCTAATATGCACCGTGAATTCTTTGGTACTTTCTGCTTTAATACTTAATAATAGATAATGCAAATTTTCTTTAAATAAAATATATTTAAAGTATTTAATTTTTATATTTAAAGTATAATTTAAATATATGTTTTATAATTGTGTAATAAAATATATATTTCATTTCTAACTTAAAGACATGGCTTCTCATTTTTTAAAAAAAACTTTTGCGTAAACGTAATATGCGACGTTCAATACTAATAATAGCAAATTTAATAATTCGAAATCTGAATGTATTAATTTTTTTAACTTAGTATTTGATAAAATTAAATTGAATAACTAAGATTATTTGAAACCTTATTACATTAATTTTTTAACTTTCTACTAATTTTTCTTTCGATTTTTGTTGCTTTGAAAAATCGAATTAAAAGCTGAAATATCTTTTAAAAGGTGCTTTCCATAATTGACATTAAAGCAACTTACGTTTATGTTTAATTTAGTTTGAATAAGTTCAAACTGGTTAAGCTTCTCTTAATTCAAATGAGGAAGTGAATAAGTTATGTTTTTTGCGCATGCAAATTTGATTTCGGAAATAACTGAAACACAAATATTTAAATATATATTAAATATTGTTCATAAATTATTCACCGGATAAAAAAATCACTTTATAAATTATAGTAAAAAATATAGGAAACTTTGCATTAATATCTTAAATTAATTCAAAGAGCTTTATTTTCTTGCATGGTAATTAATGACACTTTCTTTTTACTACTAAAATTGTATAATTTTTAGTGTAGGTTAATATTACATACAAAGAGGAGTAGAAAAAAGTTTCCATGTGGGATTTATTATATTTTTCCCTGCGAGAATTATCCGAGCACATAACGAGGTTAATAGTACAGTTTACTGAACACTTTTTACATTTTATATTCTTTAACAAAAATGCTTTAAATTAAAAATAAACAATGACTTGTTTATAATTTTTGTAAGAATTTTTCATTCAGAAATTAATTGCAGGTTATCCTTTAATTAAAACTACACGATGAGAGTGTATTATAATCAGTCCTATTTATCAGTGCTTGCTGCTCTTATGAGAAATGAAAATAAACATTGTTTGCAACTTATATGATTTGAGAATAATAATAAAAGTTATATATGTAAAATCATTTCAACTTTGTTTAATGAATTAAATGGGTTAATAATTGTTAATTGATCAAATTTGCCGAAATTCATCCTACCAAGATATTTACAATCGCAGTTTTTCGATTATAAAACTTAGAATTGCGTCCAAAATCGAAAAAAGTTTAGGATACAAAAAATTTACCGTAATGCAAATATATGCGTTATTGTATATAAGTGGGAATATTAAATTTTTTTCAATAAATTTAAGGTGTAATTATACTAAACTGAATGAAATGCTGACTAATATCGAAATTTACTTGCATTATTTACCCATATTTAAAACAACCCATTATAATACGATTACCTAAAAATTTGGGCATATACTATTTTACGAATTTCTCTAAGTTAAATTAATAACGTTACTAAAATATTATTCCATTCTGCTTCTAACGTTTCATTTATAACTGTTGGAAGATTGAATTGAAATATAATTTCAAAGAGCATTTAAATTCAACAAGTTGTATGACAGTCAAATTCGTAAGATTTTGCTTGGTTTATATATTCGTGAATACAATTAAGTTTTCGAAAAAAAATTCTCAGAAGTGTCCTATGTGCCCCATTCCGTAATTGTAGATTCATGAATGCTAAACAAACACGCATTTTTATTATTATTCTGTCGCCTTCTGCTTCTGATTCTAATCTCTAGTACTAGATGACTGATATGAAGCGATAATATTCTAGCGAAATTAGTTCTGTTACAGTAAACATATTTGATATCAGACCTCCACTCTTCTTTCAAATGTTGTTAAAATAGAATATCATGATATTTAAGCATTTATATAGAATAATTTTTTTAATTGTCCCCCTGATAATCAAAAAATTCGAAACATGTAAGTAAAAAAAATATGTTGAAGTTAATAAATGCCTGAAAAATTTATAAACATAAAAAAGAGATAACGAGCCATCAGCAAAATATTTTGCTGCATCTTATTTTTTTCTCCTTCAGCAGAATCATCGTATTCTATGCGCAGTAAATAAATGTTTAAATTGAAAATTCCTTAGAAATTTTTTAAAAATTTAATTAATCATATTTCAATATGGACTTTTTTATAAATCAGAAATGGGGCATTTAATTCTAATTATGTTTTTCAAATAAGCGAATCGAAAATTAGAAACGTCTTTTCAGATCCCGGTCATTTAATCACTTTACATGTGAATAAAACGTAAAAATTGAGAAATGATCTTTATCTAATTATTAAAGAAATTCATTCTAGCTAATAAGTTTTTTTCATATGAACTAGAGGAAAGACTATTGTTCTCATTTATTTCTAGGAAAAGTTTTCCTTTTATAGTTTATAGTATATGATGAAATAATGACTGAGGGAAAAAAATTAGTAAATTTTAAAATGAGAAAAAAAAACACTAATCGAAGCTTTGTTTCGTATAAATGAAGTACACTGGTGTGGGAAAGTTAAACATAATTGGTAATTATGTAAATAATAAAGGAATTCCTCAGTCAGAATGATAGGAAATTCGATATGCAAAGTGATTATAGCTTTTTATTTCAATTAGATAATAAGAAAGCAATATGAATGGATGATAATAGTCACTTTTATTATCTAAAGAAACAATTTGAAAGAAAACTAGGCGTAAGAATTCACATTTTTATGAAAAACAAATGAAATAAGATGTTGCTGCAGTTTAATAAGATATGTTGTCACCCATGACGATAGCCAAGTACACGGCACACCGATTTCCCATACATATTAAAGAGTTCCAAATTTCACAATCTCTTTTCAGTTCTGTAATTTTGTCTGATGAACGCGTAATGGTTGCAATTTATCGTCTTAGCATATTCTATAAATTATCGATAAGAGTTATATCAGGTGAGCGTGCTTTAGATACTTTTCATTTTAAAAAAAACGTCAATTAACCTCGAACAGTGGCAAGACGCGTTATCATTTATAAACATAAAGTCAAACTGACAATATTTCGAAACAGATAAACTCAAGGTTGAAGAACTTCATCTTTGTAGCTTTTAGCTGTTACAAGCCCCTCTCAAAGATGTGAAAATATGTTCGGCCGTCCAGCGTAATAGCTGCCCACACCATGACTTCCCTTGATGTAAAATGATAACTTTAAATGATGTTTCCCTGGTGAAAACGAGCTACATATTCCCACCATCTAAAATTCACTATTCATGTTATATCGAAACACCTCACTGATTCACAATGACCAAATTAAAGGCGTGATGTTCCTGCTCCTAATTTAAACGCAATTTATCCATAAATGAGAGAAGAATGTAAACTTTGGTCTTTGAGTTAACGGGATTAGAGACCAACATTATTGATTCTCCTAAACAGTTTGACCGAAACTTGCACTTCTGAGGCTGTTAAAAGCTGAATCCAGTTCTCTAGCCCAACTGTCCCTCTAGCGCCGAAAAATTACTTCCTGATAGGCGAACAGTTGTGACTCTTGGCCCACCTGATATGGTCGTCAGTTAGCAAATCTGTTCTTAAAATTCTTTGTCTTAGACTTGAGATCACACAGTGACATTCAGTGTTCCAGACATTTCGGTTTGCTATCATCCGGATTCGAGAACTTCAACGATTTCTCTTTTCACAAACATGCCCAATATCATTTTTGTGTCGTCATTTTGTTTAATCGCACATGAACTACACGAAATCTATCTAAACTGCTTATAACAGCGTTTCTCAACCTTTCAGTATTCGTGGCCCAGTTTTCAATCAAAATTTTCATCTCACCCCCCCCCTCCCCCGCTTACAATAAAAAGTATGCCACAATAATTGAGTATTTTGTATTCTGTTTTGAAATTATTTTTAACTAACTGCCAAAAAGAACCAACATTGGCGAGAAACCACATCTGGCATTTTGCAAAGCGGCAGTAAACAGATAAAGCGAATGAAAGCGGGGAAAATTTAAATATTATATTTGAAATGAAAGCCAAACAGAGATAATGTTAAAAGAATATGAAAGTAGAAAAATTCGTTAATGAAAGTTAACCTAAACAGAGTGAGCTAAATTTAGAAACTGGGAATACATTTTTTCGAATGATAAAAGAAATAACACAGAAGCATGACTAAGCAAAAGAGGGAAAAAAATAAGTAATGTTTGTGGAAGAGAATCCACACGACCGATGCCGTCTCGAGCATGCGCAGATGTTTTCCCATAGGAAGAAGGAAAATGTTTGATAACGCAAGTTTCAATTCCAGTCAATCTCATTCGAGTCGATCTTTCTATCGCTATCGAATATATCATGAATGTGTATGCTATATATGCTTTCGTGTTAATTGCAATTCACCATATTAAATATTTACAGCAGCATATTTATGCAGACTCATGGATAAATTTTTAAGCGGAAGTAAGCGAGGATTAGACGACAGTCAAGCATCAACAAGTACACAGAGAAGCGTGGTTCCGAAAATGAAATCAAGAAAATATTCTCAAGAATGCTTACATATTGGGTTTACCAGTACTGAAGTAAATGAAGAAGAAAGGCCCCTGTGATTCATTTGCTCAAAAATGTTGGCCGCAGGCAGCATTAAGCCTAATAAGCTTAAACGACATTTGGAAACACTTCATAGTGAGTACGTCAACAAACCCGGAGAATTCTTAAAATTAAAATCATATAAAAAGCAAAAATCATTTTTTAAAGAAATAATTTTGTCTATGAATAAAAAATCTTTAGTTGCATCTTACAAAGTTTCATATAAAATAGCCAGATGTAAAAAAACCTCACAAGATTGGTGAAGAGCTTATTTTGCCAGCAGCAATTGAGATTGTAGACAATTTTTCAAAACAATTGCAGTCCGTAACCTGTTTCAAATGGTACTGTTGATCGTCTAATTGGTGCTATAGCTGAAGATGTACAGTGTCAGCTTTTCTCGAAGTTGCCTGACAAATTGTTTTCAGTGCAGCTTGACGAAGCAACAGATACGCAATTAAATGAGCATCTTTATTACTATGTTCGATTTTGTGATAATATGTCAGTAGTGGAAGAACTACTTTTCTGCAAACCATTAGAACTCAAAACAACGGCCCTCGTCTTATTTGCTATTTTAAATGATTTTATGAACGAGGCAAACATAGAATGGAAAAATTGCATCGGAATATGCACCGATGGTGCTCGTTCAATGTCCGGAAGATTCCAACATATACAAGCACTTGTGAAACTAAAATCGCCTTAGTGCATTTGGACATATTGCATGATCCATAAAGAAGCTTTGGCTTCGAAAGAAATGAGTCCTGGTCTGAACATTGTGTTAACTACGGTTGTAACCGTAATAAATTATATAAAAATGAGACCCCCCTGAAATTGAGAATCTTTTCAGCACTTTGTAAAGACATGGGTTCAATACATTCAGCTTTACTATTTTATTGCGAGGCAAAATGGTTATCACGTGGGAAATTTTTGCAACGTGTTTAGGAATTAAGAAAAGAAATCGCCATTTTCATAGAAGAAGAAAACAGATCGGAGGCCGAGAATTTTTGCGATGGTTTATTTGTGATGAAATTGAGCTACTTGGTCGACATATTCGAGAAATTAAATAACATGAATCTTCAACTCCAAGGAGCAAATACACATATGTTGGATACGAGTGATAAAGTTAATGCTTTTTGTAGAAAATTGGAACTGTGGAGCAGAAATTTAAAGCAAAGAAATTTAACAATGTTTTCAAATGTGGATGAATGCACTAAAACTTACAAGGCTGAAGAAGAACATGTAAAAGTCGTTTTTGTAACCACTTAAAATCATTTAGAATTTTAAAAAGCTGGCAAATAATTTTAGAAAGCATTTTCTTGCTGACGACAAACTGATAGCAAGTTACGAGTGAGTTAGGGATTCATTTCATAAGATTCCTGAAGGACTCTCAATTGATGAAGGAAAAAAAATCATAGACTTCACGACAAGTTGCGAAACTAGAAGACAATTTAGTAATAAATCACTATTTGAATTTTGGGCTTAAGAGTATAGGATGATTTTAATTGCACTAAAAACAAGGGCATTTCGCATTCTATTTTCAACATCCTACCTTTATGAAACTGGATTTTCTGCTGTGGCTACTTTGAAGATAAAATATAGATCTCGGCAGAATTGAGAGTGGCTATTTCTAATATTAAGACTTCCTTCTAAAATCTTTGCTCTGCAAGACAAGTCTCAGGAAGTCACTAATAATTATTAAATTTGTTTTAATTTATTATGTTTTGATTAAATAAGTTTTGATTTAGTAAGTTGTTTTACTTTAATAAGTTATGAAATATGTCGAAATGTATTTTGATTTCTATGTATATGTGTTCTTTCCTTTCAGTCAGTTAATCGTTTTTTTAAATAATATTTTTTCTTTGATATTCTCGCGCCCCCTAGGGGGGCGAGCCCACTGGTTGAGAATCGCTGGCTTAAAGCGAGTGCATTTTATCAGCCTTCCGACGTGTGCAGGTTCAACGCATGAAAACGTCGATTGAAATGTTTTGATGTAAAGATTTGAATGTAAGGATTTTTACTTTCAAAAACGATTTCCCATAAGTTATGTAGAGAAAATTAACGAACATTTTTTTTTTTTTTTCGTATTTTACAAATCATGCGTATTTTTTGGAACATCAGTGTATTTTAAAGGTGCTACAAATTAGGATTGTAATGAAATTTCTTATAATTGAGAAAGGAATGTAAATGTTGCTTTACATGCTATTGATTAAAGAGTGACTTTAAATCAGTCATAATTTTCTTAATTTTAAATTATATTGCTAATTGATCTGAGATCATGCACTCTATTTTCTATAAAATGGCTCTGCATTTTTAAGAGAGCCTGATGTCACCGAGTAAATCTTTTCACAAGGAATTTCTTTTTGAGAATATATCTAAATTTCGAAAACGGGCACTAGTATCAGAAAATAATTTTAGCAGATAGAATTGTTAATAGAAAAAGGAATAAAAGGATTTAATTTGTTAAAAGGTTTGTTTGCATTTCTTGTGAGCAAATTAGTTCTATTTAAAGAGAATTTAGTAATGTCACGACTATATCAATTGTGTTAATCGACAAAAGTCTACATTTTTTTCATTAACTGAATGCATTCATATAATATACATCTTTTTTCATCCAAGACATTAAGAAATCTGAGACTTGAGAGATTTTTTATATCATTTATTAAGCATTCAATATCCCATTTTGTAAACTAAATGTACTACACTAGAAAGTTTGAAAGTTACTGACACAGAAAACTGAAATTCAATCAATAACGAGATTTTAGAATATGGCTGCTTTATTTATTAATTTTTGAAGTTTTTCTTACAGGAATATACCATGCAACGTCCCTTATTCAGCCTAAAAAAAGAAAGAAAAAAATTACAATACAGAAAAACGAATATATTTGATTTCATTTTTACTGAAAATCAATTTAATTTCTTTAAAAAAACTTGTGATTTATTAAATGAAGAAAATAAATCAATCACCAAACTTCTGCAGCTGAAACGCAAGATGAAAATGGTTGCCTAGCAATATTAATTATGATGCGAAATGTTTTGATTCCCCTTGTTGTGACAATGAATCTTTTTTCTTCATACTTCGAAATCCATTTTTTTTAAATGTTTGTCTATGTCTACGTGCACATGTATCCGAGCATAATATCATAAAAGTAGAATCAGAATTGATCAAATTTTACACCTGGTCTTTTCACCAACATTTTGGATTTCAGAGCCCGATAAAGCCCTCTAGGATCCTTTAGACAATACAAGTCTCGGAGTTCTTTTTCCACTCTCTAACTACCAAAAGCAGATATTTTTATATGGATTTTTATATTAATGGGCATACAAGCAGTTTTTAAGTAATTAATTTTGACAATATGAAAGAACAAACATTTACAGGATCATTTTCGAGAAACTTTTTTCGAGAAAATTCAGTATTCCGGCTATAAAAAAATCAAATATATTATTTTAAATGTTAAAATGATTTTTTTTAAAAAATGACAGAATTTTTATAACTAAATTCTATTTATAGGATAGCGCAATTTCTAAAAAATAAAACAACATATCTTTTTAGAATTATAAAATAACTTAATGTAAAACTTGTAAAAAGTAATTAATTAGAAATGCCATTAGAATAATGTTCCAGGATTTAAACTCTTTTCGTGCTCAAAATTCTGATGTGATCCAGTTCAAACATCATTTCTTCATAAGGATAAAACATAATATGAGAAACAATCCTAATTTTGTTCTGCTAAATATCACAAAGGCTGAGAGCGAAAATTTAATTAAGTACAGTGGATGTACATGTATATCATCCATGACGCATTCAAGACACATAAATATTCATTCAACCGGAATCCAATAAATCATTTATGGGGCACTCAAGAAAAACAAACTGTTGGGCAAGGTCTCCTGTGTCAACACAGGAACTGGAGACCTCTGGAGAATTAGCGAAGATGACCTGAGAATTTACAGGAACATTTTGTAAATTCGAAGTTAAGCCATTTTAACTATTCGGGGGAGGGGTGGTATCTTTACCCCTATTGATATCGCCTGAAAATTAAAGAACAACAGTTTTTTTTTTTAATTCTTATTTCAAATATTTTAAGTTATGAGATTTCTGAAAATGCTTGGAACAGATTTTTATGAGTTAAATTGGATAAAATTAATGTTATAAAAATATATTTTCTCTCATCTTACTTTTAAAGTACGCAAAAACACCAATTCTGATTTTTCAAAAAAAAAAAATGAAAAAGAAAGGAAGGCTGGAACCTACTTTCTTTTTTTTTTTAAATTAACAATCTTTTAATTTTTTAGCACTGTATTTCTCTTATGTTTTTATTTTATCATAGTTATAGACTTTCTAATATCTACAAAGAATGTAACCTTAAACGGGCAACTCCACTCGTCCGAAGACGCATGGGAAAATCTCAATGACCAGATCGCCGCAATAGCAACACTAGCGGGAATAGTGGTCGAGTCCCAAGGGTGGCCACGGTACAACCCTTCCCTTGAAAAGTACATCCCGACATCGGTGGGAGAAACCAGACCCCAACCTTTTTCTGTATCCACCAGAGTGGCGAGAACCAACCAACATGCCGGAAGTTTTTCGTCCTCAATTACGAGGTACTCCCCCCCTTTGTCTTAATATTTTGAAAGAATAGTGAAATTCAAGGTTGAGAATCGCTGCTGCATCAGGCTATTCTAGATAAAATGTCTACATTCCTGTTGATACATTAATAAAGTGCTTAAATCACATAATTTGCGGACAGTTTTTAATTCCTGAAAATAAAAACCAAAAATTTCATAAACTTGAAATGTTCTTACCGAGACAGCGAATCATTCGACCTTGATTCAGCGTCTTCTTCCAAACACAAAAGAGAAAGGAAAGCCAGGACCAAACACATTTTGGGGAGGGCCTGTGAAAATTAAATTCTAAAATTAAACATTCTGTAGATGTTTTACTTGCTCTACTTCGTGCATGATTTTTTTTTCCTGTGGTGTCTCGCATTTGTAATTCTGGGATAACTTTGAAAAAAAAATATTTTCATAGTTATTTTTTTTTAAAAAAATTACGTTATATTAGTGTATATTAAAAAATAAGATGTAAAGATCTTTAAAAAATATCCTGTCGTTTAAATCCAATATTCTTTTATTTATATTTTTCACATATTCTTTAAAATGAAGGATGATTAATTTAAAATTTTCGGAATATATTTTAACATAGTCCAAGTCATGGGCATTGTTCATGTATTACTCGATAAGCGGTGTGAGTTAAGAAGTATCAAACAAAAAAGGAGCACAGTTCTTACGTTTTCAAAATGAAAAAAATCCTCAAATATTTGTTGATTCTGCGCTTTATGGGATTCGGGTTGTTAATGGTTTTTAACATTAATGTTCCAGAAAGTAAAGGTTTCTGTCAAAAGATTTTGAGAAGCCTGGGGAAATTTAATGGTTCCCAAGACTTAAAGGTTAAAGTGGTTGAAGTAGAAGTGAATTATTTTCAAAATGTAAACGATGAGAAAAAGAATTTATTTTAAAGGCCCGGATAAATTGAATTTATTGCATATATATAAAAAAAATCACACATGTTATTTCTTAGCATTGTTTATAGTAATATTAAATGTATATTTTATTTGCTTCAAAGGAAGGGGGTAGGTTATTCTTCCCCTTTATGCATGTGAAATTATTGTGGATTTTTTTTTAAATCCCATCGAAAGCATTGGAATTAGTTTTTATATACTTTTATTGATTGGCTTTCTGTTTGTTTGTTTGTTTATCTGCTCGTTACAAATTTTGAAATCGATTTTAAATTAACTTCTTGATGAACTAGATATTTGAAAGTTTAAACACAGATCAGAACTGGATGACAGTACATATTTCATGAATTTAGTTTAAAATAGATTACAAAATTTCACACACACAAGATTAAAAAGCTGAAAATAAGTATTTAAATAAAAAAAATTTATTATATCAATTTTTTAAAGGGACTGAAAAGTATAAAATAATTTCTTCTAGCTTGATACAAATTCATAACCCACACAAATTGGCTTGAAAATTTGTGATTTTGAATTTCTAAAATTCACAATCACTTTGTATGTAGTTAGGAATCTCTATGGAGTTAAGATTTATAGTGATTCACTTGATTCATCATGCTTCTTAGAAATTATTTCATTCGTTTCAATGTTTGAAATCAACGTTAGGCTACGATAAAGCTACAGCAATTATCAAGAGAATTTTTAGCAAAAAATCGTATAATAAGTTTACGTTTTAGCAGAAAGAATAATTTAAAATATGATTTCGAATCGAATTTAAAAACAGTTTTAGAATTCAGGATAACAGATATACAATAAAAATATAAGAACTCTTAAATAATAACTGTGGAAATACTTTTCATACAGTGATAAGTTTCTGTGCGTGGGTATATCTTTCATTTCATGAATGGAAAAAGTATACAAGCGCAAAGTTATTGAATGAATAGAGAGTATTATGTTATGAAAACAAAGAAACTCTTAGAAAATTTTGCTGTCCTAAAAGTGTCTGAAGAATGCTTTTTGTTTTTTAGCCAAAATAAAGCAGTTGTAATAGATTTGTTGAGGATAAGATATTGATAGAAAACTTAAGAAAGCTAAAAGTAAGAATACTGCAGTTTCATTCAATTTATTGTACATGAACCACCTTTGTTGATTTCTTTTTAAAACTCTGCATATACATATATAAAGGACTCACTATTTCGAAAAATTTCTAGTCGACTAAAATAAACTGATTAACTTCTCTTATTTTTCTACAAAAACATAAAGTTAGTTTAGAGAAAATAAATGAAAAGAACATTAATCGTTTACTTTACGATATCACTTGAGCTTTTTCGTGAATTTCTTTAAAAATTCTTTCAAATAAATCTTTTATGGTTAACAAAAATTACTTTTAGGTGAAGCTGGACATAAAACTGTAGAATTTTAATCTATACTTATAATAAAGCTCAATGTGTGTGTGTGTGTGTGTGTGTGTGTGTGTGTGTGTGTTGGCGCTCTACAGACCAGACCATTCAACCTACAGCTACCAAATTTGGCACGTGTATACCTTGGAGGCCGGGAATGTGCACCTGGGGGTTATTTTTTCGAATTTTTAACTAGAATTTTATTTATTTAAAAATTAAGCGAAATTTTGACGTGTTTCTGCTATAACTGCCGAAAATATTACCTCACAAAAAAGATTTTTACATGAAGTTAAAGATAAAAAATTTATCTTTTAAATGATACTACTGTTTTAATCTTAAATTCAAATTTCTATTTTTAATGAATTTTTAAATAAATATTTTAACTATGTTTTTCAATATTTTTTTTCATCAAAAATAAAAATGAGGATTAAGCACGTTTCGCATTCTTGAGAAAAAAAATAGCTTTTTTCAAAGTGTTGCCAATTTTTTGATTAAAGCTCTAACTGAAAATAAATTAAATCTTTTTGGAAATGAAATCTGCAAAATTATAATTTTTGGCAAGTGTCTGTAAGAAATGAAACAAATATGAAATATTATTTTTTCTAAAAAATAAATTCAAGAAAAATTATTTTATGATCTTTTACACTCTCTATACTGGGTGTTTATTTAGTCTCGGACCCATTTTGATGTTTAATGACTCATAAAATAATTAAGATATAAACAAACTTATGGCATTTATTGATGGAATAACTCATATATTTTCCTTTTCAGGTTTGAATATTTTTACTTTTGTAAATATCGTCTGCGCGAGTTTTTAATTTCAGATCATTTCATTTTCCAGTTTAAATATCTGTACTTTTCTAAATATCGTCTGCGTATTAATTGCATTTTTCTCTCTTTTGTTTTTGGCAACTATTGAAATGTTATGTTTACTTTTGATGTGTTTCTTCTATATAGTACTTTTGTATGTGATATTTTATTCGATCGGATATTAAGGAGAATGCATACACCACAAGAGAAAGCACAGATTTTATGGTGGTCATAGAATTAATTTCCAGTCAACTAAATCACTGACTTTTAAGAGTTAATTTCAAATCACTTAATCTGACTGATTTATGAAGATTTGAATATCACTATTCAATAAAAAAAGGATAATTTTAGATTTTTCATCGATCGTTTCAAAGAAAATACGCCAATAAGAGCGCAGGTTTCTGAAGATTAATTGGCCTAAGATTATGAAAATGGTGAGTTTTTCTAAATTTTTAACATTTAAAACTTCATAAATAAGTCTTAGTTGATCGTGGAAAATAGAAACATTCATTCATTTACTTAAAATTTGGTGTGTCCAGAATATTTATCAGAATATGATACCTTACTGCATTAAATTTAGATTTCATAATTTTTGAAATATATTTATAAGCAGGAACAAAATATTATTATTGATTTCATTTCAATCCTTTTGAAAGCAAAACTAAAAACTGAATTTTATACTGAATCTCAGAAATTTTTGTTCAATTATTGTTTGAGATATTACATAAACTATGAAAAATATTTTGTAGTTAACATAAGACTTAAATACCGAGCGATTCTGTTTGCAATACTCATATTCAATAATAATAATAATTAATAAATAACAATAAAGATGATTAATAAAATAAAACGCTTGGTTTTATTAAAAAATATCTTAATATTAATATCAATTTCGTCATTTACATTTTTAATTAAAGTTGAAGTTTTACCAGAAATGACAACAAATTAGCAAAATATATATAGTAAATTGAACGAAACGATCTAAACAATATAAGTTTGGTATGACTATCAAAATTTGAAGATTAAAAATTTTATGTTTGAGAATCCTTTAAGAGACCAGTTACTTAAAATATTTAATTGAAAATTGTAGCGAGCGGTAATACTGGCGAACCGGCTGGTCGCCAAAGGCGGCTAGTATATTTATATAACACCGAAATCAAATCAATAAACCACGATATATTGCCAAATAAATATGATTTTGTCTTTGACGTCAAGATTGAATAAATATATTTACAAACAGTTGAAAAAAATAAATTGAAATCTTATATTTCTATTGTCAAGAATGTTTTTTATTGTATTCAATAATCGCAAAAAATTTTTCTACAACTTAAATATATTTTAATATTTAAATCCAAAAAGTCCAGTTAAATTAATAATATTTCCATTGCATTAAATAACAAATATATCTTTAAAAAGTGGCCTTACTGATTTACGAATTTTTAAAAAAAGGAAAACTTTTTATTCTTATCCTTTCAAATGCATGCTCATTAGTTATTACAAATGAAAATTTCCATAAAATAGCACCTAAACAAATAATACTGGGTTTAATCCAATAGTAAATTTTGAATGGTTTACTGTTGGGGAATATTGCAACGTTTGCTTTTCAAAGTGTTGACAAGGATTAAAAACTCAATTTAAATATCTTCTTAAGAAAAAAATCTTCATAATGAAAGATAAAATATGTGTACTACTTGCATCTTTTGATGAAGAAATAAATTGAAAATTCAACTGAATATAGAATATTATGAGGAAAATTGTTTGAATCTTTTTTCAAACCTTTAACTTATCCCCTATTTACTTATAACCCTTATGCCCTACTTACCCCCTCTTATTTAACCCCTACTTTTAACTTATCAATTATTTGGATACAATCATTAAATTAGGTATGCATATTGTTGGCTTTTCTATCATTATGAAGAATAATTTAAAACAAAACCATTATTTAAAACTATTTAATGCTGCCTTATTCAAATCCATAATTGACAAAAGCATTCGCACCGAAAAAAACTCCACCTCCTGTTCCAAAAACAGGAAATTCTGGAATTGCTCCTTCTGTAAAAAAGGTTTTTTTATTTACACATGCACATTTAAGTTCTACAAGCAGAATGAAGCCAAAAGCAGAGTATAAAAAGAATTAATGTAAATATATAGAAAGCAAAAAGAGAAGTGCATGCAACTTTTTCTTACTAAATAACTCCAAATATAAAATGACCAGACTTATGTCGGTAAGTGGTTTATATATGAAAAAAGATATAAATCTTTTTCTAATATTAAACTTTAAAATATTGGTGTCTGAAGAAATCTTGATCCCAAACTTAGCTTACATAGATTGGCCAATATAAAAATCATTCTGAAAGAAATCTAGCATGATATGTAATATATCTTTTTATCAGTTATATATTCTATCTTAAGGCGCTTAAATTAATTTACGTTGATTTTCTACTTTTTTTTATTTTTTTCTAATCTTCCCCCCACCCCCTTCCTCCTTTCTTTCTGGTTATTCTAGATCTATTATTAGGTTCTTGTTATAGCTCTGTTATTAGGTTCTATTATTAGGTTCTGGTTATTCTATTCTTCTTCTTATTGTTAGCATGCTCAAGTTCTTATACTGTCGCGAAATGAATTTTGTAAAATCTGGACAATTAATAAATTGGATACGACTGTGAAGCAAATGATTGTGCATTCATTATTAAAATGAATATAAAACTCCAGAAGATTGTAATAGTATATTACAGAGAGAGTGTAAGAGAGTATAATAGTGTTTTGTAAGGTATGAATCTGTTGTGATGCACTGAATTGTGTATCGATAAACATCCTGTATTTCCTATCCACCCTTTTTACTAAAAGAGAGATATTTACATGACTGAATCATATATATTCTGAAGACTTTTCAACATTTCCTCT
The DNA here is from genome assembly GCA_026543865.1 of Argiope aurantia. Classification (NCBI taxonomy): domain Eukaryota; kingdom Metazoa; phylum Arthropoda; class Arachnida; order Araneae; family Araneidae; genus Argiope; species Argiope aurantia. The sequence goes on from JAPMOR010071052.1 coordinate 574,481, forward strand.
GAAATTTTGTGAAATCGTTCAACCAAAATATGGATCAATAACGTTCAGAAAATCAATAATATTTTCTCTAAAACATTTAAAGGAATCAAAAAAGGCTTGCAAACACCCAAAATACTGAATGCCTTCATGAGAAATCCCAATTATTTCCTTTTCCAGACAAATGGAAAAAAAAACTGACTGCAAACATTATACATACATTTTATTATTGTTTCATATGAATAAGTTTACTTTTGTTGTGGCGCTTTTAAATGCACCGTCTTTGCTGCTGCATCCTATAATTAGAATAAAATTCAGAGAATAAAGTTAGAATTATATAAGGATTAAAACTACACGTATTAACCAGAAAATACGCCACTACAGCAATACCAGCATATCCATCCTCATCAGATCCAAAAAATTCGCTAGAAATAGATCCAGCAGATGTGCCACCAGCATCTGTGCCTACAGAAGCTCTTTATGACAAAAGTACCTTCTGTACCAGTGTTCGCAGAATTAAAAGCACTAGAACTAGCGGGAGTATTAGAATTATCATGCAACATTGGAATTGCAAAGGAAAAGGAAAACTCCTACTCCTACTCCTACTCTTACTCCTACTCAAAGAATACTCATTTCACACCATTACTGCCTACAGAAGGAAAAAAATAATTTAAATCAGAATATATTGTCTGCAATATTATCACTAGATGATAGAAATAACTTACCGGAATTAGAAAACATTATTTCGAAAGAAGAGAAATGGAATGTGGAACAAAGTATTTTTAGTTTAGAAAAAAAAATGCAAATCTTCTTCAGAAGTCTTAATGATTTTGCTTTACAGATAATGAACATTTTATACGCAGATTCATGTCGATTGGTCTTATTTCGCTGTCGCATCCTATAACTAGAGTGAAATCCAGAAAAAAGGGAGAAAGAAAATTAGAAATATATAATATATAAAGATAAAAAAAAATCTCTAACAAACCGCCAACAAATACACCACTATTATCAGAACCAGCAAATCCTCCAGCAGCAGCTCCAGCGAATCCTCCATTTGCAATTCCAGGAAATCCACCAACGGCAGATCCAGCAAATGCGCCATCAGCACCTGGGAAATCTGAGACACTCGCACTAGTAGCGAAAGTGCTATCACTGCCAGTGTTTCCAGTGTCACTAGCACTAGGACGGGCGGGACTGCCAGAGCTGCCACCAAACGTGGCACCTCCAAATGAGAAGGGAAAACCTCCTGTAAAAGAATCCCCATTTCATACCATTGTTGATTACGTGAAAAAAAAAATCTTATTTAAGTCACGTTAGACTGTCTAAAATATTGACAGAAGATGATAAAACAACTGTCCGTAATCAGAAAACATCATTTCTAAAGAGGAGAGATGGAATGCGGAAAAGAAAGTATTTGTATCTTAGAAAATAATACAAATCTTCTTCAGAAGTCTTTAAGAAAATCTCCTTTCCAGATAATGAATATAATTGTACATAGATTCATGTCGATTGGTCTTATTCCACTGTCACACCCTATAATTTGAGTGAAATCCAGAAAAAAGAAGAAAGAATCTTAGAAATATATAAATATAAAAAGCTCCAACAAAAGCGCACCCATTACCACCGACAAATACACCACTATCATCAGAACCAGCAAATCCTCCAGTTGCAATTCCAGCAAATGCGCCACCAGCATCTGTGAAATCTGAACCACTCGCAAAAGTGCTACCAGCGTCAGTGTTTCCAGTGTCACTAGCACTAGGGCTGGCGCGACTGCCAGAACTGTCACCAAACATGGAAAATAAAAGAATCTTCTTTTTATACCGTTACTAACTACATAAGAAAAATTCTAATTTAAGTCTCGATAAACTGTTTAAAATATTATCAGAAGATGATAAAAACAACTTTCTAAAATCAGGAAATATCATTTCTATGGAGGAGAGATGGAATGTAGAAAAAAGTTTTTATAGAAAGCAATACAAAGCAAATCTTCTTCAAAAGTCCTAACAAATTTGCTTTTCAGATAATTGAACATTTTGTTTTTGGGTTTTAAGCTAATAGCTTCTTTAAATTTATTCGTTTCGCTATCATATCCTACAATTAAACAGAAACAGAAAAAAAAAAGAGAGAACAGGAAAGTTAGATATAAGAATTAAAAAGCTCCAGCAAAAGCGCATGCATTACCACCAACAAATACACCACTACCACCAGAACCAGCAAATCCACTAGCAGCAGCTCCAGCAAATCCACCAGCAGCAGATCCAGCAAATCCGCCCCCAGCACCTGTGAAATCTGAACCACTCGTACTGGTAACTAAAGTGCTACCAGTACCCATGTTTCCAGCTTCACTAGTACTAGGATCGACGGAGCTGGCAGAACTGCCACCAAATGTTGGACCTCCATATGAGAAGGGAAAACCTCCTGTAAAAGAAGCCTCATTTCACGTCAATATGGTTACAGAACAAAAAAATTATATATTTTAAAGTCATGATAAACTGTCAAGAATATTGGCTTAAGATGATATGGTTACAGTTGCTCATATTTCTAATGAATAGAAATAAAGGATAATTTAATTTTAGTGGGAAAATGTACCATTATCCTGAATCAACTATAGAGTAAAAGTTTACCTACCAAAATTTGGCACAAATCCTGGTGGTGGCGCATTTCCTAGAACAAAAAGAAAATAACTGTTCAATAAACCATCCAAAAATCTCAATGCATGATGATGATTGAGACGAAACGTTCATTGTTCTCATAAAAGAAATGTATCAAATACAGATTTCATTTTTAATGCTACACACGAAGTGTCTAATAGGGACCCAAAAAAAAAATAACTTAACACGTTAGAGATAAACATACATATTTCCACCTGGATAAATGCTTCATATGACTTAAATAAGCGATTCTCAACCTGTGGGGCGCGCCGCCCCCTATGGGGGCGCGAGCACACTTGAGGGGGGGGGCGCGAGAATATCCAAGAGAAAATATAATTTAAAAAAATTGATTAACTGACTGAAAGGAAAGCACACATATACATAGAAAATAAGATATATTTCTACATATTAAATAACTTATTAAAGTAAAACAACTTACTAAATAAAAATTTACTTAATCAAAACATACTAAATTAAAACAAATTTAATAATTATTAGTGACTTTCTGGGGCCTGTCTTGAAGAGCAAAGTTTTTCGAAGGAAGGCTTAAAATTAGAAAGAGCCACTCTCAGTTCTGCCAAATAGATTCTCTTCAAAATAGCCGCAGCTGAAAATCCAGTTTCACAAAGGTAGGATGTTGAAAATGGTAATAGAATGCGAAATGCCCTTGTGTTTTAGAGCAATTAAAATCATCCTCTACTCCTGCCCAAAATTCAAATAGTGATTTATTACTAAATTGTCTTAAAGTTTCGCCACTTGCCGTGAAGTCTATGAATTTTTCTTCCTCATCAATTGAGATTCCTTCAGGAGTTTTATGAAATTGATCCCTAACTCACTCGTAACTTGCTATCAGTTTGTCGTCAGCAAGAAAATACTTTTTAAAATTCTTTGCCAGCATGGCTAAAAGATTTTCAGTGGTTACAAAAACAACTTTTACATGTTCTTCTTCAGCCTTGTAAGTTTTAGTACAATCATCCACATTTGCAAACATTGTTAGATTTCTTTGCTTTAAATTTCTGCTCCACAGTTCCAATTTTCTACAAAAAGCATTAACTTTATCACTCGTATCCAATATATCTGTATTTACACCTTGGAGTTGAAGATTCAAGTTATTTAATTTCTCGAATATGTTGACCAAGTAGCTCAATTTCATCACAAATAAACCATCGCGAAAATTCTCGGCCTCCTGTCTGTTTTCGTCTAGGAAAATGACGATTTCTTCTCTTAATTCCTAAACACGTTGCAAAAATTTCCCACGTGATAACCATCTTGCCTCGCAATAAAATAGAAAAGTTGAATGTACTGAACCCATGTCTTTACAAAGTGCGGAAAACATTCTCGATTTCAGGGGATCTCATTTTTATATAATTTACTACGGTTACAACCGTAGTTAACACAATATTGAGACCAGGACTCATTTCTTTCGAAGGCAAAGCTTCTTTATGGATCATGCAATATGTCCAAATGCACTGAGGCGATTTTAGTTTCACAAGTGCTTGTATATGTTGGAATCTTCCGGACATTGAACGAGCACCATCGGTGCATATTCCGACGCAATTTTTCCATTCTATGTTTGCCTAGTTCATAAAATCATTTAAAATACAAATAATTCGATAGTTTTGAGTTCTATTGGTTTGCAGAAAAGTAGTTCTCTTACTACTGACATATTATCACAAAATCGAACATAGGCAATTATATGAGCATCTTTATTAGTATCTGTTGCTTCATAAAGCTGTATTGAAAACAATTTGTCACGCAACTTCAAGAAAAGCTGACACTGTACATCTTCAGCTATATCACCAATTCCACGAGCAACAGTACCATTTGAAACAGGTACGGACTGCAATTGTTTTGAAAAATTATCTCCAAACATAGTGTCTACAATCTCAATTGCTGCTGGCAAAATAAGCTCTTCACCAATGGTATGAGGTTTTTTTTTACATCTGGCTATTTTATATGAAACTTTGTAAGATGCAATTAAAGATTTTTTATTCACAGACAAAATTATTTCTTTAAAAAATGATTTTTGTTTTTTATATGATTTTAATTTTAAGAATTCTCCGGGTTTGTTGACGTACTCACTATGAAGTGTTTCCAAATGTCGTTTAAGCTTATTAGGCTTAATGTTGCCTGCGGCCAACATTTTTGAGCAAATGAATCACAGGGGCCTTTCTTCTTCATTTACTTCAGTACTGGTAAACCCATTATGTAAGCATTCTTGAGAATATTTTCTTGATTTCATTTTCGGAACCACGCTTCTCTGTGTACTTGTTGATGCTTGACTGTCGTCTAATCCTCGCTTACTTCCGCTTAAAAATTTATCCATGAGTCTGCATAAATCTGCTGCCGTAAATATTTAATATGGTGAATTGCAATTAACACGAAAGCATATATAGCATACACATTCATGATATATTCGATAGCGATAGAAAGATCGACTCGAATGAGATTGACTGGAATTGAAACTTGCGTTATCAAACATTTTCCTTCTTCCTATGGGAAAACATCTGCGCATGCTCGAGACGGCATCGGTCGTGTGGATTCTCTTCCACAAACATTACTTATTTTTTTCTCTTATGTTTAATCTAGCTTCTGTTTTATTTCTTTTATTATTCGAAAAAATGTATTCCCAGTTTCTAAATTTAGCTCATCTCATCTAGGTTAACTTTCATTAACGAAATTCTCTACTTTCATATTCTTTTAACGTTATCTCCCTGTTTGGCTTTCATTTCAAATATAATATTTAAATTTTCCCCGCTTTCATTCGCTTCATCTGTTTACTGCCCGCTTTGCAAAATGCCGGATTTGGTTTCTCGCCAGTGTTGGCTCGCTTTTACTTTTTTTTTGGCAGTTAGTTAAAAATAATTTAAAAACAGAATACAAAATACTTAATATACATTATTGTTGTATACTTTTTGTTGTAAGCGGGGGGAGGGGAGCGAGAGGAAAATTATTATTGAAAACTGGGCCACGAATACTGAAAGGTTGAGAAACATTGACTTAAATAATCAGCCAGTAAAGGGATTGCTGAAGAAAATACGATGTTTAAATTATTTACCAGTTACATTTACTCATGTTTAGTAAAATACTTTTGACATACTAATATTTTAAACAATAACTTTGCAATGCTCTAAGACTAAAATTGATTGAATCATAAAGCTTTGAATTTTACCATATTAGTTTATGTTAAACCCATTTCAGTGGTTGACTCATAAGAAAAAAATCACTAATCAACGGGCAACTCCTGCTCGAGGACTTTCTTAAAATGATGAACTTCATTGATTTGCTTAAATGATATAATTTAAATCTTCATTACTCAGTTCTAGTGGTAGAAGAGTGACATTTCTGTATTTAAAATATTATTGTGTCAATAATATTTTATTAATTATGACTTATAAGATCACAGACTAAAATCTTATATCTAAGTATTTCAATAGTAAAATTATTGACTCATAAAACCATAAAAGAAATTATTATTCGCTTTTTGTAAAGCGCTTTTCTATTTAAATGGATTAGATTTTTAAGGCTAATTTTCAAATCATTAACCAGTTCATTTCTAACCCAGTGTAATAATCCAGTCAACATAACAACAAGTGATAGTAAAATGAAAAATATTAAAATCATTTTACTTAAATTGGTAATGAGTTTAAAATAGCTACAACATTATATAGAGTGTTTTTATATTTCCTTTCTAATGATGAAAAATCTAAATTTCTTGTATCATACATACATTGCATTATGCGTCAAGATTTAGAAATAATATTTCACTGCATAAAAGAACTTTATTTAAGAATCCTCTTATTCTAGTAGTGGGAATTAAAAAAAATTTTATGTATAAAAAACACAGATATTGGATATCTCCATGGAATTATTTAAACCACTATTCCGAGATGAAGGTTTTAAGGAATAGGTTTCAATATTCACTAGGCAACTTAGAGTGTTCTTATACTCAGAGTGTAGATTCTATTTGCCTTTTTTATAAGGGCCCCAGTGGAAGGTCATGCGTACCTCAGGAACCTCACATGACTCCAACGGGACAATGGCAAATGATTGTCTCGTATGTACAACTATCTGCCATTGTCCCATTGTAGTCTTCTGATCTTCCTGAAGTAGGCGTGATCTTCTATTGCGCGCAATAAAGTTAACTCTGCTTAATTATCAAATTCTGCCTTTACTACAACATGTTCCGACGCAACAAAAAAAAAAAAATGCTCTAAATATACCTGATTGCACTTAAAGGACTTTCGTGTTCAACTTGTTTAATATATTTATCAGCCAGGTTTGAATTGCGCATAAAAATTCTCTAAATTGATAGGCGCAGGTAGATTAATAGAAAGAAATATTTAAATTATGTACCTTATGCTCGTATTCCAGAGACACTTCTGTGTACAATAATCCTTTTCAAGTAAAAAAAAAAAAAAATGGAATTACAGAACAACTGGTAAGAATCAGAAAAGAAGCATTACTTTAACATTATACTTTTTCTTTTTCTTGACATGTAGTTCAAAATACAGACATTTTTTCAGAAAACAGTTTTTAAGTACGTGTCGCATAATCACTGGTTTTTCGCTTTGATTCTGTTATGAATATAATGTTCTATACGTACTGTTTTAGAAGGAAATTAAAGCTACTAACCAGCTGCGCTTCGAGAAGATGAAGACTGTCCTGTATAAGTATTGCCAGTCATGGCGTTGGCATCTTGATAGCTTTCGCCCTGTCCAGTGTAAGCTCTAGAAGAAGATCCGGCAATATTCCCAGCACTCTTCTGTGATTCACAAACCGTCTTGCCATTGACGGTACTGCAAGACGTTGATTCGGAATAACATTGGCCACCAGCGAACATTAGGCTTATTGTTAAAGTCCACAGTAGCAAGGAATCCATCTGAAAATATCTGGAAAAAGAACATTAAAAATATAAAGTGGAGTTTTTTAATCCCAATATTGTACAATAGCTGTTTTGTTCCTAAACTCTAACAGCCACTTAGACTAACGGCCACTTGAAAGTGACCGATTTGTTAAAGTGGTTTTATCAAAGGCTCCCATTCCGATTCCCAGGTAAAAATGTTACAAACTGTAGAAGGAATGAATAAAAAAATCTGATTTCCATCATTAGTTGGCTTGAAAATGAGCAAATAGTACCATTTTCGGCGTTTTCTTGCATTTGTCTCTCTTCGACCACTTTCTAATTAGATGCCGTAAAGAACAACTAAATTCAGATTACTTAAATGCTTTCCCAAAATAGAATGAAAATCTTAGAAATACATTGGAAATACTAAATAAAAGGACTTCTAGATAAATGAATGTTTCATCGACTTTTTTCCCCTTACTAATGGTTTAAAATGAGAATCTTTAAGCAGTGACTGTTAATACCAATTATGAAACCCAGAGTACTCTAAAGTGCATTCTTATTATTCTATTTATAATAATATTCTAAAATATAGTAATATAGTAGGCAGTAATATTCCAAAATTATGCAATTATTAGGGCCAACGAAAAGAGAGATCTAACTTTCTAATAGACGAATGCTAATTACAATTAATTTGAAGAAAAGGCTCGAAAAACTTCTATTTGATTAGAAAAGTATGTTATGAAGAATATAGTTTTCATACTTAACGTTAGAAAAAATATTACATATTAAAAGTATTATGTAAAATCGATCTGGTGGTTTCATAAAAATATAACTCATCTGACATTTTTTTCTCGTTCAAAATTTCTTCCTAACAAACTAATAATTTTTTTTATACTCTGCCTTATTTCCCTCACAATCTTTTGTCCCCTGTCTTACATTCAAAATAATGTATCCACCGAAACACTTGAGTAAATTAAACCAGGGCAAGTCATAAGTCTCCATACAAATGATGAAAGTAGTAACTAATTTGTTTTTCTTTTTTCGTTTTCAGGTAGATGAACTAATTGAAAAGAGACGCCACTAATGAAGGTAGAGTAAAATGACATTAGCTGGGAATGGTGCCATTCGTCATGCAATAGAAAACACACAGAATGCAGATAATACAAAATACTAAAACTGGTCTTAAAAGACATTGAAATAATGTTAATTATTCATCAAGGTTTTCAGTAAACTTAATTTTAAGTTCATAATGATACGAGAGATAATGAAACGCAGGTTCATTATCGCTCCCTGTCTTTTAACAATTTTCTGTTTTGGAAAAAAAAACCGCTGAAGGGAAATAAAGTAAAAAAACTGCTGTCTTAAAAAAGAAAAACAATGCAAAATAGAAGTCTCTTTGACATATGTATACATTTTTATAATCTCTAAGAATGAGACCAGACATTTCTTGTTGCTTTATTTTTAATGCATTGTATCTGAGGAGAACATTTTGTTACTTCTATTAATGACGCGAAAATAAATTTGAATTGAAAAATACATTATAATGGCTAGATTTAACCAGAATCCACTATTAAGCTTTAAAAAAGCTATATGCATTAATTTCCCCACATTTGGTTCGAACCATTTTCTTAAAGCTTCTAAGGACTTCGAGCTAAGGGAGAAAAAAAACGTAGTTTTCTTAAATTCTTAACAGCTTTGAGCTCCTTTCTATGGTGCCCAAGCCAAGCCTGCCCAACTTTTCCTTGTTCCGCCATAGAATCGACCCAAGATTTACATTGCAGTCCTTAGGAGTGGGGCCCACTTGGGAGTAATTCGTTCACTCAGCTAAAAGCCGACCCTGAATAATGCCGCTGATCATCAAGAAAATCATAAGTATAAATCCATTGCCGCTGAAATCAGTATTGAAAGCCCAAAGAGAACAACACAGATATGCTAAGAAACCGACATAAATTGCATCTATATGGGACGATTTTGACTATTGTAGTGTTCTGCTGTTGGACACTAAGCAAACATGAGAATATCTCTGGTTTTTTTAAGCCCATTCTTTTTTTGAACTGAGTCAAATTTGTATGTCTGTGATGAAGTGAACAAACAAAATGTCGGATACTGAATTAATAGCAATCCACATAGAAAAGTCAAGATGTGGAGAAATTAATAGTGTAATGCAAAATTTTGGGTGAAAAGATTGCTGTTTCTTTTCTCATCGAAGCAGACCTGGAAACTATGATTTATTTCGACATGTAGAATCATTTGGTACCATTAGTGTGAATAAAATTAACAGTCAGTACTTTCACTATTCGGAAGAAGACTGATAAAGACTGATAACTCACTTTGTGCATTCTTTTTCAAAAAATGCATTCTTTTTTTTTTTCTTTTTTTTCTTTTTGCTTCTATTTTTTTGCAAATAAACGATAAAACATTCAAATTAAACTTCTAAATAAGCAATCAATGCATACGATTATAAATCGTATTATTTCAAAATCGTATATAAAAACTTAAATTTCTTATAAAATTAATTTTTTCCCCTAATAAACAAATGATAATAGCTTTGTATTTCTGTTTTGTTCATTTAAATTTCGAATATTATAACTTCATTTGCTCTCTGAAATAATACTCTGCTCTGAAAATAATTATAGAATTCTTAAGCAGTTGCTAGAAGAATTTGTTATATAGAACTTATGATATTTTTCTTTGGATGTATGTTCTGAATAAAAATTGTGATATTTGCAGTAAAGATCCCGTTGAAGTATTCATTTTATGCTATTTTTTTAATAAAATTATCAAACAATTGATTGTTCTGAAATATCCAATCGTATTCGTTTTGTTGCACCGGCTTTAACATTGAAGGGCAGAAGATTATTTCAGAATATCTTTATCAAATTTAATTACTTTGATAATTTTTCTGTAAGTTTCATAAATTTTTCGATAATTATTCTTAGGTTTTTGATTTTTTAATATATGTTTTGTTGATTTTAAGGTTAAAGATCATTTTATAAATGTATCAGCGATTGAAATATTCTTTTATTCCATGTTTATATCAACAAGAATTATTCTAGTATGTATTGTTTCGTTTTCTTATGGTTAGTTTGTCTTGTATTTGCAATTTTTTTTCTTGTGGTTAGTTTGACTTATTTGTATTTTTTTTCCTTGTGGTTAGTTTGTCTTATATTTGTAATTTTTTTTTCTGGAGATATTGCAATTAATTTATATATACGTATATACTATATTTAGCTCACTTTTTCGAATAAATAAATATCAGTATATACACACATATTCTTAGCGAGTTCTTTAATACAGTTTTGTCATCTAGCCGACATCTATTTTGATATTTAGCGATTCAGGTAGGTTTGTCCTTTTAGGTGCGCGAATGAATAATTATTAGTTACAGGATAATAAACTTCATTTTTTTAAACTTTTTTTCTACTTGATTGTCGTAAATTTCAATAAGCTGAGGGCAACAATTTATAATTTATAAGCTTGCATTTTAACCCGAACAGAAGCCAGAAATGTTTATAAATGTACATATTGGATAGTTCCGTTGAGAAAATGATAACAGCAATGTCATTCTGAAAAAGTAAAGAAAGCAGTGCTATTAAGCGTGACTAAAAGACTTGATAAAAGAAAGATGAGGGAATTTCCATTTGGACGAATGTTATTAGATTGCTGTTCAATGTCGCAATTCTCGCTTTACGAAGCAGTTGGAAGGCAATTCTATTATTTTCTTACAGCATTTTTTTTTTAATTTTGTATTTAGCAATACTTTTTTTTTTCTTTTTATAGATCACTATTTGCTTCAAAATTATTTTAATGATTAATTTTGAAAGTTCGTGAGCATTATATGTAGAAAAGATTTCATTACAAGGAAACAAAGGCTAGCGAGATAAAGAATTGTACGATGGAGAGCGGGACAAAACCAACGGAATAAAAATTAATTATAGGATCCCTTACATTTAGGAATTCACATTTTAATTACATTTTTTAATGCTGGATTGTGGCTAAGTTTAATGAACTGAAGTCTGCTGATTCATAATATTATCACTTAATTTGGAGGTTGTTACTATTATTATTTTTTTTTTTTACCTTCAAGTTGTTTTGTGTGTGTGTGTGTGTTTGGCATTGCATTTTTTGTGAATCACTAATAATTTCATATCGATTTTAGTGATTAATTTTGATTTGATTCTACATGAACATTAAGATAGAGAAGATCCCACTGCAATAAAACAAAACTTTTAATGTAATTACATGTTTATTTTATTTCTTAAGCGCTCTGACAAAGTGCATGGCATTATCTACTACGGCTTTTGATTGCTAATCTGTGGCAATCATATCCGAGATAACAACATGTCTAGACATTATGCATTTGATGTAGGGAATGCAGATATATGGATGTAAGCAATGCATGCAGTGCTAAGAATGTAGGAAATGCATTTTTATTTGATTTTGCATTAAAATACTTCATACCATTCTAAAGTTGCCCTAACAGAAAATCAATTACAACTTCTGCGGATAATGGGCAGATCATTTCGGCTTTTGTATGTACTTGCACAATAAGACTTGTTTTAGTTTTAGTTTTTTAGTATAATGAAGGAATTGAATAGTCATTTTGAATCTCTTCCCTTTGACTAGTTGGCTTCAAATTTGATCCGTAATTGCAATTTGGGTGCCAAAAAACACATACAAAATTTCATTCATTTCTCTCGTTCTATTAGAAGTTGTTACTCAGACATAAAACATAATTCCTGAAAATGCAGAGGGGGGTCAATTTCGATGAGATTTAAAACGAGGGTTCCATCAGAATTTCAAGAAATCGAATCTCGGCAATTAGTTTCATTAGAAAGAAAATTTTTAAACATTCATTAAAAATTAAAATAAAATTCCAAATTACTAACAGTTTTTTGTCCTGGAGGCTTTTATAATTTGATTTGATTTTCTGATTTTTTTTATTTTAGAAATCGTTTTCTATATATTTAGTATGCTACAAAACATATTTCCAATTTTTCTAAAGAAATTTGTTTTTATTTTTATATTTAACTCGAGTGGACAAAAATTGTTGCAAAAGGTTTATGATTTTCCAACTCACAGAAATACACCGCAATTCTTAAAATCTTTAATAAAAATTTTACAATATTTAATTTTAACATCATTTATCTTTTAAATTTTTTACTTCGTATAGAATTATTCCCTTAGAAATCGTATACTGATTATTACATATATTTCCTCAGATTATGCCATTAAAAATTGATAGAAATAAATTATTAGATTATATTTCACCACTACTTTTAAAGAGATGCATTAAAATAGCACTTCCGTACATTGTAAATAATTTAATCTTATTTTCAAACATTGCATCTTAATACTAATTAAAAATAGATTGACGTTGTAGAATTAATCGCGATCGTTAATCTTATAGACATATTACTGAAAGCTCACGCCCAATAAATATGTTAACATTAGCTGTTAACGAATCGACTCTCGTGTTAACATCTTGTTTACAGTAGATAAGGCAATGTTTGAAATCTGAAAAATATTGATTGCCAATTGCTATTTTAATTACAACACTGCTGATTAAATACGAGTTAGTTCGCTGAGAATATTTGTTGGGTTTACTTTCAATTACATCTCTTCTACATGCATGACTTGATGTTTATAATTCTGTCGTCAAAGTAATGTCATATCGTTTTAATAACTCGTCCGTCTTTGGAATACAAGATTAAATATTCGATTAAACATCGAAAACAGTTTGAATTTTAAGGCAATATAAATATATATATTTAAAATTATGAACATAAATTGTCAAAATTCTGCATAACAGCTAAATTGATGCCATTACAATGATAATTTTTCAATATTAAATTGTATAAAAATGATTTTTGTGCAGCTATATTTTCAGAAGTTATCGCGCGCTAAATTCTCACTTGATTTTTAGTTTAATGAAATTCTAATTACATTTTTTTAAATCTACCATTTTCTACCATTCAAAGTATATTTGTCCCAAACTTGGTAGCTCTAAGTCAAATGACCTACAAAGCATCAGTACGTACACATACAACATTTCTTTCTTTTTTTTTTAACAGAGATAAAGATATAATGTTGAGACTAACTCTACATCCAAACATATTTGCACCATTTGTGCTATGCTATTTTTTTAAATAAATTTTTCAATATGAATAAATCAATAAAAATGTTTATATAACACATTTTTGGCTTGATGGGGGAAAGTTATTCTGCAAAAAAATTTCAAATTGATTTTTTTTCTAAACTAATTTTAATTAAATTTTATTTTTCCATCATTCCTTATATTTGTTTATTTCACTAAAAAACTTATGATGAAAAGTTTAAAAAAAATTCTCGGAAAAATGTCATATTTTTGCTCAGAATCCTTATTCTTTGTATTAGACATTCTTTTCATATTTCAATATTTAATTGAGAATTACTTTTTTCAGTTTAAAAAAATATTTCCTTTTTTGTTTTTTAACATTTTTATTACTTTTTAAAAGAAAAAACAAAGATTAAATTTTCAGAATTATCTATACTTATAAATAAAACTCAATGTGTGTGTGTGTTGGCGCTCTACAGGCCATGTCATTTGACCTACAGCCGCCAAATTTGGTACATGTATACCTTAGAGGTCGGGAATGTGCACCTAGGGTCCCTTTTTTTGAATTTTTAATTAGAATTTTAATTATTAATTAGAAACTAACTTTCCCGCCAAAAAAAATCTATTTACCCCACCTCCAAATGAGTAAGGCTACAGTTTTTTTTTTTTTCCCCAACAGTAATGAGGCTAGGGTTAATATTTTTCGGGCGATTATTTCAAACGATTCTGTTTATTTTTTTTATGCATTTAAAATTAAACATTGTTAATTAATCGATCTTTCAGATTCATTCTGAATTACTTTTGAATTAAAATAACACAGAATAAAGGAAATTAAAAATGTCTAATCTGCATAGCGTTATCCCAACAGGCGTTGGAAAATTGATGCATTTGCGATGCCATAACTGGCGTTGAAAATTCACGCATGCGCATTATGTTCTGATTGTGACAATATTATCAACGTATGATTCTTGATTTAAATTATTTTTTGGTTAGTTGCATGCTTTTGTAATTAAATTGTATTTATGGTAGTTATATATTTTTTGTAAATTCTTATAGTTTTAAGTACATCGTTTTTTAGGTACTTTTTTTTAACCTGTTTTCAACCGATTATTTTAAACGATTAATTTTATTTTCTTAGTGTTTGATGCATTTAAAATTAAACAGTGTTAATTAATTGATCTGGTCATGATGAATCTGAGAAAGTTTTGTTGACAAATTCTTGAAATATTACATAAATTAAGAAAGATATTCTTTAGTGCCCATAAAGTTTAAACGCTCAGTGACTGTTTTCAGTAATCATATTACAAAAAAAAATACTTTGTTTCAGTAAAAAATATTATTATATTAATTGCAGATTAATCCTTTCCACTTTAATTTAAAGTATAAATTCTGCGGGAGCTAACAGAAAGGCCTTTATAATATTATGAGTGAATTATATGACTATCAAAATTTGAAGTTTTAAAATATTTTGATGAAGAACCTATTAAAGTAGGAATTGCATAAAATATTTCATTATTAAAATTTTAACGAACATTGAGATTGGCGAACCGGTTGGTCGCCAAAGGCGGCTAGTAAAGAATAAAGAGAGGTTTCAACTCCTCAATACAAAAGCTGTTATTGAAAATTTGGGTTTACGGAGAATTAATATCAAACAGATTTTGAAAATTAAATGCAGACGATAATGTGAGTGATAAAATTCCATTCGTAAATAATAATATTTTAATTAAATATAATTTATTTCATAACCGCTTTAAATCAAAAAATAAAATAAAGTGAAAATGATAAATTCAGTATCAAATTGCAGACAAAAATTTCGTAGTTTTGATTCAATAAAATTTCGATAAAAAATATATAAAGAAAACGACATTTCATATTCTTTATTATGCATTCATTATATCCAGTAAGATTTTCTTCTATTTACAAATCAACTTCTATTACATTTTTCAGTTTAAAAAATTTATTAATTTGAAAATAAAAGGAGGCATTTATTTTTATATTTTACTTAAATAGCAATTAGATTCATTT
Organism: Argiope aurantia; assembly: GCA_026543865.1. NCBI lineage: Eukaryota > Metazoa > Arthropoda > Arachnida > Araneae > Araneidae > Argiope > Argiope aurantia. Next base: position 590,082 of record JAPMOR010071052.1, read on the forward strand.
ACAGCAATTATTATTTTTAATATTTTTTTTTACTGAATCAAAAGAATGGAAATGTTTGACATTTAAAATTTATGATGAAATATTTCACATTTAGCATTGTCGCTATAATATGTATGTTGTTTCTTTCAATAAATGGCCTCTACGAAATGTATTCTTATTTTCATCGTGACAAAAGGTTATGAATGTACATGTTTTAATCTCTTGAATGCAGTGATGAACATCAAATCAGAAACGTTCATAGAATAATGCATTTTGAAAAAGAAAGTTTCTACTAAACAATTGCTGCAATCATTGTCAGATACAAAATTTTCTTATTTTTAACAATACTGAATGAGTATGATTTAAATAAAGGTGTTTCCTGTTTACCACGGAAGCGCTGGTGTTGTCGAATGTAGAGGTTAAGACATTAATGCATTGCTTTTACGATAAAATTTAGTTCCACAAATTTTATTTTCTGTGGGAAAAAAATGTGCTAAGTATAGTTCAAATTAAAATACATTTTTATTTTAAACAAAGCAAAATATTTCTGTAATTAATGTGGGAAAATGAAAGGAATGTGATTTAAAATTATTTTTATGACTTCTTAAAAAATAGTTATTACATGAAGCATATATTTTTGAACTAGGCAGAATGTTTTATCCTCTTCTTATATACAAGGCACATTTGACTACCGCCTGGTTTGCCGAAAATATTGATTACATCTAATTCCAGTTAAATCGTTAGATTATCGGGTATTAAAGTTACATTATTTTAATTGTCTTATATGTCCTATTCATTGTGTATGTGAACCTCTCAAATGGAGGTAAGTCCCATGACATCATTATGCTATTAAAAACGTAAATGTGTGGTTTATCTACCTTATAAATTTTCTGTATTGTGATTTCACTTTTTTTTTCATCGTCTTGTAATTCACACAGAAGTTAAACAGAATCTTTTTTCTTGAGTTTTCAACAGTGGAAGAAATAACGTGATTAAATATTAGATGAAAGAATGAAAACTGTTAGAATTTCAGAGTAACAATTTAATATATTTTTTTGAAACTAAGAAAAAAATTAATTGTCAAAATTCCGGAAAAAATTGCACAATTATTGAATTGGTATCATTAAAAAGACAAAATGTTTTGTAAAATTCGTTTTTATGCAATAATATTTTCGGAAATTATCACGGGAAATGGAAAATTCAAGTTAATTTTTAACTAATTAAATAAATTCATAGAACGATAAAAATCATATACAGTGGAAAATTGCCGTAACAAGTAAAATTATTAAATGTTATGGCAAAAGGTGTAAATAACAAATTTTATATTTAATTGTATAATATAACAAAGAAAGGTATATTAAAAAAATTTTTAGAGCAGCTACAGTTCTTTAATTTTATGGTCGCAGACTAATGCCTTAGGTGCTAAAACGTCATATTTTGTTACGAGGGTTATTTTGGGACGTATTTTATAGATTTGAACCATAGTTAGTAGACGAGGACTATATACGATTGGCATCACTCCAACTTTCCAAGCGACACCTGGAAAAATCATTCAGTCAGCTACATCAATTTTAATGCGAACAAGACATGGTGGATATTTGGGAATCAGGATCGAACCTGAAGCCTTCAACGGAGATCTTAATATTAGACTACAATATTCTTTCCCTATTGTCTGAATGTAAGTATATAATAATGAATTTTATACATTTTTTTTAGCAACATCACGTTGCCATCAACGGAAATATCTCTAATTTTTTTTTAATATTTGTAATTTTGAACAAAGACAGCAATCAGTTTCTTCAGCATATTTTTTTTCTGGGGACAAAAATTGTTACGTTTATGAAAGCGATTAATGATGAGAATGTCTTTGTTCGTATTTTGCAAAGCAATTTTCTCAAATTCTTTTTAATTTTCCAAACGATTTACTGTTTCTTTTCCTTACTTTACTTTCTCGCTCATCAGACTTATAAAATACTAGCCACCTTTGGCAACTAGCCGGTTCGCCAATCTTAATGTTCGCTAAAATTTTAATAATTAAATATTTTATGCAATCCCTACTTTAATAGCTTCTTCAGCAAAATATTTCAAAACTTCACAATTTGATAGTCATATAATTCACTCATAATATTATAAAAGCCTTCAGTCATAACGTAATATGTATCTCTCTAATTTTCTGTTAGCTCCCGTAGAATTTATGCTTTAAATTAAAGTGGAAAAGATTAATCTGCAATTAATATAATAATATTTTTTACTAAACCAAAGCATTTTTTTATAGTACGATTACTGAAAACAGAGTCACTGAGCGTTTAAACTTTATGAGCACTAAAGAATGTCTTTCTTAATTTATGTAATATCTCAAGAATTTGTCAACAAAATTTTCTCAGATTCATCATGAATAGATCGATTAATTAACAATGCTTAGTTTTAAATGCATCAAACACTAAGAAAGTAAACAGAATCGTTTAAAGTAATTGGTCGAAAAAAGGTTTAAAAAAACTACTTCAAAAACGATGTACTAAAACTATAAGCATATACAAAAAATATATAATTAACATAAATACAATTTAATTACAAAAGCATGCATCTAACCTAAAAATAATTTAAATCAAGTCCGTGTCCGTTGAAAATAGTTGTCAACGATCAGAACACAATCCGCATGCGTGAATTTTTAATGCTAATTATGGCAACGCAAATGCGGGAATTTTTCAACGCCTGTTGGGGTAACGCTATGCAGATTAGAAATTTTTTATTTCCATTTTTCTGTTTTATTTTAATTCAAAAGTACTTCAGAATGAATCTGAAAGATCGATTAATTAACAATGTTTAATTTTAAATGCATCAAACATTTAGAAAATAAACAGAATCGTTTGAAATAATCGTCCGAAAATGTTAAGCCTAGCCTCATTAGTGTGGGAAAAAAACCTGAAGCCTTACTCATTTGGCGGTGGGGAAAATGAAAAGATTTTTTTGGCAGGAAAGTTAGTTTATAATTAATGATTAAAATTCTGATTTAAAATTCAAAATAAGGACCCCAGGTGCACATTCCCGACCTCCAAGGTATACATGTACCAAATTTGGTAGCTGTAGGTCAAACGATCTGGCCTGTAGAGCGCTAACACACACACACTTTTAGCTTTATTATAAGAATAGATTAATAAATGAAAAGAATTACCTTCACGAATTAATAACCTTTCCTCTTAAGCTTTTCGTTTGAATATTTTCATTCATACCGGCATCAAATTGTATAAAATTGACATTCATTGGGATTATACGTTGTATTTTAAATTTGGTATTCCTATACAGAATATCCTCTGCATAAAAAAATTTCTTGCATGTACATTTCATTAACTTAAATAAATAATGAGCTTGCATTGTTGATTTTAAAAAGAGATTTTGTTTCATAATATTAAATTTATACTGATTTAATACTATTTATAGAATTTTAAAGTAAAAATAATGCCACATTCTGAATTCAATTTAATAATAATTCCATATCAAAAACATGCTTTCTTAATTCATTGTATTGCCAAAACTGAATCCTGCATAGTGCAATGATAAAAAATTTCATCATTACATTCTCTGCCATTTTTCATTTAAATGTAAAGAGTTTAGTAACTGATAAATAAAAGCGCTTACTTATTGTATACTTACCGAAAAAGAGTTTTTTGCAAATAGGTTTAACTAAGAAATTAATTATTTTTGTTAATTTATTAGAATTAAGGTTCAAAACTCATTTACCTGTATTTACAATATATAAATTTAGAAAATGTTGTTTAAGTTGTTAGGAAAAAGGCATTCTATCGACAAACCAGAAGGCGGAGATGGATTCTATTTGTCTGGTTACACAATTTATACATAAGACAGGATTTCCGTGAAATTAAGTCTCACTTTTGAAACTCTACAGTTTCGAAGCCGAGAATCTATCTATCATGCATTGTCTTGCCATGCTTGTCTTTGACGTATAATAAATTTAAAAAAAAAAACTAAAATTTTATTGCAGTTTTCTTATCTACGAGTAGAATAATCGATTCAACTGTTAAGATATAGAGGCTATCAAAAAACTTTTAGCATAAAACTTCTTCAGTGTGATGAGCAATTATTCCTTTAATTTGAAATTTTTTTGTCTTGAATAATTAAGAACTTATATAAAAATTTCTATTGCATTCCAATAGTCTTCCTTTTGAGTAAAATGATTCAACTATGAACTCGATCATGACTTCACCTTCCCAATAATGTATTCCTTGCTCGTTTAGATTTAATTTAAATTTTATTAACAATTAGATTTAAGCTGCTCGTGCGCAAAGCATGAGCATCTTATAGGATATTTATTTTATTGTACATATATTAAATATTAATGTACATACATTATATAAGTACATACATTAAATATTAAATTACATACATTAATTATTAATTAAGAAACACCCTGTGTAAATAATCAGTAATGTTTTTAAAAAGAGCAGAACTTATTTTCGAGGAAATTCAAAAATAAATAAATATACGCATGACAGCTGTCCGTTACATTGATTTTTTTTAAATTTATCTTTCATCTAGATATTAATATGATAATGCTATAGATTGGCGATATACAAATAAATTTAGAACAATAAATAAATTTTAATCATGCTTGATTAAAAATCAAACAACACATCCTACAAAGCAGGTAGTTAGACCAAATTTGGGGAGCAGTTACTTCTTTGACTTAGTAGGTGCCTACTTTTTAATTAAAAATTAATCGAAATTTTAAAGTTTTTTCTTCAGCAGCTTCAGAACATATTATTGCATAATAACAATACTTTCACCTGTTTAAAATTTAAAAAATCATTTTTCCCAAGGATATTAATTTTATTTCTGAACGATTCTTTCTTCTAATTTTAATAACTTTTTCCAAATTATTTTTTAGATAAACAATAAAACTTTGCATTACTATTTATTAACTGCATTTATGCACTCATGCGTCGCAGCAATATGAAATACATTTTCTTTGTGTGCACATTATCGTTGGTCTATTTAAAAGTAATTTTAAAAAATAATATAAAGATAGATGTATCAATTTTAAAATATTATCCCTATCTTTAGGTGACCCGAGCCCATGACGTTCTTGTTGCAGCATTTTGAAAAGCTATTTTATTTTCTTTTATTCAGTTATAAGGATCATGCAATCGAACTTATTCAAACTAAGAGTAAGCATTGTTTAAATTAATATTAGGCTATTATTCTAGCAACTATCTTAATTAAATACTATTTGTAAGTTTTATATTATGTTATTTTATAATAATTCTAAAAAATATGGTATTTAAAAATTTCAGAAATGTCCAATCAATTGTAAAATATTATTTTGATTGTGTTAAAAAAATGTAACCATTTTTTTTTACTATTTTGTTTAAAATTATTTTGAAATTTCAACAATGCAGTTTTTTTATACACAATATACTAAAACCAACTTTTTAAAAAAATGACATGTAATTTTTCATTTTGTTATTTCAAAGTGTCAAAAATTTGCAGGTAAAACTTTTTTCTATATATTAAATCGATTAAAAAATATTTGATTTTGAGTTTAAAAGGGAAAGGGTGCCTCGAAATGTATATTACCTAAAAGCTCTTAAAGGTTTTATTAAGGATATCCTTTATATATATTTTATTTTTTATTAAACTGTTTCCATTTTGGCTTGATGGGGGAAAGAAACATCTTGTTTCTTTTATTATTTATCTAATACAATTGGTCTGGCACAAAATTCCTAATCTTGAATAGAATGCGAATGCATTGAAAATATATTATTTATACTTACATACTTCGATATGAGAAGAGGTTTCAATTTTTTACCAAACTTAAATACACTCATAGATCAAAAATTTTCTTTTTCATTTAGTAATGCAGAACTTCCGATCACACACCTGCATAAACAAACCTGAGGTTGCTATACTTTCACTTATAACACGTGCAAGTGTCATCCGTTTTCGATTACTGCGCAATTCTTCAAAACTTTTACGTAGATCAATATAAACTCATCGATTAGAAACTAAAAAATATGCATTTTTATTCCCATAAGGTTTACTTTTTAAGGATTTATTTCTAGGTAAATTTTTATCTTCAAATTTTTATTTGTATTTTTGGTGCAGTTATTCAAATTCCCTTTTTCTTAAGTGTAGTGAGAAAGAAATCAATAAATTTATATAACAAAAAAATATATTTAATTTTTTTTAATGCACACATTTATTAGAAACTCTTTAATAACATGGAGAAAACGATCAGACTTTGTTAAGAAAAAAAAATTAAACTTGCTACGCAGTTTCTTTTCTTTCATTTACAAAGATTGATATATTAGATAACTATTAATGAGCATAAAATAAAAAAAGTTTATATTATTGGTCTTGGAAACAGTTATTCATTTTATATTCAACAACAGCAGTTTGTTTGTAAATAAATACGAAGTTTAGATTAAAACATGGCATTTTTAATATAAGTTTGAAATAAATAATTTTTGCAAATCAAAGATAGTTAACTGTCGTTTGAATAGTATTAATTAAATTTCATATTAGTGCATAAATATTACCTTAATTTATTAAAACTTAAAAATTACAAAGAAATTACAAAATATTAATTCTATTTAAGAATTACAAAATATTAATACTGTTTAAGAATTCTAAATCTTTAATGTTAAAAGTCGTATTCATCTTTGTTGTATTATAGTTTATAAAAGTGTTATCATCCTTGGTTGTATTATACTTACTAAAAAAATATATAAATAAAGTTTATGTAGACAAATAATGAAATTTGGTTTTTGCTTACTTTTTAATATGAATAAATACGAAAAATTAGAGTCAAATTTAGAATTTATCAATTCTTAATATTTCAGAAATACATCAATGTGTAATAATAGGTACTTTAGAAAAATAATTTATTTTCTTATACTCCAAAACTACTGTTTTAAAGTAGCAGGAGTGGTCTGCCCAAAGCATTCTCGTATACTCTTTAATAAGCTTATCATGTCAGAGAACGCCTTACATGGCATTGGCGGACAATAGTTAAGAAATATTAACTTATAGCGTGAATTTAGCGTTTTTACTGAATCTGTCATTTTATCCTTGGCGATTAATCCCTGGCATGCGTTAATATCCAAAAATCGAATTTGTGTTTTAGACACGTTTTTCTCAAACGATTGAAATAAAAATCTGACACAAAGCTGCACTTGTAGTCATAAAATCCCATACCAAATTTGGTATATTTTAAGCCAGTGCATTTTTAAATTATCCCGTTTACATGTTTCTGAAAATATAGACCGACAACTGGTGGCTGGATTTGGTATAAAATTTCTACACTATAGATGATAAATCTGTGCACCGAATGTTACGTATCTTGTACTCTTTGTTTTGTATTTATCGTATTAACTTATATTAGAACAGCCGGACAAACGGACTTCTTTTGAATAGATTTTACTCAAAATTGGATAGGAATCTACAAATTCAGTGTAAAGACCGTATACCAAATTTCAACCATCTGGCTTAAAGCGTTTTCGAATTCCGAGCGTATCTTTGTCACAGACGGACGGACATTTTTTAAAAATGTGTTTATCGAATTCGGGGAAGTCTATAAAACGTGGAGATCTGGACGTCCAAATCTGGAGTTAGAATTTTTTGACGATTACTATACTTTTTCTATACTAGGTATGAGAAATTGTAAAAATGGAAAGAAAAATTGCTGAAATTCGAAATCGTACGGTATTATAATTTCGTAAACAATGTAAAGCGTGTATTATCAAAAACAAAATACATTCAAATTTCCCACACTGAAATTGCATGTTTCAAAACATATCACTCTTGTTTTATCAATAAAGAAAATGTATTATTTGTTTAAAGTTGTTGCTTTTTTTTT
>JAPMOR010071052.1:598333-650297 GCA_026543865.1 Argiope aurantia
TTAGAAACTGAAATGTGAATACTAATAGTAAAAGCAGTAGTTTGACAAGAAACTGTCCGCGTAACATGCAACGTATCATGAAAAATTATGGTCAAGGTCTTCCTATTCAAAATGTTGAAAAATAAATCTATTATTTATTCATCACTCATTGCTTTCAAATGCTGTAAAAGCATAAATGATTTTGAAGCAAATCTGGATTGAAAATTCATTTTCTAAATAACCGTAACTGAACTGACATATGTATAAAGAAAGCCTTGTTAAGAGATTAAATATCTAATCTTGTGAAAACAATTGAATATCTAACACAAAATATTATTATATACAAGAGTAACAAGAATTAGATTAATATAAAATACAAATTATAAATATAAGCATCTTACTGGTCTTCTTGTTTCAAAGTTCAATTTTCCGTTCGCTTTTTAACTTCCACTTTTGTGAATCTGTCGAACAGAAATAAGTGGTGTCGACTCAAGGCGTGAAATTTTAAACGTCCGCATCGCTGTGAATATCATTTGTGGGATTGCTAACGTCACAGTGCAGGTGGGCAAATTATGTTAATGTGCAAGATTACCACAACTGTGACTCATTTTGGCATCTGGATTATTCTCCAATTTCGATCTGGACATAGACTAACAAACCCTGAATATGAAAAAAAAAGAAAAAAAAAAAAAGGTAGTCTTTTTTTTTTCAAGTGTGTCTTATTACTCATTTACGCATTAAAGTTTTGAAAACAATTGGACATAAACAATAACTATTTATGTATTCTAATTCTATGAACGCTCAAAATGAAGTAACGAAAAATTTCATATTTTGAAATGAACCAAGCAGGTGTTTTAACAACTGAGGATTATAACTCTTTCTGATCATTATTCTGGTTGTATTTGTTAATATTTCATTTCTGCAAACAGATCACTTGAAATTTGAGAACTAAGGTAAATGGATTGCAGGATGTCTAATGGAATTAGGCACGTGGAATAACATTTTGAATATTATTTGTAAAAATTCAATAAAAACAAAGATTTTTTTTAGCTAATTGATTAATTTTTTCTTCAACCAATGTGAAATGAAATGCCAGTATACAGACTGTCAATATATCCATGTATTATTCATTGAATTAATAAATTCCATAAAACTATAGCTATAAAAAGTTTTTCGAAATTAAATATATCAATAGATATCTCAGTTCAAAGTGTTTAATTTCGAACAAAATAGCAGCAAAAACCTTTATTTATTCTTTTTGTTTCTAGAAACGCATGCAATAGCGAAAAAGTGATATAGCGATACTGTACTAGCTGATGATACTGAATTACTATACATTATAAATCATTTCATTAAAGAGAATCTTTAAATTTCTGAATAAAATCAAAAGAGATAATTTCCTATTATTTGTCAAAAACTAACATTATAATATAAAAATTAATAGATTTTTTTCCGCTAAAAATTTTGAAAAAAGTTCATTTTCTGTTTAAAAGACTTTTATGAATATATGATTAAAAAGATAAATGGCAGATTTCAAAAAGCAAAAAATCTCACTCATAAAATACCTCAATTTTTTTCTTAAAAATATCCAAACCAATTTATAATGCCTCTTAGTTTTATTAACTTTCTTTAAAATATATTTGGAATATTTTTTTAATAATATAAATATTACTACTTTATATAATATAAATATAACTACTTTATATGATATAAATATTATTATTTATTTTATTATTATTACTCCTTCTTTAATTAAAAAAATTAATAAAATTTTTGAAAATTTAAAATTTAAAAATTCATTTTAATCTATTATTATATCAAAGTATTACAAAAATTTTAAAAGTATTTACTGTAAACAGATTTTAAAAATTATTTCATTCATAATTTGCCAATAAAATGATTATATTTATAATTAATTTTTTGACTCCATTTAAATTATTTTTGACATTTAAATTATTTTTTTGGTAATTTTCATTGTAAAATCAAAATTAACTAATGCATTTTTTAATAAAATTATGAGGTAATTTTTATAAAATTAAAAATTGCAGAATTCTACAGATATAAATTGGCACATAATTTTTAGCCTTTATTTTGTGTATAAACAACAAAAATAAAATCGATGAAATTTATTTTTTAGTTAAAAAGTATGCGACAAAGCATCGCAGAAAAATTTAAATAAAATAAATAAAAAAATTAGCTGAAAAAATAATAAATGATAAAATGTGTGCTATATTAAATAAATATGCCATAAATTAGAATCTACAAATTTGAATTCTTAACCCAGAAGATCTGGAATTATGAATTTGAAGTTGATGGTTGGTGTTTAAGAATATACAACCTCTTTAACTGTAAAAAGATAAATCAAATTGTAGAAAAAAACGTAGCTGTAATTATGATTTTCTAATCCTGCAGATATGTTTCAAGCAATCTAAATTATAAGTTATTTGATTACTAGAACACTTTTTTTTTCTTGTGATATAATATTTAAGATTTTTGTCCGTTTGTTTTCGCCTTAATTCTTCAAAGAAACTTCTTTGTTCTCCCTTTATTTAATAATAATTTACTTCCTTGATATTTTTGTAGCTTATTTACAAAATGGTTATCAGAAAAGAGATATCTGTAGAGAACTTCTAGTAATTCATGTCAGTAAACACCTATAATTCTGAAAAAATTTATTATTACGAAACTCCGTTGCGTTATTTCATCGAAGAAATCTTTTCGAAACTTTAAACGAAAACGATTATTTTTGTTTAATTTTGGTTCCTAGCCGAAAAAAAAAAAAAAAAATACTTACTTAAATACAAATTCTAAAATGAAAATTATCGGAAAATTTAGTGATATATCTGATTCTAATTCACACAGTATGGTTCAAAAAAATTTAATTCCTTAAACAAAAACTAGTGAACTTGAAACAAAACTAGTGAGATTTTATTTATTTATTCAAATATGCAGATAATTTTATGGGATATTTTGTAGCGTTAATAAACAAAGAGCAAGGGGAAAAAAAGCGTAATAGACGAAGTATAATTAATCTTATGAGTAAATAATTCTAGAAATTCTGAAATATTTGCTAATCATTTTATGGCTACGAGTCTATTTATTTTTCAAAAGAATGCCAACTTATTAACCGTTAATGCTACTAAACCGAAAGCAGCATTTTAAGTGGGCAATAAAAAGACTTGGAAACTGCACATTTAATAACGAATTCAAACCAGATGGAATTATGTCCCTGAAACTGTAACATATTCTAATAAAGGTAACACCCCTCCTCCTCCCACATAAAATTGTAGAACTTGAACAAGGCCGTCAATGCTAAGAGTACTCAGATTTTATTTTCAGTGTTCAGCAGATGAGAGTTATCTGCTTTCATAATGCAATAAAGAAACCTGATTATGAATTTTCGATGCATCTCTTCAAAAGATTGAAACCTATATATGGCCTAAAATTGCAAAGTAGCAAGCAATGCACCAAATTTCGTTGATCTAGATCGTTATTGAGTTTAAGTATTCGAATGAACAGACTGATAAACGGTCAGTCCTTTGACGAATTTGGTTCAAAATTTGACAAGAGTCTAACCTTTAAATGTTAAAACTGTATACTACATTTCATAAATCTATATAGTTGCGTTTTTGAGATATACCATATTTCTCTTTTTCTTTTGACATATACTATATTCGGTGTATTATATTTCGTACCAGGATAGAACCTAGGACCTTGTGATTCGCAGCCCAGTAACATGACCACAATACAAAAGCAATAGCTTGTGTAGCATAGCTGTTAACTGGCTTATAAGCTATTCACTATAGATTTGTTTCAAAATTTGATATGGATCTATAGCGGTGCGCTAGGATAGAACCTGGGACCTTTCGGTTAGCAGTCCAGTAACTAAACCATTTTACCAGAACGATCGTTTTAGCAGAATTGTTTAGTTACTGGACTGCTAACCAAAAGGTCCCAGGTTCTATCCTTGCGCATTCGCGTACCGCCTCATTGGTGACCTCGGACAATGAACTTTCAACCTTCATTCAGCTGTTGTGGCGCCATCTACCCGCAACCAAAGTCGTCAGACTCACTTGACGCAGCAAACCCAAAGTCGCCAGACACACTTGGCGCAGCAACCCAAAGTCGCCAGACACACTTGGCGCAGCAACCCAAAGTCGCCAGACACACTTGGCGCATTATCACCCACATACGCTTGGCGCTATTCAACTGGGTATCGGCCCATTAAGCCAACAGCTAATATTACATCACCACTCAACATCCATATCGTTCGCCTCACCTCCGTCTCACTGGAGGGAGAGTACTGTGGTGAATAGCATATAAGCCAGTTAACAACACTTCTACCCGAACGATCGTTTTGGTAAAATGGTTTAGTTACCGGGCTGCTAACCGAAAGGTCCCAGGTTCTATCCTAGCGCATTCGCGCACCGCTTCAGATGCTTAATCAATGAACCAACATTTTTATATAGAGAGAAAGAGAACTGTTCAAGTTTTGTGATAATTCGCTTGTATTCGGATAAACGAACAGACAGACTTCCTGTGAATGGATTTCGTTCAAAATGGATGAATTTAGTATAAAGATCACATATAAAATTTCATTTGTTTTAACTCAAAACGTTTTTTGAGTTATCATGCTTATAGACAGACAAGCGTAATTGCATGACTGTTTTTCGGATTTAAGTAGGTCTGAAATTTGGATATTCGTAGAAAATTTTTGACGTTGCTTCTTTTTGCATACTTAATATACGAGAAAGTAAAGACAACCGATTCAAAGTCCAACCATAATAATTCTGGTCTCTGAATCTTTGCTCGGTTTGCTGGTTAAAATTAATATTTGTGTGCAAAATGTTACCTTTATAAAGTATTGTTTTTGAGATAAGCTCTAATTATAGAACTTTTTCTCAATTTACAAACATTCTCTTTTTTTTTCCCTTCTTCTTCTTCTTCTTTTTTACTTTATCGTATACAAGGTATACAAGAGAAAGCACCTACTGTTATTGTAAAAAAGAAAGAAAAAAAATCGAACGCGAGATTTTGACGAATCTCTAAGTTTCGGATCTCCCTGAGTACGAAAAATACATTTTTTGAATTGTGTCAGGCCTGTGAACGCGATAACTCAAAATGCGTTGCGCTAGACGGTTGAAATTTGGTATATGATCTTAATGCAAAATTTATAGATTTCTGTCAAATTTTAAACAAAATCCATTCACTTGAAATCGGTCTGTATGGCTATCCAAACTCAAGTAAACACAATAAATACAAAATTTAAAGAGCTAAATTTTTCTATACAGATTAAGTATCTGAAGTGTAAATTTGCATCAAATTTGGAATGCATTATCGCCATGGCGCTCTCTGAGGTAGAACGCCTGGGATATCTATAGCCCCTCCATCTCTTGAACGCTATACCATTGCTTCTTAGTATCTTTTTATTCTTAATACAAGTATTTTCTGAAAAAAATCTAAGATTCAATTAATTTTTACTTTCTTTTTTATGAAGTATAGAGAAAATATAGTAATCTTCAAAAACTTCTAACTCGAGATTTTGACGAATCTCTAGACCTCGCTGAGTTTAAAAAGCACATTTTTTGAAAATGTTTGCCTGTTTGTGACAAAGATAATTTTAAAAAAATACATTGAGCTAGACGGATGAAATTTGGTATAAGACCTTTAAACCAAATTTGTAGATTTCTATCAAATTTCGAACAAAATTCGCAGAGTTCTATTATAACACAATAATTACACAACAAAGAGAGCTAGATAGATAAAATTCGATACACAAAATTAACATCTATATTCTAAACATCTTTCTATTCTAGATCAATCAAATTCTTTCAATTTTAGACTTTCAAATTTTTAGTCAATTCCATTAAGAGATTGACCATCTGTCGTCTGTACTTTCAGAAACATGTAAACGCTATTGCTCAAAAACGCAATAACTTAAATACAGGTGGTTATTAAAATAATGGAAACACCTGCGAGTAAAATTTTTGCGACATTTTTGAATACGATTCGTAAGCATTACAATATAATAATAGATACCAGTTTTTTTTTATAAATAACAATGTATATATTTTGGTAGTAAGTGTTAGCTTTATTGAAGTTCTGTAATTCTTGGATTTTTTTCAAAAGCGCAAAAATGTCGGACCTCTCAGATTTCAAAGAGGCCAAATTGTAAGAGCTCGTCCAGCTGGAGCAAATGTGACCGAAACCTCCTAACTTTTAGACGTTTCTTGAAGTACGGTGTCAAAAGTCATGGCAGCATGCACACAGCGCAGCAAGATAAGCTCGGCAGAGCAAAATAGTGGGCGGAAAGAGAAGCTTAGTGAAAGATACTGTTGATCCTATTAGATTGTAATGACTAAAAGGCGAACAACTACAGCAAAAGTGACCACAGAGCTCAATCCCCATCTGTATTCTTCAGTGTCAATGATTACAGTTAGAAGGCACCTTCATAAATAGAACATATATGGCAGAGCAGCAATTTCCAGTCACTTGTCACAAATGTCAATGGTAAACGTCCTCTCCAGTGGTGTCACACTCACAAAACATGGTCGATTGATAAGTGGAAGAAAGTAATATGGTCTGACGAATCGTGTTTCCCACTTTTCCCTACATCAGAACGGGTGCATACCTTGGAGGATACCTGCACATGTGACCGTGATTGTCTCCTTTCAACTGTCAAGCATGGAGGTGGTTCTGTCATGATTTGGGCAGCCATGTAGTGGTTTTCTGCTGGACCAATCGTAACTCTTAAAGGAAGGATCACTGGGGAGAAGTATAGAGAAATTTTAGCTCACCAGGTTCATCCTATGTTGCAAACTTTGTTTCTTGCAAGAGATGGAATTTTCCAAGATGATAATGCACCTATCCATGCAACTAAATTTGCCCAATCATGGTTTGACGAACACAAGGATGAAGTTAAACATCTGTCTTGACCCGCACAGTCACCCAGCCTCTAAAGATAGCAGTCGGCCACAACAAATCCTCTCAATATTGCTACGTTCAGTGGTGGTGGGGTGGTCGGCTGTACGCAAGAAGAAGAGGTCACCCAACCTCAATATAATTGAACCGTTCTGGTCTATTTTAGAGCGTTCAATACGGAATCGATATCCTCCACCGGCATCTCTCCCAGAACTTCCACAATATCTCCAGGAAGAATGGTACAATAGTCCTCTAAACGCTATTCAACATTTGTATGAATCGATTCCTGGGCGAATCCAAGCCGTATTACATGCCAAAGGTGGTCCTACACCATACTAATCAAGGATTCTTTATAAATCTAAAGCGTTTCCATTATTTTGATTACCACCTATATATCACATTTGGTATGGGATTTTGTGACTACGAGTGTAGTTTTGGGCCAAATTTTTGTTTCAATCAGGTGAGAAAAACGCATCTAAAACCCAAATTTGATTTTTGGATACTATTCACACATACCAGAGATAAATAAAAAAAAAAAAAAAAAAAAAAAAAACCCTCCAAGGATGACACGATAGATTCATTAAAATTGCTAAACTCACTCCAAAGGTTAATATTTCGTAATTGTTGTATTCCAATATCATGCAAAGTATTCTCACTAAAAACGCATCTAAAACACAAATTTGATTTTTGGATACTATTCACACATGCCAGAGATTAATCGAAAAAAAAAAACCCTTGCCAAGGATGACACGATAGATTCATTAAAATTGCTAAACTCACTCCAAAGATTAATATTTCGTAATTGTTGTATTCTAATATCATGCAAAGTATTCTCACTATAGGATGACACCTTTTTTAGAAAGTATGCGAGTTTTAGGAGAGTAAGTTCTTAGGAGACTACTCCTGTTCGTTTATAAAATGTTTACCATAATGACTCAGAGATGTTCATTTTTAATGCATTGTTAAGACGTACATTACTTTCCAAATTATCTATTAGGAGTATTCTTACTTTTTCATATAATTAATTAATTACTCAATATAATGCATTTCATGTTTTCTGACCTTTTCCCTTTGACCTACTGCTTCCAAAATTCGATATTGACATCTTTCTTCGTGGTATCCTGATCACATGCCACATATGACATATAGACAGTGTACTCTTTAAAGTGGCCAAGTTAAAAGAAAGAGAGAAATAGGTTAATGTGTTTTCGTAGCTTTAGAATATCAATGCTATGATAGAAAAAAAAATATATACCAATGTGCACGACAGTATATAATTTTTCTTACTACACACATATATATTAATATGCACATTTTTTTTTTTTTTTTTTTTTCTATTTCGGAGATGACGTTTTAAGACAAAGATATTACTTAAACTCATTTTTCTTTCTTCTTCCTGAATTGGTCAATTTTAGTAGTATGCCGTTTATATTTTAAATTTTCATGTCCGCATACACATGAACAGATAAACAGACGTACTTTCCAGAGGCGTTTTTTTTTTTTTTTTCTAAAATGTAATAAAAATCTAATTTTAAAATTTATTTCAATATTGCGTAATAATTATCATCATGAATTATAAATTAAAGAATAAAATGTAGAAATTAATCAAAATAAAAAATCGTTTTTAGTTAGAATGTAAATAATAAATGTAGATTTGTAAAAATTGTTTTAATTAAGTTTTATTATTAATTTGTTTATGTATAAAGTAATTGTGTAAAATAAATTGAAATAATAAATTTAATTAAAAGCAGTTTTTAGAAAAACTTTTATTAGCGTACTAAGCAATAGAATTTTTTTTTCATTTAATTCTTTTCGTTCCTTTCTTTTTTTATTTAATCTTTAGATCTACTGCTTTTTTAATTTATTATTAGATGTCGCCACAGGTAAAGAATTAGAATTTAACTTTTTTAACGATTGACTTACATTAAAGTTGTGATAATATTAAAATAGCGTGTTGTTATTAAAAATTAAAAAATGTATAACATTTGAAATTTCTAGCACGCCAGAAAGTGAATACCGATAATAAAATTTCCTTTTCACAAATTTAAAAAAAAATATTCTTTAACTATGTCATTTCGAAAATATCAGTTATGACTAATAGTTTTCTATGAAAGATATGAAAATAGATATAAAAAAAAAAGAATTGAAATGCTTCTCAAGAAACTGGATTAAATGCCAGCATACTTTCTTAACCCCACAATGAATTGTGAAGCCATTTGGTTACACGTTTTTTATTTCCATTTATAAGCTTCCTATGATTGTTCTAAAGGATAACAATGAGTGCTTAGAAATCCCTTTTTAAATGCTTTTTGATAAAAATTTGTAGAAAAACCTGATATATAGCAATGACGGTATGAGAATTAAATTAAAATTGGGAACTTGGAAAAATACTAAGAATGCTGTTGTATGAATAGTTCTACTTTTAAAAATACAATCAAAATATTTTTTGAAAGTAAAATTAGTGAGAATTATCTCTCCAAAACTTTTCCACATGTTATCTAACAAACTTTTCATGCCAGAGAATGTATTGTATGGCACTGGCTTACGATAGTTACGAAATATTAACTTTTGATTAATTTAGCATTTTTACTGAATCTATCGCTTCAGTCTTGACCAATTTTTTTGGCGATTAATTCGTAGCATGCGGGCAATAGTACACGAAAACCAAATTTGTGCTATAGACATGTTTTTATCAATCGATGGGAACAAAGATTTGATATAAAATTGTATTTGTAGTCTCAAAATCCCATTCCTAATTTGATATATTTCACTGCGCTTTTTAACTATCGTGTTTATATTTTTCTGAAAATACAGACTGACTGATGGTCAAAACCACATTGTAGTTGACTCAAAATTTGACAGGTATCTACATTATAGATGTTAAATCTACGTACCGAATCTCACCTATCTAGCTAGTTTTGTAGTTACCGTATTAATTTATATTCCAACAGCTGAACTTCCTCTGAACAGATTTTACTCAGAGTTTCATAAAAATCAGAAAATTTCGTGTAAAGCCCACATACCAAATTTCAACCATCTAGCTCAAAGCGTTTTTGAATTATCTATGTCACAAACAAACAAACGGAAGGACATTTTCCAAAAAAATGGGGGGTTCGAACTCGGGGAGGTCTAAAACATGGAGATTCATCAAAATGTCCAGTTCCAATTTCTTGACGATTACTATACTTCTCTCCATATTAAGTATATGAGAAAATAAAAATATACTGGTAAAAAGGGATTTTTATTTTTATTTCAAAATTGTTATAATGTGATGTGTGTAACTGGGATATTGCTTAATTCAAAATGTAGCCATTTGGCAGAATTTAATTTTTTAAAATTTTTACGGGAAAAAATTAAATTTTTAAATAATTTTCCTAAATTATATACAACTAGTCAAACTCGTTTATTTCTTTAAAAAAAGGGGGGAGACGTACATTAGAGGGTTAAGTTTGCTTTGAAAAATAGAAGGAGGAAATTAGACTTGCAATATTTCCCTTCCTAAAAATGTCATTAAAATATTTACGAAAAGTAATGAAAATTATATTTAATTTAGGTTCGGACTCAATTATTCGTTTAAAAAGCATGGTAGATATTTGGGGGGGGGGGGAGAATGCTCATCTACATTAGACTGAACAACATTTAACTTCGTAAAAACACCATAAAAAAGTGACAAGAAGTAGTTAATTTCACAACGTAATTACTGCTTTAGATGAAATCCAAGCAAACAAAATATGATTAAACAAGGAAGGTGTCGATATGAGGTCCTTAAAGGGCCCAGATATACATGAATTATGTTGTTTCTACACGTTGCAATCATCTGAATCAGCTATGCAAATAACATTCCGTCGGTAAATAATCTTGCTGCTGTATGATTACTTGTGTCTGAAATTTGAGCACGAGTGCGTCCTCACGTTTTAAAATCTGGTGAACGTGATAAAGGCAGACATCATAAAAGATGGAGCTATTTATAAGAACCATAAAACTGATCTACGTTGATATCTTTGCGATTTCATTTGCTTTCTGTAAAATGTGTGTTTTTCTGTTGGACCTTTTCTAAAATTGATGCAATATTTTAAAAAATATATCGGTGGAGGTATAGGAGCCCAATATTAATAAACCTACTGAACAAACAAAAGTAAACGGGGGAAAAAAATAATCGGGAAATAGTTCCTGTCAGAAATTTACTATTAACGTGTGACCAAGAAATGATTTTGTCTCTATGCAACGGCTTAAATGGTATTAACAGAAAAAAATGCATTCATAAATGTTTTACTAATTACCTTTTCAGTAGATATTTAACTGTTTATTTACTTGCTGTAAATAGTTGTCTATTTATATATGGTATTTAGTATATTCTTTGAGAAATTAATAAAAAACAGTATTTTCTTTTTCTGAAATATCTGCATCTTTGGAAACTAAACTTCTAACAATTTTTTTATTTTTTATTCTAAAATTTATTGTAGTCCTAGAAATGTAAAAAATTTAGAAGAACATAACTTATCTCGGATTAATTTAGGGAAGACAAACAAAAAAAAAAACCTTTATCAGCACATTTTTTTAAAACTTTTCAAATTCTTTTCTTAGGTAAGGAAATAGTGAGAAAAAATATTTTTTATACAAATATTTAGTTTTTTGGACAAATTACATTTTTTAATTATATTTAGGAGTCCTTTTTTTTTAATGTTAGGATAATTTTCACTGTGTTTGAATAAATTAAAAATATCAGTCCCTCTCTTAAATGCTTTCGAGATATTTGTAAAATCTCAGTTATAT
This sequence comes from Argiope aurantia, assembly GCA_026543865.1. Classification (NCBI taxonomy): domain Eukaryota; kingdom Metazoa; phylum Arthropoda; class Arachnida; order Araneae; family Araneidae; genus Argiope; species Argiope aurantia. Next base: position 610,007 of record JAPMOR010071052.1, read on the forward strand.
CATCTAAGAAAAAAGTATGCTATCTAAAATTCCCTCTATTGTGTATACAAAATTAAATCTTTATAGATTTTAAAAACAGAATGTTTTTTAAAAAAAAGAAAGAAAATACTCCATTTTTTCCCTAAAATCACTGAATATTTGAAATTTAAACTCAAAATTTTTTAACTGACTTATTTTTTATTTTGTTATCTTTAGAATCTCATTTAGAAGACTTTGTTTCCCTCATACAATTAAATGAAAAATATTAATTGTGACAAAAAACAGTCTTATAGTTTCTGTATCAAAAAAGTGATTGGGAAATTTAAAAACAAACAGTCAATTAAATTCGATTAAAATTTTGAGTCAAATATTAAAAAATAATAGTTTATTATCAACTTTAGGGTTATAAAAAAAAATTTGTTCATGCTACGGCAGAAAATTTCATTGTCTAATTCTATATAAGTTTAGTTAGTTTATTGTAGTATCCCTTTGAACTTAGATTTTTTAAAAATGCATTCAAATCTTTAAAAATAACTTCACTTTAATATCTCAAATTTATATGCTTAACTAAATAAATATAATTTATTTTTTTAAAAAAAAACACCTTAGGGATTAAATAAGGAAATAAATGTTAAGCATATAATGTTTTATTTTTGCTTGTGTCAAGTCCAAGTAATGAATTTTTGAAATATGTAGAAAAGTTTTAATGAATAAGTAAACAATGAAAATCACGAGTATCATCAATAGACCACTCAATTATCCATATGATTTGTCTTAATTTATTAAATAAGACAAACATATAACAATAAATAATTTATTTACAACTAAGCAAAAGCTCTACATAGAACTGCTGTATGATCAACTCCACAACTCACTTTCAATACTTCAGCAGGCACAGCAACCTTAAAAAACATTAATAATTAATATAAAGCATCAATACAATCAATTCAAAACCAATAATGAAATATTATATTAAAAATTACGAATTAGATCAGAAAAATTACCTGGAACAATATTTGTAAGAAATATTAATCAAGAATTAATTTTATAGTTGAAATTTGCAAACATATAATGGTTGAAACAACACTTCAGAAAATTATTTAAACTTACTTTGTATGGAAAAAATTGATCACCATGTTGATTACCAAGACCCAAGCAGTCACCTCGATTTCTTCCCCACATAAATAAATGATGTTTGTCTGAATGAAAAGAAAAATGAATTTAAAATTTCCTTCTAATTAAAAAAAATTATACGATTACATACATAAGCATGCATTGAATTTTAAATAAATATTGTACCAACTTAAAATACTATTTTATAAATAAATTTACTTCAATTATTTGAATTATTTATCATAAATATAATAAAATAAATCAGGAGATTAGAAATATTCCCCAAGAAAATAAAGTAAAAGTATATATTCATAAGTAACAAATACAAACTTCTGCTCCCCTCCCCACCTGCTGGTTCCTAATGAATTATATCTTTTAGTATTATTTCACAAACCTGTGAAATTCTCTCTTCTTTAAAAAAAATCCAATATCATAAAAATTATATCATTATCTATGAACAAAAAAGCCAGTGTCCTAGCCTAGGGGTAGTGCATCTTTCCCATGATCTGGGCACCCCAGATTTGAGTCCTGGTTCATTCCTGTCTGTCCCCCAGGTTTGAGTCTGAGCATCTGGTTTGGGTATGGTTGTTCTTTACCCTGTGTTCTATCTGTGAAGTGTGTGAAAGAGCCCCCCTGTAAAAAGGGGTTATGCAAGCAAGTGTGTGAGTGTCATCTTCATATGAGCTTGAAGTCAGACTTCTGCCCTCAGGTGCTCAGGGGTCTTTATCCTCAGCAATTACTGTACATACACGGCTTGAATCACTGACTTTGGCAGCAGGCTTGTACAAGTGCCATAAGTAGTAGCAACAACTAATAAAATAAATTATTTAAAATGTTTTATAAAATCAAATATCTCTAAAAGCATTTGAAAACCTTATAAATGGGATTTTTTTCTTTTATTAATAGTAAACATAAACATTAAAATTTTAGGATTTGAAATTTTTTTTTAACTTTTAGTTTATGATGCAAAATTAATTTGAATCATTCATTCATTTAATTAATTAAAAATTATCTGACAAATTAACATTAAATATAGACACATTATTATCTCAAGATACTAATAATTAATTGTGGAAACCAGATTATGTGTTTGAAGAGTGTATTAGTATTTTTTGTATATTAGTGAAGAGTGTATTAGTATTTATTAAAAAATAACAGCTTTAAGTCAGAAATTAAACAGCTATCCATGAAATTTAAAAATTGATTAACTTATAAGGATATTTTTCATGGCATTAGAGAGGATTAAATTCACTTGCTATTGTTGTCTCTTGATTATTCTAAATGGCACAGAATAAAAATGGTTTTGGTTGTTTTTAATCTTTTAACTACAAACAAACAAACAAAAAAACATTTATAAACTTACTTGTTACCGCAGCAAAATGGCTTAAGCTACAAGCCAGTTGAGTGACTTTAACATCAGTGTTAAATTCGTTAAATCCAAATAGTGGTTCTGGAAGTAAAACTGGTACTTTTGAAACTGATACATTAGGTCCTTGGCCTAGAATTCCATAACCCCACACATGAACTCGACCAGATTCTAAAATAATTATAGTATTTTTAGCAACAATGTATGTATATATATATATTATATATATATATATGATAAATGCCAACTTTAACACTATGAAACAAAAACTGAATAAATGTTTTAATAATATTTCAGTGATATAGTACTAAAAATTTTATGTAAAATTTGCAGTATTAAACTATCTAAATGTATAAAATGCATATATACAGCTGAGTTATAGTTTAATCATTCATATATAAATATTTAACCTATAAAAGTTAATAGCATGAGATTTGGGGGCAATGCAAAATCTATTGTTTTCAACTCTCTATTTCCTCTTTATGTAATGATATAGGAAATTCTTTTATGTATTCAGGAAGCTACAGCTGAATAAAATAAAAGCAGTTAAAACAAAACTGATGAGAAAATAATGTATAAGCAATTAACAATATATGAAACAGTATAAATATTATTAAATTCAAATTCAAAAAAATCACAGATACTTTCTATTAAAGAATTAATATTAAATAACCACTATTTGAGCTTTACATTAATATATGCATTACAACAACATGTAATAAGAAAAGTATTTGTTCAATAATAAAATAAATTTATCAAATATTTTTAAGCCAAAGTAGATTATTAGATATTTATATATGAATTTAAGTGAAATATGTTGTGATAAAAGCTATAAATAATTAATACTTTCTCACTAAATAATCAATCTGTCTGTATATTAATTTGAAAAAAGTCTCTAATTAAAAAATTTCTAAAAACAGATAATTATCTGAATAAAATTTTCTACAATGCTCATTTAGAAAATTTTAGAAATCTTTTAAATGGTGATAAATTTATTAAAATATGATTAAAAAAAAGATGAGGCAAACATGAAAGGGTTGTAGTGCATACCAAATTAAAAAAAAAATCATAATAATTTGTCAGGATCAATATGTAAGCCGTTGGAAAGTTAACATAATGATACATAATGTTGAAAAAAAATGATAGGATAAATAAAAACAAAAACAAAAAATAATAATTAATTCATATGTATTATTTTTTTAATTAGACAATATCATGAATCTTGCAAATGAATCTACAAAGAACTTAATTTCTAGAAATGCAGTTGCTGCTGGAAACATGTGTAAAGTCTGGTGTATTTTAGAGATAACCTTCCATTACCGCTACAAAATATATATTGAAATTGGCAGTTCAGGCCATAAAGTACTGCTTAAAATAAATATAATTTAATATTTTCCTGTTTCTGTATTTACTATGGATCTGTTATTTTCAACATTATATGGTCTACACCATTTATACATTTTCATCTCAGGTCCTACAAGCCATTAAAAAACTTGTCTGGATCATATCATTTTATCTTGCATAAAACAATGCAAACAAAAATAAAAATTATGTTTATAAATCCATAATACTCATGAAAGTAATTTAGAAAAGTAATAATACCAATGCAATATTACAATGAAATTACTAAAAAAAAAAAAGCTGTCAAAAACTTAACTAAAATTAAAATTACTGAGATAAAAACTAATACAAAATGAATTCTTATAAATAATGATGAAGGATTTTCATATTATTTCATGAAAATTAAAACTACGTGTTCACTGTAATATCCTAAAATTATGCTATGACAAAATTAGGATAAACATTCATTCAGAAAAATAAAACAACAGCTATAATTACCATCTACAGCAGCACACATTGTTCCACCAGAAGCAACTTGTAAAACTTTGCCTATGCCAAGGTTTAGTCTTTTTGAAATGTTTATCTAAAATAAATAATTAAATGATATAGCACTGTAGTTTTTAAATAAGTATATACAGATGTATGTATAAAACACACTCACACATATTATATATATTTCTAGATTTGTCTTAATTTTAATTCTTTCAATACATTTATGAAAGAGAGTGTCTTTGAAGGAAATTTCTTTTAATTATGAAGGCATTTCACTTATTTCAATCATATAACTTTAAGCTTTTCAAGTGGATACATAATAGAAATTTGAAACTTAATACTTATTTTACATGTCAGATTTTAAGAAAATAAGCAAATATATAATAATCTGCTTCAAAGCTAAATATAAAAAATGGCAATACCCATTCATTCCTCTAAGGGTTATGCATATATTAGCTAAATCAATGGAATTATTTTCAGTGGCAAACTAATTTTCTTACTAGAAAATAATGGAATAAATTGTACCATTTGGACTATTAACAAGTACATTATTTATAATACAGTTCCTAAAATTAAAATAAATATATCCGTTATCATAGATTTTGCAGTTAAATTAATAGAAGCATATTAAATCATTAGAAGAAAGCATAAAAAATCCCATAAATTAAAAATCTAACCAATCAAACTTTAATAGTAAAATATTTATATATTTTCATATTTCCAATTAGGGAGAGATTTAATCACATACTTGCTGCTCATCAGTTACGGAATTTAATTGGCTGTATTCAGAATTGCCCCATCCAAAAACATCTCCTTTATCTGAAATTTATTAAAAATTTTAGTTAATTTGATAGAAACAAAAGCTCACATCTATAGCATAGATATCTAAATGAACAAAGATATTTTTTTATAGAAATTGCATTACTTAAATTTATTGCATTACTTTTCTTTGAATCTTAGAGGAAAAAAAGATATAAAATAAATAAAGAAATATATATTTAAATATATATATATATATATTGTTCTGCAGTATAAAATGTAAAATAACACTAGCAAGAAAAAAAAGTATTTTCTACTGGAAGAAATGGTGCAACATATCTCATATAAATAATGAATGCAATAAAATAAAAGCATATTTTACATAAAATAAAAAATAAAAATTAGCATAGCCAATACATTAATGGGTGATAGCGCAGTTTTGTTACATTATGAAAAATACCACTAATGTATAGATAATAAACTTTTTTTTTAATTAAATGTGATAAATTGTAAAATTGCAATTTTTAATGTAAATAAACATGGCATAGGCTTAGAATAAAAAAAAATAAATGAAATAAAATAAAAAACTGGACAGCATAAAATAATGCTGCTAAAGAAATATTGTGCAATACAATGAATATAAACAATTTATACAATAATTTTGTCAAATTCTATGCATTTAACTTTTGATTGACACCAATATCAAAGCTCTCTACCACTAAAAATGTAACTATATAATCTATTAAATCTATAGAATTTAAATATTCAATATTTCTAATATATAAAAAATTCAATACTTCTAATAAATAATTGTAACTTTAAAAAAAACACAAACATTAAAAATAAATACCTGATACAGCTAGAACACAATCAGCTGCACAAGACAGCTGAATAATTTTTTCTCCTTCAATGTCACCCTTGACTACAGCTGGTTCATATTGGTTATTATAATGTCCTAAACCTATCGAAGATAGTAATAAATAATTTATTTTCAGTAAATAAACATATCCAGAAATAAGTACAAATGTATGGTCATCTATTTAAAATCCTCAGTAATATATTTTACATCTATACTAGCAATAAAGATATGTGTGCATGCATGTCTGTTTGGGCCAGGCCTTCTGACCTACAACTTACAAATTTGGCTCATATTTACCTTTTAAGTCAGAAATATGTACCTTGAAGCATTTTTTAAAATTTTAATTAGGACTTAAATTAAGAGAATTTTAGTATTACCCTGCAATAAATTCAGATAATATTGCAAAAAAGTAAAATCTTACATTTCAAAATGATATCAATTAAATAGTCATGTAAGCTTTTCATTTTGCAATTTAAAAATAAAAAAATTGCCTGATTTCTAACAATAGACTTGCATACTTGCCCCGAAATTCAAACCATTTTTTTTCATTGTTTTATCAACTATCTAATTGCATGATTTGTTTTCATTGTTGAAAGCTATAGAGCATGGCATCTGTTTAATATCTGTTTACACAAGAAATAAAAACATGAAGTTACAATATCGCCAAATTTCAAAGATAGACCAACCGATTATGTATAATTTTAACAGCATTATGATGTCATGGGAACTAGTCTCCATTGGAAAAGTTCATGCACACAATAAATAGAGTATATGTAAAAGATAATTAAAATAATGTTACTATAATGCCTGATAACTTGGTGGAATCATGGACAAGTTATATCTACATGATTTTTAAAAATGAAATATATTCAATATTTTCAGTGAACTAGGTGATTTTCCAACAAAAATAATTTTAAATAAAATGAAAGGCTCACTTTATTGCAACTAAAACTGACTGAGTTATGAAAACTTGAATAGTATTATCTTATAAAAATGTGTAATTTTAAATCACTCAATCAAACATCCCGAAAAAGGATACTCAAATCAGCGCCCAGAGTTTCACCAAGACTGGTTGGTCTAAGATTATGAAAAAGCTAAATGTTCTGAAATTGTAAAATTCAAAACTGCATAATTCAGTCATATTTGATTGCAGAAGGTAGATTTGTTTTTAATTTAAAAATTGAAGTGCCAAGAATATTTTGCAGAATATGATTCCTAAGGACCAAAAGACTATACAAAATTTAGACTTCATGATTTTTTTGAAATATAATTATTGACCAAAACAAAATAAAATAATATTTACACCATTTAAATCCTTTTGAAATAAAACAAATTTTATGACGAATCAAGAATTTCCATTGAGCAATTCTTTGAAATATTGCATAAATTATGAATATTATTTTGTAGTGCATGACTTCAGTACAGAATAATTCTATTTTTTGTATGCATATTTTTTTAAAAAAAACATGCTTGGTATTAATTCTTGTTACTGTATTAATTGAAGTATAATCACTACAATTTTAAATTAAAGATGAATTTTATGGGAAATAACAGAAAATTGGATATATACACAGAACAGTTAACAAAATGACTTAAGGCTTCTATAATAGTATGAGTGATACGACAATCAAAATTTGAGGCTTAAAAATATTTTGCTAAAAAAGTTATTAAGAGAGCAAGTTATATAAAAGTATTTTGCTGAAAATTTAAGCAAGCATTCCTCCTGGCAAACCAGTTGGTCAACAAAAGTGGCTATTAACAAATAAAATTATAATTCATACACAACTAAGGAAAAAAAAAAAACCTTTTGAGCATTAATTTTTAACTTAGATTATTAATGCATTGTGAAATTAAGAATGTAAAGGAGTGAGTTAAATTGCATTTTGTAGTAAATTTAATAAGTTTTCAGAAAATCATCATGCGTATTAGTTGATTCTCATACCATTTTTAAGATATCTGCAAAAAAAAAAAAAAAAGCTGAAAACAGACATTTTATTTGAAAAGCTGAAAACAGAAATGGGAGTAGGGTCTTTTTAAAAAATGAAACATATATATAACAGTTTCATTTCTGCTTTGAATAATCAATATGTAAAATTTCAAAAGAATCGAAATACAATTTTAGATCTGCATAAAAGGCAGATGGGTATAAAAATATTCTTCTTTCTATGTATATATTTTCTACAGCTATTATAAATGAGGATCATTTAAAAAATATAGAATTGTGATTAAAATCTAAACTGAAATTTGCCAATATATAAATATACCAAATCATAATTTTATGAAAAATGACATTTTGTTTAACTGAAAGAAAAATGATCAAATTTATCATATTTTATGAATTTACAGTCTGTAAAATACAAAGCATACTACATTCTAATAAGAAGATATTCTGCCCAACAAAAAAGATGTTCATATATAAACAAATATGTTGACTGAATATCAAACAATTAAAAAATCAAATCTAAGAAATGCAGCCATGTAAAACTTGATCAAAATGAAGTTGATGCTCTAATTGAATTACCATACAATTCAGAAGAAAACTACCACAGGATTTTCTAGATATTTGAAGGGGGGAAAAAACTAATGATAAAATAAGAGCCAACAAAAATTTATGAAATCTTTAATAAATATCTTCTGTTCTTACTGACCACTTCTTATTCTGGTTTTTTTAGCTTTTCCTACTTTATTTTAGCTGGTACCTTACTACCATTTTACATACAATAGCTATCACTCTAACACCAGTTATGTGATTCAACTATGCAGATCACATTTCAATTTAAAAAAAGAATATGTTGGCATATACAAGTTTATAACTGTAACTGCAATATGAGGGTTAAGCAGTTATATTTCATATCATTCTTCAAAACATATTTTAAAACACCTGCATTCCAAAATTTAATTTTATTCCCTAAATCATTATGATTGTCAAAAACTCCTATACAGCAAATATTTTTATAATCATCTAGTTGCACATTAAGTTACATATATACATACTTGATATACAGGAATATATGCATTATACATAAAAGTTAATCAGGCCAAATATTAAATAACTTTATAATTCAACTATCTTTCATTTTCATCTTGCATGTTTGAGCAATTGCCATGGAAGTTCTGAAAAAAAAATTACTAGCTATGTGAATTTTACTCACCAGTTTGGCCATCTGCACTCCATCCACAACTATAAACTTTCCCAGTTATAGTTAAAAACAGAGTATGATCCTGTCCACAAACAACCTGTATAATAAAATCATTAATAAGAACTAAGAATTTTAATAAGCAGTAACAAAACTATGCATAAATTTTTAATTTTTTTTCCTGGCTAATATCATAATGTAAAATAAACTGCAAAACAACAATAATTATTCATCAAATTAAAATTATACAGTAAAATATTCTTTCATCTATACACTAAGAAATAATTCAAAAATTGCCAATACATTAAAATATCTTTTAATATAAAATACAATATTTAAGGAATAGCTTTTCACCTGAAAACAACACTTACATTTAAAGAATAGCTAAAAGATAATAGAATACTATTTAAAATATTTTAATAATGTATTAACTTTTCCATAATTTAAAAAAATAAATTCTTTCTTTAAGCCTTTTACTAAATTTTTTAATATGCTCTAAACTAACTTATGACAAATCATTTTTAAATATTAAAAAGACTTATTTAAATAAGAACATAAAATATTTTGATTACCAGAACAAATGTCATTAATTAGGAAAATCGCATGACCATATAATATTATTTGAAAGAAATATAATCATTTAATACTAATTTCATAAATCAATTACATTTTAAAATTTTTACTTTAATATCTAATGCTGAAATACATAAGAAAATTTTAAAAAATGGGAAATTAAAAAGTAAAATAAACTATAATAGAGCTTTTAAATTACAAACCAAAAACAAATAAAGCACAATAAAGCTTAAATAAATGTAAAGAAATTAATCTAACTCAACAAGATGTGCAGTGAAAAAATATTAATACATTTGAAAAAGTAAAAAAAAGTGTAAAATTGCAACAGTTGTGTAGATGATATTCAGCATAAAGACTACATGAGATCAGCAAATTCACAATAAAAATTAACTTAAGAAAGAACAGATTTCCATAAATATCAAACAAAAGAAAGAAAAACAAAATGATTGCTTGATTCATCGGAATTGCAATGAGATCTCATTTTTCATCACTCCAATTCCTGTATAAATATTATGTGTGTGTGTGAGAGAGAGAGAGAGAAAGAGAGAGCAGAAAACACTACATTGAGTGATCACAAGCTGTTTATTACAACATATGTACACAGTTCTATTTAGACTTCTTTAAAAAAATACAAAACATTAATATTAAGTGCTCCTAAAATTAGAATTATTATTATTTTGAAATAATGTAGAAATATGAATACCACCTCAGAAACAGGTTCATCAATTCCTTCAATTCGATGAATAGATAAAAATTTATCAACTTCGGCCTTTGCATTAACAGGGACACCACACTGACCATAACTATTATTACCAAGACTGAAAACTAAAAACACATTTTTTGCATTAGTAATTTATAAGCTTAGAAAATTACCACTGAAATATGTTCACTATGATATGCAAAGAATTTGCTTCATTACAGCTTTTACTAAATGATTTATCAATTATAAGTGAAAAATTATCTTGTTTATTTCAGTTACAAATGATTTTCATATATAACAAGTAATATAAAATGAGTAAATCAAAAGCTAAGATTTATTTGTTTAGTCACCATCTGTTTAAAATTGTTTATCATCATGTGCATTTTAACCAATTTATTCTTTAAAATTCATATATTAGTAAATTAAAACATAAGTAAAAGATATGAAAAAATGTGAAGGAAGCATAAGTTTTAGAAACACTGAGCTTCAAAATACTTCAGAAATTCACTGTTATAATACAGATAACTTAAAATATAACAATAATGATACAGTACCTGATAATAATGCATAATACAAAATAATATTACCATAACAAAATATAAACAAAATCGTTATAACATCAAAACATCTAACACGAACGGATAATAGAAAACATAATAATAAGCATAATAAGTAACAGAAAATTTTAAAAATTTCTTCAGTTGTTTAACATTTCTAAAAAATAACTATAACATTCTTAATAAAGCAATGAAACTTATACCTCCTTCTTTATCTGTAACAATTATAGTATGTGCACGTCCACATCCAACTTTAATTGCTTTTGTACCAGAATTTAATAATGGAAGAGCTATTGGAACTGGTTCTGCAAGTGTTTCAAGAAGTCTCTCTGGAAAAATCAAATCACAATACTGTTCTCAATAAAATATCAAAACTCAAATAGCAAAAGTATCTTTCATAAGTATCAAATTAATACTATTAGGATTTATCACAAATTTTCATGGCATAGAGAGTTGAATAAAAAAACCTGTCATATTAAAAACTACCATATAAAACATGTCATTAATAAATTGAATTCAAATGTTGTTTTTCTTGTTTTCCCTTGTTTATTATAGATATTAAATCATATGAATGTAGAAACAATTAATGCATTACATCATCCGGAATAACAATCGGCAGTTCCCCACCCCCGAAAGAAAGGGAGTATTGCCTTCTTAAAAATTATATTCTTTATCAAACAACTATTAATTTGAAAAACAGAATTAATCCTTCTTGAAGAGCTTTTTTTATAATTTAATAATCTAACAACTAAAAAACAATTTTTCCCTTAGTGGTAAATATGTTTGGCATAAGAAAAATTTTCACTGCAAACTTTTGAATAAATATCGAGATAAATTATGAAGAAGATAATTAGTGACTGTTGTTAGCATAAACTATAAATAAATAAAACAAAAAATAATATCACAAAATTTCATTTGTTTCTTAAAAATCTGTTTCGGAAAATTTTATGTTCCTTTGAAGTAAATTATATGAATAAAATATATTTTAAATGTTACTTTATATACATAAGAATTACCAAAAAACAGTCAACAAAATATCAAAAAATTATCACACAATAATGGTTCTGTTATATTTAATCTAAGATTAAATACATACATGCACAATATTGCTTAGTTTGCACAATACTGCTTGCTTTGCACAATATTTCTATATGCGTTATAAAGATAGCAACATAATTTTTCACTTTCTTACTTTCCTAATATGAGTGGATAACTGATACATTGACATAGCAAGAATTAGAATACAGGTAACATAATTCGGAAGTTTTAAATGCACAACTGCATTCCACTAGTGGAATCCTAATCATTACCAAATTTGAAAATTAGTGCTACTAAGCATTACAAAAACAAACAAAATTGCAAAATTAAATTTCTGCCCAGAGATTTTGTAACTTATCATTAAAATATGTCAGAATTTTATCTACTTCACAAAGGATTTATAGGTATAATACATACAGATAAAGAAATGTGTTTTTCTGGTTCATGTATTAATCCTTTCTAGTAGAAAAATTTAAATATATAATATTCCATTTGGTAATCATTTACAAAGAGTGTATTTGAATATTGATATTAGTCATATCTATTCTAAATTCAAAAAAAAAAAATTAAGAAAAAGTTCTTTTTATACCCTTGAAATTACATTTTACTAATATTTTTAATTCAGGTATGATAAACTATTTAATTATAAAATATTTATTTTAAAAAAATGGCATTGGAATATTCACTATATGACAGTGACTAACTATCAAAAAAGAGCCAAAGATATTGTATGTTTATAGCATCTAGTGATAGATCATCTAGAAAATTGCCAAATATTATGTTAATTTGTGTATTTTTCTCTAAAACTGCTGAACACTACAGTTCAAATTGAAAGTAAAAATTTATCATAAAAAACATTTTATTACACGAAAAATATATACATTAATCTTATGGCACATGCAGCTAAACAATAAATTGTTGCCAGCTTTTTACAACTTAATATACTTCTGATTGCAATTATATTATACTGATATGTCTCAATTTGTAGATTATGTTTGCCACAGAAATGGAGATTAAATCTAAAGTGTGCTAATGACATACAGTAAGCCAAATTTTACTAATGTCATGAGAATAATAATACACAAGTACCAAAAAAAAATAATCTAATACCATAAAATAATTTAGTACTTAAAAACATTACGTTAATAAAATTCAAATGAACAAAAAAATGCTTACTCTTTTTATTGCAATGATACCCAATCTGGCCATCACTATTTAACCCTGTACCAAAAGCGGTAAAATCATTTTCCTCATTAGTTGCAGCAAAAACAGTAAATCCATATCCACATGAAACATCAAATATCTAAAATATACATTATCAGATGCATTTCTGATTATTTAATAATTTATTTTCTGAATATCTTTAAATTTTACCATACCCAGATATTAAAAATGCAACATGCATAAATCATATATACAAAGAATATATTTAATTTTCAGAAAAAATAATGATTACATAGTATTATTAATATTTATAATAAAAAAGATTATTTTTGTTTTCAAAATAAGTCACATATTATAATTTCCAAAAATTTGAAACAAATATAGAGTACTTAAAGTTTGTAGCCAAAAGTAAGCTAATAAATTAAACTTCATATTTTAATTCTGCAAGATTTAAATACAATTGTACAGTTATTCATATCAAATAAATTTACCTTGTGAAAATCTGCAAAAGGAAGTCTCCATGGATACCTCATACTTTTGATAGGGCGCTTATGTGCAGTAGGCATGATAAAACTAGCTTTTCCTAAGGCTCCAAATGTGGCATTACCCCACATATAAACCCTCTTCTTACGCTTGGTGTTTTCTGTAGCATATTGGAAAATGGGCATATTTTCTACTTCTTCTGGATCTTGTTGCCTTACTAATTTTGCATAATTTCTTAAATGATATTGCAAATATTGCTGAATGCATAGTTTTCTAGCAAATACGAGTGATTTTTCAGAAACCATTTTATTAAAAAACATGAATTAATTTTTAATGAAAGATGTGTCAGAAATAAATTCCAATATATGCTGAGCTGCAAGAAAAAAAAATATGATAATATCACTAAGAAAATAAAATTTTAAATTTAACAGATATTAATTTAAAAAAATAATTTATGAAGATTATTTTTTATATGCTATAATATTAGTTTTTTATATAAAAATAATACAACAATTAAATATAAGTTTTGTTATTAAGTCATAAACTACATTTTTAAATGAAAAAAACAGCTAGTATTTTTAATAAAACAGTTAAGTTTTAATATCATTTCTAATATATTTTCAAATGTATTAAAGTTTAACAAATAAAAACTTATAACTTTGGATACATATCCTAATTTATATATAGGTTATTCATCAAAACTAGTAAGAAAAAAATTATGCAATTTTTTCTCAACAGACCTGTTACAGTTTAACCCATTGCAAACTTTTTCACAGGAATAAATTATCTATTACAGGTACAAGACAATCATGCAAGGTAAATGGATGGTTAACATAATCATTTAGTTTGTATATAATCATATTTGCTAATGTTGTGTTGGGAAGTGTACAAAATTTTTTTTTACAACTTCTTTGTGCAGATGAATATACATGTAATTATGCCTGCTCTTTCCTATCACTCACACTTTTTTTCTAACTGCAAACCCTTGAAGGTGTAGCTCTGTTCATCTGAAATTTTGTTGAAAATGCTGTATGATCTTTTATCCATCTTTCTTATGAATGCGTGTTTATGCATAAGTAATAAATGTGCTGTCTAAAAGAGCAATGATCAGGATCTTATTGAAAAACAACAATAGTTCAAATAATAGAATTTATTTTGAAGTAACAGAAAAAAGAATAGATTCCTGCTCTCATAGTAGTGAAAACTTTTAATATGATCAATTCATGTTACTAGCATTTTCTAAATAATTTATCTGTTTTCATTAGTATAATTCAAAGATGAAAATTTTTATTTTCAATACATTAGTGAAGTTGATAGCTAACTTCCTGCTCTTGCAGCTAGCAAAGCTTTTATGTTTTTTAGGAGACTTCCTGATATACAATTCAAATGTTGTGGACCAAACAAATATAGCATCTAACATTAGATATCAGTTATCTGGCTTATAATACCAAAAGATAACACTTGTAATTTTGAAAATTACACTCATTGCAATTATTTTACTACATTGTGAGTAAGAATACAATTTTACCAGTATATTTCTCTATACAAATTACTATATATTTTGCATAGTGCATTTACTTTTTCTTTAACTTTTTACAATTTTTAAAAAGGCAAAAAAAAAAAAAATTGTAGCTGAATCAGAAAATTAATACTTAACTATTAATGTACAGGCTCATTTTACTTAGCTAACAAATGGAACATTGAAAAAAGTTATTTTTAAACAAATAATATTTTGAAACATTTTAACAATAATAAAATTGTACATGCTTTGTCAAAAAATAATTATTTATTAAATTATTGTTAACATAATTGCAAGCAATATTTAAAAAATAAAAACTAAAGAAACCCTTTTATTATGAATTAGTTTAAAACAAAAAAAGTATAAGCACACAAGTTTAACTTAAATTATCCCTCTCAAAATAATTACTTAATAAAATTATTGTTAAAAATTAAATTATGCTAATCTGAATTCTAATTTAATATTGCTTAAAGGTGGAAAGTTGAATAGAATTTTTCAATGGTGGCAAGATGAATTTTACTTTATACAGAACACAAATAAATGCTATTTTGCCTTATTAAGTCTACTAAGATATATATTTCAATGGGAATTATCCAAAACAGAATAAAGATCTTTTCATAGGATTTTTTTCAGTAACAGTCATCATCTATGTCATAAAATTGCCACTGGGCACAAGGGAAAGGGGGGGGGGGAAGAAGGTCCAAAGAAAAAAAAATTGAACACATATCCAGTTGTTCATAATTAAAATTCTAACGCTTCTTACACACATTACTATTTCTTAAGGTTTGGTAAAAGTTCAGGTAGTACCTACAAAAATACAGTATCATGCTCCGGATTTCAAACTAATTAATGATTATAAATTACAATTTGATTAATATTATAATTTCATTAGTGTCGTATCAAAAAAGAGCATTTTTTTATTATTAATTATGCTCTATATATTTAATTTTTCGCTTTTTTTAAAAAAATTGATTTAACCCATTCAAAAATATTACATAATCACTACACGTCTTTCAAAACAGCAAGAGTAAACTGGGGAAAAACACAAACAAAAAAATATATATTATTTCGATATTATAGCCGTGTCTACTATAATATAAAAACAAGAGAATATCTTCGTTATAAATATTTCATAATTAAAAATTTAATAGAAAATTATCAATGATTTAAATTATTTAATGAGACAGTATATACTTTATTATTATTTCAGAACTTTTTTGCATTCATAGATCATTGCGAAGCTGAAAAAAATAAATCTTTACCGCTTCGTATAGAATGATACATGCAACAGCTCTAAATTGTTCCGATTTTTCTCTGACGAAATTGAAGAAACTTCCGTGAAACTAACAAACCAAATGCGGGAAAAAAAAAGAAAAAAAACTAAAATCGATTTTATTATTTTTCCCCCCTCCTTACAACCAACCTTTTAGCATAGTAATCAGTATATTTCAAAGTGTACTGATTTTTTCTCAGCTATTTCTTATAGATTTTAGCAGCAAATTGAAAACTAACTTTACTTTGTTTTTTAATTACGTCAGAATTCTAGCCCGTATTTCAACTAATTTTGTTCACATCTAATTTTTTATTATCGGGATTTTGATATTTCTAATCAGAATTTTTATTATCAAAGAATATTAAAAGTTACTATATAATTAAAGCAGAATCTTTTTGTATAATAAAATCAACTAAATAGTTCCTTTTAATGAAAATTCATAGTAAAAAAATTATAGATAATTTAAATCATTTTGGCAGATACCATTCTTTATGTAGCATCGCCA
Organism: Argiope aurantia; assembly: GCA_026543865.1. NCBI lineage: Eukaryota > Metazoa > Arthropoda > Arachnida > Araneae > Araneidae > Argiope > Argiope aurantia. The sequence continues at coordinate 626,865 of JAPMOR010071052.1, forward strand.
GATTTTTTTTAGGACCTAGACCTTTATGAATTTTCAATATATTTATCAACACTATTAAAGTTAAAATGTTTATGAAAATGCACACAGCTTCATTTTAGTCTTAGAAAAAAGAAATTAGAACATTATCAGAAAGAAAAATGTAATTTCAAGGCCTGATCACAAACATGGAGTAGCCCCTCGAAAACGTCAAAACTGGTTCATGCGGAAAAAAAAAAAAGAAAATGTTATTTCCTTTTGCACTTAGGCCTTACTATTCTTAATCTGGCAGCGAAGGGTGCAACATCAAAATTTCAGTTCTGGTGAAACCTGGGTGATTGTTTGAGCTTCTGGCCAAATATCTGTATTTTGAGTGTCTTTTATAAATTGGTAAGAATTTATCCGCATTTTTTTTCTGAGAATCATTTGTTTTACTAATGAGTTTTTCCTTTGAATCGGATAATGTTAATTTTTATGACTGTTGAGGTAATAAACGTTTCTAATGTTAGGAAGCAATTGTTGATATTTTTTTTCTTTGAAATGCCTTTTCTTGGATAACATTTGTTATTCTAAAATTGCTCAGCCTCCAAGTTTTAATGATATGTTCTGATATCATAAATGTTTTCAAAGAAATTACTTTTGTCATCCGTAATCGTTACACGAGCTACTCCAATTTTTATGTTAGGTTAATAATTTGCTCCACTGGGGTGTTAAATTATATCGAATATAAGCTTATAATTAGTTTGGTTTTTTTTAATTTAATTATTCTCGCATGTGAAGGAATTTAAAATCACTGTCGGCTTAAATTCTAAATTTTATGCTTGCTTCGTTTTAGTTATGAAATTTTGCGCGTTGATTTTTTAAAACTATTTATTATACGAGGCTTGACATTTCCGATATATTGAGTATGAATAAACATAATAATTCTGTTATTGTCTTTTGATTCTTTTTTAAATTATTTATTATTTATCAATCTAGCTATTTGGTTGCTGTATCGATATTTTTTAAAGATATTTTGATTGAGTGGATATTTAGTAATGTATATTTATTAGCATAATAAATATTAGGATGATTTTATTCATTTACAGATCATTAGATCAGAATGGCACGAGGACAACAAAAAATCCAGTCCCAGCAGAAAAATGCCAAACGATTGAATGACAAGAAAAAGCAAGAAGGCCATGATCAGAAAGCTGCTGCTCAAAAAGCCCTTACCCATGTTTGCACTGTTTGCAAGGTACTTGTCACTTTTATTTACTCTCTCTCTAAGTCCTCTTTTTTTTGTTGAGGATTTAAGGTTGTACCTGTTAGTACCAATAGTTATCTTTAAGATTGGTTAACCAGAATATACCTGCAGCTTGTGGATCAATTTACTCAACTAAATTTTTAACTAACCTAATATTTTTTATGAATTAACCAAATTATAATTTTCTGTTATGAAAATTATACCAAATTTCTGAAACCACCCAAATTGTCATTACAAAGTTAACCTGTAGAAATTGTATTAAACATTCTGAAATTTCAGATTTATTAAATTTGTAATTTAGAATTTGAAATTGTTGCTGAATTTGATTTTTATTTAATATAATAATTACTATTTTCTCTAAAATATCAGAAGTTGTGTTATTAAAAATAAAATTAAACAGTTCTCAAACTTTTACAGTATTTTCCCTGTTGAATAGTATGTAATGAATAACATTATGCATTCTTATATAAATTTACATTAAAAAAAATTGACAGTACTGTATAGAGACCATTTGTTTATTTGCTAATGTTGAAAGTACTAATATATCATTTAATTACCAATTAATGGCTAGTAGAATGTACTTCAAAATGACATCAAATTTATTGGTTTTGCAGCAGAAATTTCAAGTAACTTTTAGTGACATTAAATTTACAAACAATCATTGATGAAATCTTGCATTATCCACTTCCTTAGGTTCCTTAGGCTATTTTTTTAATACAATTACAGCCATGCGTAGTAGGACAACTTGCACTTTTAGAAATACAGTGGGACAATCAGAAAATAAATATTTTAAAATATAATTGAAAGATATGTAGTATTTCATGTATATATGTAATATACCTTGAAACATGGTTTAACAATATAAATGAATTGCTCTCTGCACAAAAAGGGTACCAAGGAAGGGGCAGGGAGGCTGTCAAAACCTAATGAAACAGGCTTCAAGTAACAATTGGATACCCCCCCCCCCCCCGCACACACACACACACATACATACTAGCCTTTTCAATAAGTTCCTTCTTTCTAAGATATGAACATATTCCAGGGAATCTCTTTTCAAGGCTTTTCTTTTGTTACTTTAAAATTCTATTGTGTCATGAAATTAAAATATACAACAGTATGTTTCTATCTATATGTATTTTTTATCTGACATTTATAAAAAAATGTTAATGTAAAATTATTTTATAACTTTGAAAAAAAATCTTAGTTTCTTATTTAAAGGAGTAGAGATTGCAAAAAGAAACAAATTTTGAACTTTAAAATTTTTTTAGAATATTTGATCTACATTTTAAAAAATCCTCAACAATGTTGATTATTGAGTAATTATCCTCATGGTTAGCTTTAAATATTTGTGTTCTCGAAACTTAATCCTATATCCAGAGTAATTGGTTACAAGGGTCACCAATCATAATGCTTTTTTCCAGAAAATCCTTTATTTTTCATTTTGAAGAGATGTAAAACTGTTAATTGAGTGGTATGATTTTGAAGTCAAATTTCAATAAAAAATTTTTATTTTAGCATGCTTGAAAGGAAAATGCATATTAAGAATGAAATTTCTTCATAATTTACAAAACTTAATCAACTTAATTGTCGTTCTGATGTTCTGGTTAGAAATTTAAAAGTCAAAACCTTAGCAACAATAAAATCTATGTTCCACTCAATATTTACAATTAAATATTATTACAGTTATTAAATATTAAAAATAAATCTTAACTATCTTTTTATAATTAATTTTTCTTAACTGAAATTTTTAGATAAATGTAATTTTTTATTTTCTCATTAGCTTTAAATTTGCTTAGTTCCACAATATAATTATGTTTAATATGTTAATAAGTATATTAAAATTGCAGAAATCTATTTAAAAGCTAGTTTGCCATTTGAAATCTTTTTTCATTCATATAAATTTCTTATGCCATTGAATATGTTTATTTTAGAATGTGACATGCAGAATATTTATGATTTTTACTTTGGATATAAAAATGTGGAGAGTTTTGCAGTAGCTAAACTGTGAAATATTGATTGGAAGATTAGCTCCGATTTTCACTAAGATTTCTATAAAAACTAAACTTTTAATTATTATGAGCACTTTAAATATGTATTTAATACCAAAATAATTTCGTTATTAAATTTTCCAAAAGTTTTGGTCGCCATTACATTTAATGCATTAATGTAAGAGAAGTCATTTGTTTTTCATTTGGGAGTTTTTTAATGGTGATTAGTTTTAGATAGGGATTAGCAGAAATTATAATGAATTCTGTTTAATGGGACATTTGAACATAATTCATCAGTAGTGCACTATATATATAAACTTGTAGATCTTTTATTGAAAAACTTTATGAACAAGAATTTTTTAGATTTCTGTGGTTTGGTTCCATGATTGAATCGTTGCTTAATTTATATACTTGTGTATTAGGAGTGATTGACTTCTGCATTTGCAAACCAATGTTCTAATATTTAAATGATTTGTTTCTGTATGTCTAGACTTTTAAGACTGTTCAATGCCTTTAAATCCATCAGTATTTTCCTCCTAGCTTGTGAATTTTATATATTGAGAAGGAATTATTTTATCTTTTTAAAACCTTAAAGTGTGAACATTTAAAATATTCCAAATATTATCCATTTTTGTGTTCTTACTTGAAATTTTGTCTGTAATGCTGTGTATAACTTGAAGTATTATTATATCAATAACTGTTTGTTGTAAACTGTTTTATACTTTATCTAGTACATTTTTCTTTTACTCAATTTACTAGCAAAGAGCCAGAAGAAGCAGTTCAAATTCTATTATAAAATTAGTGTCTGACTTGCCCTTAAAATTTTCTTAAAACTTGAATTACTAATGAATTTTTAGTTAAGTAATATAAATGTATAATAATTAACATTTTAAAGATACATATAGAAATATTTTTTAAAAAAATGTATGAAAGTGATAAGTACATTTGAGTTCTAGCTATTATTTAATTAGTGAGAAAAGTAAAAGTTTAATTTTTTAAGAAGAGTGTCATTTCATTGTAACAGTCTCCTTGTATGCATCATATTTGTTGGATTATTAAATTGAAACCTAAAATAAACTCTTTTGCTAATAGTTGAATTCTTTTAAGATTTAAAATTTAGTTGGTTCATAATTTTTACATTTTTTCTCATTCACTACTACAAGCTTATAACAATAGAGCATTTTTCATTCATGATTTTTTCCCCCACTTGAGAATTATTTTTACTACTAAAAAATTACTCTGCACATGCTATTTGTTTTCTGTAATGTTGTACATGGTTTATTTTTCCCCCTTTTAAAAATGTCCTTTTTTATATTATGTATTTTGAAGCAAATTTTGCATATTGCAGAATTGTATCTTAGTGCAATATTGTCATTCTTCAATTAGTGACTCTTTTCTGTTGATTATTGTATTTTTGGTAATATCCAAAAATTAACAAATGAAATGAATTTAATTTATTTAAATTTAATTAATCTCTAATATTTATGTAACAATTGAATTTGCATATATTAGAAATCAATGAATGAAATGCACTCATTTCATCTTAAATTATTTCCTCAGATTTAATTATAAATAATATGTGAGAGTGGTATACTCAAAATTATCACATCAGTTATACTTAAATATCTGGATTTTTTAGGTTATCAATAGTATGCTCAAATTTGTGCCTAATACTTCAATCTTTATTATTTAAAAAAGCAACTGAAGTACTAATATCTTTCCATTATGTTTATTTAATCATACACTTGTAGGGCTTCTTACAATAAAATATTGTATCTATATACCATTCTTTCTTTTACAGGCTCAGATGCCAGATCCCAAAACACATAAGCAACACTTTGAAAATAAACATCCGAAATTACCTTTACCCGATGACCTGAAAGATGTTTAATTCATATTATAAAGTTTTTATACTATATGTCCAAGCTTGACATTTTTTTCTTTCCATTTGTAATTTATCAGTATATGCTGTGCTTCTCTTATCCAAAATCTGTCCTTCAAAATTTTGTATTGAATAAATGAAATGTTACTATTTTGTGTCATTTCATTGTTTTTGGTGAAATGAGGTTTTGTATTTAAAAGAAGTGGTACATTTTCAAAATGGACTTATGCTTTTATTAAAGTGTTGTAAGTAAACTGTAGTATTGTTGTCTTTTATTTCTGTGTCCTATTGCACATTTTTCTTTGTTAATACTGCATTGCCAACCAAAATTGTTTGGGTTTAAAGAACCCAAATAAGCCATTTTAATAAATATTAGTAAGAGCCAATCTCTAATATTGTGGAAATTTTTGGACACTGTAGACTAAAGGGTGAAAGTGTAAATGAAATTGAATTAAAAGCATTAATTTTGCCAAAAAAAATTATGAGAATTTATGAAGTGTTTAATACCATATAATGAAATCAGTTAAGAGCTTAGCTAAGAATACTAATCTAAAATAAGTTTTTTAAGGATATGAATAAAAGTATGGATAGTGAAGGGGAGGGGAAGATGCCTATCAAAACACACATTAAGCACCATCAACAAGGAACATGATGATGTTATATGAAATAATTTATTTTGTTTTAAATCTAAAAAAATGCATTGTTTTTTTCCTTCGTAAACCTAACAAAAATGTTGTGTAGAGGGAAAAAAAAATTATGTTCATCCCTAGAAATAATAAAAAAAAGGGGGAGAGGGAGGGTGTTATTATTTTATTAGTTCAAATTATTTAAAAATGAAATTTTTAATTTGAATATATACAGGGTGTCTCAAAAACCTTGACCGCGGCTTTTATTCCTTAAATATTGATCAGACATATACTGTAAATTACAAAGTTGCATAAAAAAAGGGGCAAAATGTTACGAAATTGATTAAAATTTGCAGAGGATTAAACTTTAAAAAATACAAAATTTAAATTTTTATACGGACCCCGTACAAAAAAAATTCTCCAGTGAGTAAAATGTATCCCATCCTCTATTAAGGTCATGTACAAAATTTCAAATTTTTATGATGAAAACTCTCAAAGATATGTTAAAACAAAGTTGGTGAAGGTTCAATCACAAATTAAAATGAAAATGTTTACAGCTTCAATGCAGATGACGCGACGCAGGAATGCATGATAAGAAAATAAAATATGCTTTATATCTTGAGTTTTAAATACAAATTTTAAAATCTATGCTTCCTGAAAAATACTTAAAAATAGCACAGTCAATGAACTTGTAAAAAAAAACTTATGTAATATTTCCTTTAAATTATTATTTCTACAAATTTGTAATACTTTTGAACCAATAAATAGCAAAATTATTTATTCATTCAATCATTACGTTTTTTGTTAATTTGTGTACGACCCATAAAACACGAATATCCGATATGATTTTTCCTCTTTGCTAACTCATATCCAAGCATCGAAAAGTGGTTAAGTCATTTATATAGTTTCATATATTTCAGACTTTTTTGGATAAATTGCTGAAATTTTGTACATGACCTTATTAGAGGATGGGGCACATTTTACTGATTGGGAATTTTTTTTGTACGGTGTCCGTATAAAAATTTAAATTTTGTATTTTTTGAAGTTTAATCCCCTGAAAATTTTAATCGATTTCATAACATTTTACACTTTTTTTTACGCAACTTTGTAATTTACAGTATATGTCTATGATCAATGTTTAAGAAATAAAAGTCGCGGTCAGTATTTTTGAGACACCCTGTATACTATAAAATTTTTTCATTGCGGATTTTTTCCTCTGTTCCTTGAATTTTCTGTTATCAATTCTACGATTCGAAATTTTTTCATTTTATTGTCCTTTCTAAATGCGTCCATATTTTATGTTTTTAGGAATTGTAAGTTAATAATTTTTAAGACCCTTGATTCATTAGAATTTTACTGATGCACAAATTATTCATCAAAAGAAATTTAAAACTGTTTTTTAACTTTGAATATGTTATGTGAATCATTTATTTATCTTGCATCAGTTTTAATTACATTCATTATACTGAACTTTTTAGTTATAATTATTATCGTTTTATTAAAATTATCATTCCTTTGTTTAAACTGTTTTGTCTTTTTATACTTATTTTTAGAGATTCACTTCTTGATGCAAATTTTTGAATAAATCTAATTTTTATTATAGCCTGTTCTGTTTCGAATTTGCGTAGTTTTATGTCTGTTTACTTCGGCTTGTGTGCATAAATGTCTACTATTTGAAAAGGAAATTCGTCCGCAAGAGGAAGTGCGATTATATCTGCAGAAACTATTCTTCCTGATCCAGGTAGAGGCGCAGTTTGAAGATAGTTCAATGATCATCTTTTTTAGCTCTTCAATCATTGTTATGGAATATGAAAGCTTTTAAACGATTAAATAATACCGCTATTTTTGTGTTACCTGGTGAATCCTTCCGTGTTGAAAATGGAAACAAACGGAGTTCCTGCTCACTTAGGGCCGTTGACCTGGATTGGACCTACCGATTTCACGAGTGGAATCCTGATCGACCTGAATTTCCATTGAGTCATTCTACTTCTAACGCGGCCTTCACAATACTTCGTCGTGACCTTTGGCTGGAATAGAAATAATGCTGCAGGAAAAAGTGTTGGACGAAAAACGGAACCAGAACTCAGACTCGCTACGGTTTAAATATAAACGTCACTCGAAAATTGATAACTGTTTTCTGTTTTAATGGGACATATACTTCACGAAAATTAGAATTTATTCCCTATTGAGCAAATAGATCCTACTTTTCTATGGGTTATTGTAAAAGAGCCATTTTTATATAGAATTAAAAATTTTAATCGGGTGGTGGATGAAAAAGGATTAAATCTGAATGTGAAATGGGTGAAAATAGCTAAAAAGTAACTTTTTGGCAATTTTGAAAATTTTTTTATGCGATCAATGCGTTTTTAAGGGGAACAACATTAGTTTTTATTAAAATTAATTTAAATGTATTACCACGATGTGAGAGCAAAGAGAAGAGGTTGTTGTTTTAATCATGTGAAAAGCTTTCCAAGCATTAACTGTTTTGAAGCTGAAGACAAAAGCGTATTTGTAAAGATCATTCAATAAGAATTTATGTTAATCTATATTTAGCTTATAAACTGAATGTTCAAGCAAGCATTATAAGTTAAATTTGACTGCACTATTTACCTTATTATGCCACTGTTAATTAACTGACTTTAAATGATGAATTATCCGGAGCAAATTTTGTTTCATCATCGTTTCGGCACAAAAAGTGATTAGATAATTTTCTCATGTATGAAGTATTGCAATCGTTGAAACCTTCGGACTTGAGATTTTGACGAATCTCCTTCCTGAGTGCGGAAAAGCGTATTTTTGATAATATATCTCTCTGTCTATGGACATGATAATTCAAAAACGCTTTGAGCTAGACGACTGAAATTTGGTATATAGACCTCAGACCAAATTTGTGGATTTCTATCAAATTTTGAAGGAAACCCATACAGAGGAAGTCTGACTGTTCCAGTATAAGTGAGTGGGATAACTACAAAACACAAAGAGTAGATAGATAAAGTTTGGGGCGTAAGTTTAGCATCTAAAATATTGATACTTATCACATTTTGAACTAAATCTGTTAAACAATTGACTGTCTGACGATCTGTATTTTCACTTGCATCTAAACGCAATAACTTATCAACGTGATGGCAATACTTAATGAAATTTGGTATGTTATCTTGTAATTACAACTTAGTTCCGTGTCAAATTTTTTAGTATTATTCGAAATGAGTTCCAAACAGGTCATTCCGTAGTTCTTCAAGGACAATTTATTTATATAACGATCGTGCGTGTCGTAGAAATTGTTCTTAATACTTATTGTCGAATGACGACAATGAAATGTAAACAAATGCAGTACGATGATTTCAGACTGTTTCGTAGCCTTTTTACAGTTGCACTTAATTCAACGTTTTATTTGGCTAATTAATGGAGCTAGGGAAAATGCTCGGAAGAGGGTTAGCCGAAGCCTCCATTTTGTCAGTGGAAAGTAGATGTAAAGAAAATCAAGAGCATGTAAATGGACATCTAACGAAAGTTTTAATCGAACTCGAAAATAGGCTTAAAGAGCAGATTGTACCGTCATTCACTTCTAATTGTGCAACATCATTTACGTAATTAGATTATCCCTTCTCTATTTTAATTAAAGGATTGCAAAGAAGGGCTAATCTAATTAGATGGCCCAAATATGTGGCATGAGTTATGGCATTGAATGTGTTTACCGTTGTTAGATAGATAATGATTTCTATATGGAAACTGAGGTTCATATCTTCTAAAAATATTAGCTCACAAAAATGACTTTCTCTTTATCTTAAAACTCAAGAAATTACCGCTTCAATCATATCAGTTTCATTTTTGTACAATTTCTTTAAACGTTTTTAATAATTTTTAAAAATTTAGTTTGGTACACAATTTTTAATGTTAAATGAGGAAATTCAAACTTGCCCGTCAAAATATTCAGTCGCCTGTTTTTGTTAGTGTTAAAAAAAAGTAAAATAAAAAAAAATGAATTGCTTTCTTCGGAAACTCAACGCAAGTAGGATTTTAATTTCCGCTTATTCTGTAATCATACTCTTATTAACATGCACACACAGTTATTTGTGGTGGACTGATTCGATTCAATTCATGTTTTTCAGTCTTATAATAAAATTTGAATTTTTAAGTGCATATTATATAAATAGTTGAACATCTTACAAAGTCAATAAACTGGGCGAACAAGCTGGTCACCTATGGCGGTTTTATCTATAAGTAGCGGTTTTCAACTACCAGCTATTCGGCCATCATATTAATAGCATTTAATATTGTCAAACAAGTTTGGTGAACTATACTATATCTTATCTCACCAATTGAAAGTACCATTTTAAATTATACTTGCACAATAAACATAGGGCATTTTGGTTGGTTAGCTATCCACACAAAATGGCGGATGAAATTGGCGAAATCGGTCTAATTTCTAATGCTAAGGGCTGTGCCAAGGTTTAATTTTACGACATCTGTCGATATAAAAAGGAGGTGGACCGTTAATAATGTATCTAGACGGCAGGCACTTTTAAATGAAATTAAAATTAGGTTAAGCTTTAATAGGGCATGAAAGCACAAGATCATTGATGATATATTTAGATTTTTGAAGTTTAAACAATAATTTATTTATTTATTTTTTAATTAGCGAATACGAATAAGTCGCCTGGATTGCGGGATTCTGTGGAAGTTCTTTTCTCATACAGAGTGTACCGTGAAACAGTGGTTTAGAGATATCTGTTAAAGAGAGATAGCAGACGACCATTGTTGACATATCTAAAGGTCATGGACTTTCAAATAAAAAAGTAGCGAAATCAGATCGGTAGTTGAGAATAAGAGACTGATCCTTTGATTTGCCAATTATTTTAAGTATTTAGTTAAATAAGAAGAAAGAAAATGCTGACTTTCGATTTTTTCTTACCACTTTGATGAAACATTTTCTATTTCCAGTAAGAGTTTAGTTTTAGTCATATTCACGTTTATATTAGCAACACCAGGGCTATTTAAGGACGGACCTCGTAATTTTGAACTACGGTCAAATGACGAGGATGACACCTGAGCTGGTGTCAACCCAACCAATTGTGTCCAATTTTAAACACTTCTGCTCTTCCCTGTGATATAATTTAATGTATAAAAATATGGACAGAAAATTTCGTGAATTTTTCATGCAAGGTTTCTAGAATAGCATGAATTAATTCTATTAAATATTTTCTAATTTAGAAAGTATTTTACTGAAGAAGCTATTTAGACAAGGTACAAAAAACATTTAAATTTTTAGCAACCATTAACCGAACCAACTAATCGCCAAAGGTGATCATCATCCCCAAAGTAAAGAACGCCAATTCAATAAGAACTCAAAAATACTATTACTGATCTGGATGTGCATATTATAGTATTATTTTAAATCATTAAATTATAATTTTGAAATCTGTGGCTAGCCAGATAGTGGCTTCAAAGCGGGCATTAGTTTGATCTATTTGGAAATTGAACATGTGTGGGAAAAAACACTATACATTTTAATGGGAACTCTAACTGGTAACAGCTTTAAAGTGCATGTATATTTTCCATGTTAGAAATTGAAAATGATGAATTTTATATGCAAAACAAGAAATTTTTTTGTGGAATATACGATAACTGTCATATCCAATCTTGTCATTTTTATCTACAGTACAGGAAACTGGCAGTCGTAAAATTCTCCATGAAGATCGAATGCTTTCTTACAGAGATTCGGAAAAATCTTTTAAATGTGAGTTAAAGTATTATAACATGACGTAAGATACTTTAGATTATGAAAAAAGGAAATCTCGAATACCTGTTTTGAAACAGACTGAGGTGGAGAAACGAGAACTACTTCAAAATAATGAAGTGGTTTATTTATTACTTCAAAATGAGATGTTAATACGGCTAAACTAAATTTCCATCCTTTTCGAGTCATTTGAAGGGGGGGGGGGGGAATCTGTATTTCTTTTTAGTCATCAGCAGTTAACAAATGAACGCTACTGAAAAATTCTTGTGGTAGAGAATCTATACCACTCAAAAGAAAAGGTCAAGTTTGGCTCTAAGCGGAGGATTTAATACCCAGCGTCTACTTGATTTACTAGAATATGATTAGGATATTAGTTTGCCATATGCGGAACGATTATACACCCTGAAATGAGTAAAATGTATCCTGAAAATGAGGAAGCACTATCCTCCCTGGAATAATTTTCAAGAGATTTTCTCCGTTTGAGTCGAGTGAACTGAAGACCTTCTCTTCAGAAAATTGAGATTCTTCGATGGTCACATTGCATAATGAACATGTTGTCCTTGTCATCGAACCATGGTTCGAAATCCGCCTTCAATGCCGCCATGTTTACACAAAATAGGCATTAACTAATTAAAACATTTCATCTTGAATAAACATTCTTCATGCATACATATCTTCGAATTGCGGAACTTCGTTTTAACTTTAACTGTTACATTTCTTATAGAATACTGAGTTATGTGTATTTGATGCAATTGGCATGTCATCTTTCTGAGATTAATTTTTCTTGAAAACCACATTTTGAAGTGTGTATATATATATATATATATATATATATATATATATATATATATATATGTAACATTATTTGTTGTGAAGCAGAATGCAGTTTGAAGACAGTGAAGAGACTTTTTACATTTTTAAGTTCTTTTTAATCCATCGGGAAAGCATTATTATTTACAAGCAAAGACGCGGACATTGTGCGTCCGCCACAGCGCGTTGCAAAAACAGAAGTGGCGAAGAAGCGAGAAATAAATTATCCCACCTCTTATATAACATGAGATATGGATAGGGAAAATATTATTTTATAGTGCTCATATATTATTAAGATTCTGATAGGGATTTCTGACGCATGCCAAACACATGTAAAGGAAACACAGGGATCTTTTAAAAAGAATGTGCTTACTGGACAGTTTTTTACCCCTTCACGCCGAGCGTGTGAAAATATCGGCGTTTAGTCGATTCAGCAATTTTATAAAGCTTCTCTTTAATTAATTAAGTAGAGAAAGTGGAATTGGATCACGAAATAAGAGAATAGAATAAAGTTACTATGGGCTAAATTAAGATAAAATCTTGAAAATTAATTAAATTGAAATTAGAATTAAAATATCATTACATACATACATACATACATACATATATATATATATATATATATATATTGCTAGTAATTCAAACAGTAAGGGAAAAAAAAAAGAAACATTGAGATAAATTCTGATCAAACGAAATGTGTTTTCATGATCTATGTCAAAAAAACGAGCATCAGCGCTACTACGCATCAGCTATGTAAGCGTATGCGCGCCTACTTGCTTATTTCTCAAAGTCACCGTTACGTATAATCATTATAGGATTAGCAAAGGATTAACTTTACTTCAAAGAATAAAGGATTTCAACATATTAGATAGTAGGAATCAGCTTTTTGTCTTATTTTGAATACTATAGTAACTAAACTAATTAATAATGCAATACTATTATTGCATACATTTAAAGTCCATTGGTTCATGTATTTCCGAATCATTCTGATAAAATTCGCCAAATTAAAAAAAATAATAGATGTATTAAAATATGAAAATAGAAAAATAATTTTAACATTAAATAATTCTCATTTCAGAGTATTTACAATTGCTTACGTATCTACGCAGACGAAACATGCGGATGTGTTTAGTATTCTAATCCTTATTATACAAATAGAAAGTATATATTTTATTTTAAAAAGCTCGACATCGAAATTTTCATAAAACCCACCATTTCAGATCTCCGTAAACCAGAAGAAAAAAATTCCCCAGTTTGGTATTATGTTTGCATATATATATTGTTATATATATTGTTACATTACATTATATATATTGCATATATATAATGTAAGCTAAACATCTGAAATTTGATATGTGATTTTTACTCTGATATTGATAATTTCTATGAAAATTGGATCCAAATCTGTCTATCTGTGTATACGTAAATATAACAATTAAAAATTCAAACAGCCAGATGAATGAAATTTAGCACATTGTTTTATTAACAGGTTTGTAGATTTGGATAAAATCTGTTAAAAAGTCTACAGACTCTTTGGTCATCTGTATGTCTGTTCATACGTATATGAATACGTTAGAATAACTAAAAGGACTAAAAAAAAATAATAGAAAAATAGAATTAACTAAATGGGAAAATTTTATCATACGGTCTTTCCACCATAAATGTATCGGCTTCGAGACTGGAATGATCCAGGTTTGAAACCCGATTTCACTGAAAAATCTTCGTTAAGCAGACCCGATTTAACCGTATCTGTTGAGATCAAATGCTTTTCAACTGATCTGGCGCAGAAGCTTAGAGAGGGAGCGTCAACCTAACTATTCGTCCTCGTCATCTGATCGCGGCTCGAAATTACACATTCTGTCCTCAAGTAACTCTTATGTTGCTTCAAAAGAGCATAAATATAACTGAATTTCATATTACTGTGGTAAATTAATTCCACTAGAGGGCGCTCTTCATTCTTTGGATGATTAGCAGCCAGAGTTAATTCAGAGACAGACCTCAGCTAAGATGGGTGCAACCAGAGCTCGAAAAAAGGATGATCTTCTGGAAACGAACGAAACTGGAATTTTTGCGTATAAGAATTCATCTACAAATGTTCAATATACCACGTGTGGGAATGATCATTTGAACAACATCAATTTTCCTTCTTCACGTAATATAAATTCCTCCTTATCATTGAATTCGCACTTATAAAAATCTTCATAGTCATCTTTGTTAATCAAGAAATAAAAGGATTAAGCTACTCAAGGGAACTGATGCATTGAAACCCATCATACCCACATTACTTCATCAGAAATTTAATCCAAAATACAATGGCTTATTTATATGAGAAAATAGAGGAGAAAACTCTTTACCTTTTATTTATTCCTTTCTTTTCTAATCGATTTTTAGTTTTAATTTTAAAAAATGAGAAGACAGTATTCAAACTGAAATATTGTATGAAAAAAATTGGCTTATATCAATTATGGAAAATTTGTTATGCAACGGGGATTATTTTACATACTAGTTCTTGAGCAATTTAGCTATTCAGAGGATTGTACAGTTGTGCGTAGAGAATTCAATTAATCTTGTTTGTACAGTTGGTGATTTCCGCACTTGATCGAGCACGCAAAAAAAAATAAATGAACACTTTTCGTGATTTACGTGGACAGTAAACTTTTCAAGACAAGTTTAGAGCGAACAGGTGGCGATTCATTCCTAAATCCAGTAGGTCGCACGTAATTGAAAACGTGACGTGAGCGAAACCAATGTTCGGTCTTATGATCAATACGTTCTTTTCATTTACGTGTGGGATTTTTATACTGCTTGCTCCACTGAACGCGAAGGTTCAAGACGCGGGATTTTAGGGAATTCTTTTCATTGGCGGAACAAAATACATCTACTGACTTGTATCTTTTATCTGAATATCGGTTGATTATAAAAGTGAAAATCGGTAAATTGTGCCGGAATTTTTAAAAAGATTTACGCAGTAAATGTTGCAAAACTCACATAAAAAAATCAGATATTTACCTTTCCCAATTTTAATTTTTTAACATGAATAAATATTGGCAATAATCGCTGCTTTGTTTATAGGAAGCAAAGAGCACATAATCAAACAGCTCAATGAAGCGCTAAATTCTTCCAGAATTTACTCATTATCATCTGAAAAGCACCGTTAGAAATGATTCTCATTGTCCAAATATTGCACAATAGGTCACATTTACTTCTATTTGCGAATAAATTTTCTTTAGATTTGCGACAGTTTAATTGGCATGTGCGAAATACTTAGAAATGAATCATTGAAAATTTTTTGTAAATTCCTTTTTTTTTTTTTTTTGAAAACATAAAGTAGAAATTCAAATATGAAATGTCGAATTCCAAATTATAATTAATTTTTAAAAACTTATAAAAAAAAGAACGTGATCAAGTGGAATATATTTTATTTGACAATAATTTCATAGCTAAAAGCTGTTCCATCTTATATCATGTAAGTTCATAAAACTATTTTTAAACGTATGCTTCAAAATATCCTATTCAATGGGATATTGAATAGGACATTTCAAAATTTTACAATAAACCTTTAAACATCCCTATTTATAACAAATCCTTGAAAAAACGTCGAATTAAAAGATTACAATGATTTTTTTTTCTTTTTACTTGATTTTGAAATTAATTGTACCGGTTTTAATGTTATAAAAGTTACATTTTCATCTTTTAAATTTCATTTTTTTAATCTGCCTTTTTGGAAAATTTTCCATTCTGGGATGTAATATGAATTTTTACAGACTCTGATACTCTGCATTATTTAATCTCTCTCATTTTATCACGAGAATTTATAATTTTAAATTCTATGATGGAATTGTAAAAGGCATTTTTATTAACACCATCTGTTTGTCGCAGTATAGTCATGTTTGGATCTTGCGCCATTAAATCTCAATTACCTACCTATCTACCTACCTTATATCATGTAATGTATAAAAATCTTTTGAATTCTTGTGCATTTGACCATTGCTGTGTATTAAAACCACTATATCTAGATCACAGCCCATTAAAATATTGAAAACCTATTAATAAATCCGGATAGCGTGCTAATTGCTTTAAACCTACCAAATGCATAAACTGGTTCAACAGTTATAATTTCTATACCATTGTAGGTACATTCCAGCTAGAAAAACTGCCTTAAATGCCATAAAGAATTATATTTTAAGTTGTTTGAGTCAATCTACATACTTCTGAAAAAATTACGAAATATAAATTGTTTTGCTATTCCCTCGTGTTATTTGTCATATTCAATGAAATATTCTTGCATCCCTAACATTTTTAACATACGTTGCAATATTAATATTAAAAATTTCATTCTTTTACGACTAAAACTGCCCTGGTTATGAAATTTTGAATATCTATATTTTAGAACGATTTGAGATCGTAACAATGATTGCTTCGAGGAAGATCAAAAATCATTTGTTGAAAAACGCCATTGCTTCGTTAAAATAATAACATTTAGATTTCATAATTTTTTTTTCAGAAGGAGAATTGAAACAAAATCAAATAAAACCCCATTTAAAGCATTTCTGCTTCTAGAAGTACGTGTCTATCTTTTGTGGTTTCAGAAATTATCTCCTAGAGCTCGATTAAAATGGTCACGTATGAATCCTAAGACAGATATTTGTTAAATATATTTCATTTTCATTCATGTTAAGGAAAAATAAATTCTAAACAGCTTTTATTTAGTAGTGATTAGTTTAGTTTAATTTAGGTTAACGTCTCGCTCAGAAATCATATTAGAGCTATTTTCGAACGAACTTCGTTCTTTTAAGCGACCATAAAATGACATCCACTCTTAGTGAAAAGAGTGTCAATAACCTTACTTTCGTAGAGAAAGGAGTGGCGATACTTGTATTTTTTTTCTTTTTATTTACTCATATACGAAATTCTGTAAAGGAAGACATAATAAAGTGTTCTAATCATAGAAGAATTCAAACTCTACATTTTTAGAATTTTACACTTAAGAACTTCAAGAATCTGAATATATATATATATATATATTCTTGAGTAGTATTCTTGAGTTCTTGAGTACATTTTCGGAGCCATTTTGTCTGCCTGTCTGTCTATAAATACAATAACTCAAAAATGTTTTCATTTGGGAAGACAAAATCTGGTATGTGAACTTTTGACAAAATTTGTAGATTTCTATCAAATTTTGAATGAAATCGATTCAGAGGGAGTCTGTATGTCTTGCTGTTCGAGCACAAGTGAATCAATAATTATAAAACGTAAAGAGATAGATAGATAAAATTTGGCGCACATGTTTAGCGTCTAAAATGTAGATGCTTATCAACTTTTGAACTATAGTGGGGCGTTTTGGTTTTCTGAGGAGCTGCCCGGTTTTAAATACACTCTTTTTAATCTTCACAAACACAGCTACACTACAAAATTCACGAACACTTATTACTACAGACACACATAGAAAATTAGCTTAAAGAACAGTATGGTGGAGGGATTCCACGGTTTCCAGCTGAAAGCATTCGGCGTTAGCGCAAGAGTTGCGCATGGGGAAAAAGTCTACCTCAGGGTGCAGGTCTGCCGTTCAACTGGTTGTCTTCTGCAAAAACGCCACAAGGGGGCGCTCTCTGCTCAAGGGGGAAAAGAGGTGTTACAGAACCAAATTCTGACGATCTGCATTTTCGCATGCATGTAACCGCCATAACTCCTGTATGCAATGACTTACAGAAATGAAATTCAGCATTTGATCTTATAACTATAACTGTAGCTCCATGTAAATTTTAGATTCAATCTGCCGGAAAAAAGACGACTAAAATACATATTCGCAAAATATATTCAGTAAAAATTTTAGATTCACCCTAAATATCTATAGTTTGTGTTTGCCAATGCCATGCAAGATATTCGCGGCTTTTCCCAAGATCAAAAATTATGCGGGGGGAGAGACTCTTTTTCGGAGAGTACATGAGAAAGTTTCGAAAACCAGTTCCTCTAGCGTAATAACCATATTCCACCTATCAATCGCCAAAGATCGGACTTCTTTCATAACTATTATTACGTAACTAATTGCATGTCGTAAATAATGCACAGATACATTTACTAGAGAGTATACGAGAAAATTTCGTGAAGACCACTCCCGCTAGTTGGAATTTTATCTGTCTGTGAATATGATTACTCAAAAACGCAACAAGTTGGAAAAAAAGAAATTTAGTCTGATGCAATATTTACATCAGACTTTAAAAAAAATATGTTAACAAGAAATCTGATTGTCCGGAGTTGTGGTTTTTTCGCACAAGCTGTAGAGACGTTCACCTTGAAACTATGGGAAGGCCTCAAAATCTATTTGGTGTAGAGGCTCAGTTATAGCATTATATTTTTAATCTCAACATTTGGATGTCTGTCCTTTGGACTTTCGGCAATCAACATAGGAAGGAGAATGTGTTAGAATCATTGAATCATTTATGACAAAATTTCTCACAAACTCTATCAATTCAATAAACGGAATGGATTGATTAGTTTGTCAGCTCTTTTTAAGCTAGATTGATGAAATATGCCCTTAAGTAACACCTGAGTAATCAGCTAATAATGATTGTAAAGAGAAAGATATTTTTTTAATGGAAGTACTGGTTTTTTTTAAATTTGAAAATTTAATTAATTAAGAATTACCCAAAATTTCGGATTTTTTCGTTGATAACTTCCGGAAATATTATCACATTATCTTAAAATTCAAAAAGATCATCGTTTTATCTTTTTGGCGATATCAATTATAGTGAAATGTTTTTCTCGATTTTCATAATTTTTAAAAAGCACTTACGTATTATTTTCAATTGTATTTTCCATTACTGCAACACAATTAAAGTCATTTTCATTGCTCTTTTAAATATTTAAGTTTTGCGTAAGTTTTTCTCTCCATATTCTTGAAAGCGTGGAAATGAAGTTCCTGTTTGTTTTTCTCTATATTTATTTGAATGATGATGGAATCATTAAACGTAATGAGCTTACTTTTATCATTTTTTTTTTTGTAATTTACAAACAACTAGCCATCTTTGCTTAGCTGATACTTACGGGTTTTGCTTGATTTTAATTAAATCTTCTATGCATAACTTGATGTTCATAACTCTCCAAACAAAGGAAGAGTTCGCCTAATAAAGCCGATTATCATGACATTACAGTGTCATAAAAAATTTATACTTGGATCATCTAATTCAAATTGCTTGTGGGTTTTTTTTAGGTAATATAATTTGAATTACTAATTTTTCATGTAATATAAGTTTATTTTCAAACTCCTTCTCCCTCAGTTTTCAATAAGGGAAAAAATCTCGCAATTAGGTGTTTGATAAGACAGTGAAAACGGTTTGACTTGACTGCAACATTGAAATCTATTCTTGGTAATCATTATTAATTATATTTTTTTAAAAAAGTTCGAAATTTAAAAAAATATGCAGCAATTAAAATAATAAAATTATTTTTTTAAAAAAATTTAATGTAAAAATTAATTTTATGCAACAAAATTTTTCGGTAGTTATCATAGGGAAACGCGGAAATCTCGCTTAATTTTTAATTAAATAATATTTTAATTAAAGTATAAAAATCACTTTTAAGTGCATATTCTCATCTCCTTAAGTTATATCTGTGCCGAATTTGGTAACTACTATCTAATGGCCTGATTTAACTAAACGTCAATGCACATACATAAGCATTTCTTTTAAGTACAGAAGCTCTTTTGGTTATTAAATATTATATTCTATATTCTGAATAATTAGACTTGCTACTCTTTGGCTTAATGTTTTTTTCCAGATAATTTTCAATCCAGCTATAGCATGTCATTAGACTTGTTCACACAGCTCTAGTAATAATAAAGGAGCATGTGTGTATGTTATCTCTCTAAAAGTCAAATTGGGTCATTGGTAACTCTGCATCAATCATTGACCCAGAGTTACCAATTTTGGAACAAATATATTTTAAAAAATGGGAATGCGCACCTCGGAGGGTTTTTTTTTTTTTGAAATTTTTATTAGAATCTTAGTTAATTAAAAACTAGTCACCTTTGACGGCAGCGTTTTGTCCAAAACCTTTATATTTAAAATAATTGGTGAAACCAAAAAGCTTGTCCTCAGTCAGAATCACTGTACTGATTTCGTCATTCTTTTTATTTCACTCGAAAGTTTATGTCTCTAGATGCATCATCAAGGACTGCCCCCCATTCAGAGTGTTTCATTATTATTATCAATCATAATTTAAAATTATGCTTTTTTTGTTAACCCTTTGATTGATACACTGATTTATTTCTTCAAAATTAATCGACAGGTTGTATTATAGCATTAATATGTTCGGTGAAGTTAGCTAATATTAATAAGATTAATTTACTCATGCCAATCAACTTTGATGAGCTAATTTTATCAGAACAAGAATATAACGAAAGTATAATAAAAATAATATTTGTAAAAGTAGTAAGTAAGTATTATTTTATAATTGTAAAATTCATAGAGTATCCAATTTGATCAGCTGTTTTACAAATTGTCAAATTATTGACGGTGTACCGTCCTGCCGCTCATTTAAAGTCAAGTCGGTCTAGAGCCGAATTTGTTGGAACCTCTTCAGCCCTATTGGGAGTTAAACTGAAGTGAGATGGGCTTTGACGGAATAAAAAGAAAGGATGAGAGACTTTGGTTTTGTTCTGTGTGTGATGGCCGGATCCTGAACTCTTTATATTTAGCGATTTTAAATTAGTTTGGTTTTGAAAACCCCAGAGGATTTTAAAATTTTAAAACTGTTTTTTATTTATGTTTAATGTTAATTGTTGTCTATGTCTGTGAATAAATGTCTTGTGCGCTTTTAAAACTGTTTTCCTTCTCAAGACATAACAATGGAAATTTGCAAAATTGGTCTAATTCTTAAGGTTGAGAGCTCTATCAAAACTTCATTTTGAAATATTTCTCGATTTGAAGCGTTAGAGGGCAAACGACCATCTATGACGTATATAAGTATCGTAAGCATTTATATGAAATAAAAATTTTCGAAATAGATTCCATGGTTATGGATGGGAGTTATGTCGAGATTTTTGGTTATAGAAAATGTACAGTGAAGTAATTCTTCCAATTTCTCTGAAAGATGAAAAGTGGTGATGAGAAGACAACTTTGGATGATATTGTCACGTAGAACTATAGTATAGAGCTCAATGACACACACGAGAGGTAGAGCTAAACCAATTTATTAAGTGAAATCTGAACTCAGAACTGAGAACACAGTAACTGACAAATCTTCTGCTTTTATTCAAGCAGAGAAAGTTCCAGAATACTCTTCTGGAGACAGTAAGAAAAGTCCAGAACACTTGTCTGGTAAACTAAAGAAATGTCCAGTATCTTCTGGAACATGAAATAAAGGAAAACATCAAATCAAGAAATTAAGTATTTATATATACTATTAATCGCATTGTCCCTAGCGTCATTCGAACCCAGGTCTCTTGATTACGAGACCAGTGCCATGACCATTCGGCCAATAGAGATTCGACTGTTTTTCTTCAATGCGGCGATATATTGATGTAGAGATGAAGGGCATTCATATAAAATAAAACTTTTCGTAATTGGCACAATTGCTGTGATTCGGGAATTCTATTGTGGATTTTTTTCTCCTTAGAGGTGGAGTTCTTTTTCGATTTCTATCGAAAATGGAGGAGGTGAAGGGCGACCGATCATTGATGCTGTATTTAGGAGTCATTAGCTTTCATGTGAAATAAAAATTATCGTATTTGGTTCAGTGGTTGTCTTTGGGGAACTCAGTAGCGAATATAAAATGAAACAATTTTTAGCCGATTTCTTTCAAAAACGGGGATAGAAGAAACCTATATAGAAATCATAATATTTCATATAAACAAAAATTTGCACAATCGAAGTGATTGGAACTAGGTAACTGGTTCATTGATTTTTCTTATAAATTTAAATATGTTAATTAAGGAATATTTTGGCCGGGGGGACTGTAAGACCTTCCGAAAATATTATTGCACAGAAAGTATTTTCACAGCATTTTAAAATTCAAAAAAAAATTGTTGTGATTGTATATTTTACCATCTCTCCATGTTTTTATGACAATATATTTTTAAATATTTAATATGTTTTTTTAAAAATATCTCCTCTTAAACTAATTTTTTTTTCAATTCTGTATATATTTATTTGCAAAATTAAAATCTAATAGTAATGATTTGTTTCACGAAAACAAGTTAATAAATTTTTGTAAAATATTTTTTAATCAAGCTGCAATTTTAGACATTCATTCGCTTTATTTTTATTCATAAAATTTTCTAAAAAATAATGCGAAAAAATAACCCTTTTTTTTAAAAAAAAATTAAATAAATTGTTTTGTATTTAATTTTTGTAGAATCAATTGAAAATTATTAAAAGAATGGAAAATAATCTCAATAACCGAATTCATAAGTAAACTATATTATTATTAATAAATATTATTGTGTATTTCGAAGAATTACATATACGTATGTATTTATATATTTTGCTTCACTACAATTCTAAATGTTACAACTAATTTTAACCAATCGTTAAAAAATGATGGAATAGTGAAATTGAGGCAATAAAACTTTGGGAATGAATTTATTCCTGCCTTGCGAAGTGTTGGAAGGGATTCTCAAGATAGTTGCTTATCAGAATGCAAATGATACTATTGTGAAATTGAATTTAATGCGAATTTTTTTCTCTTGTCTCATAAATTTTCTTTTAATACGAATCTATAAATAAACTAGCCGCCTTTGGCGACCAGCCGGTTCGCCAATCTTAATGCTCGTTAAAATTTTAATAATTAAATATTTTATGTAATTCCTACTTTAATAGCTTCTTCATCAAAATATTTTAAAACTTCACAATTTGATAGTCATATAATTCACTCATAATATTATAAAGGCCTTCAGTCATAACGTAATATGTATCTCTCTAATTTTCTGTTAGCTCCCGTAGAATTTATGCTTTAAATTAAAGTGGAAAAGATTAATATGCAATTAATATAATAATATTTTTTACTAAACCAAAGCATTTTTTTATAGTATGATTACTGAAAACAGAGTCACTGAGCGTTTAAACTTTATGAGCACTAAAGAATGTCTTTCTTAATTTATGTAATATCTCAAGAATTTGTCAACAAAATTTTCTCAGATTCATCATCATCATCATTTTCTCATATTCATC
>JAPMOR010071052.1:656284-692897 GCA_026543865.1 Argiope aurantia
ACATTTTTGTTATTTTGGAAGCATCTATCACTGAACATCAACTGTGACAATAAAAGTTATTTCCTTGCTAGTCCCTCAGCAATGAAGAGACTTGGAAAAGCAGGAAGGCCTTCAGACTAGTTTTGGAGGACACCGTAATACAAAATAATGAATGAATTCATTTTTTAAAAATCCAGATATAATTAAAAAGAATGAAACCTTGCATATCACTGGCCTTTAGTAGCATTTAATATTAAAATGCTATTGTTTAGCTGTCACCAAAATTTACACTGATTCACCAAATGAATGATGAAATTTTTGAGTTTCTTTGTTGTTATAAAACAATTGTTATAAAGTATGGATCTTGAAAAGACATTTTCCATCACTGTGACAGCTTCTGAAAAGTTTATGTTTCTTGAATACATTGATCATGTGAAAAAATGAGTGAGACATTTCATAGTGTACTGTTGTACTGGATATGAATTTTGGCTAGTAGCTATCTAATAAAAAAATTACCTAATGAAATCTTTAAATAAGCAATTCACCTATATCAAATAAGTTTATCGCCATCAATATATTAAAGAAAAATAATTTCCTATAGAATTATGCCAGCAGCTTCATTGGTTATTGTCTTTCCTTCGATTGATTTGATTTTGATTTTCAAACTTAAAAAAAATATATATGATTTCTGATGTTTGAATTGATATATGTAATATTCATTTTTATAAATTCCCATCCTATTTAATATGATTGACTTGTATGTATGATACAATCAGTTTTAAGGTTAAATGACTAAAAATAAATTAAATTATTTTATTTTTAGCTTATATTCTTTCTTACATTTCAGTTAGTAAGCAACAAACCTTGGTGGAAAACCAATTTCTTTCTATCAGAACCTGTTTTATTTGGCGTATGGGATGGTGTATTCACATCATGTATGATCAATTTGTTCAGTGTGATTATATTTCTCAGGGTTGGTTGGATTGTTGTAAGTAGAAAGTTATCTTTTGAAAATAATTTTTTCAGCGTAAATTTAAAAAAATCATCCTTCATTTTATTTTAAATATATGCACTTTTAAAAAATATGCTATTCACTTTTTATTGATGCTATTTTCATTTTTAGGGTGAAGCTGGTATTGCTCAGTCTATAGGTATAGTGTGCCTAACAGTTCTTATTGGGACTTCTACCGTACTGTCAGGTATTGGAATCTGTGAAAGATGTCACCTTGAAAGTGGAGGAGTTCATTTTCTTTTGTCACACATTTTTGGGACTCGTATGGGTGGAGCAGTCAGTTTGATCTATTGCTTTGGTCAAGTATGCATTAATTAAAAAAAATATTTTTGAATCTTTGTTTTATGGGTAAATTCATTTGGATATATTTTATCTAATGATAAAATATTAATTGTTTTTACTATTTTTATAGATAAAATATTGTTTTCAATACTAACTACTTATAAATGTTATTGCCCCTGTATCTGTTAAATACACTCTCTGTTAACAAAATGGTATACATTTGTTTCAATGAAAAACTGCTTATAGAAGTGGAATTTTAAGACCTTGGAATTGAATCATTTTCTTTTATCTACAGACTTCTTCTTTACTAAGCTAAAGGTCAAGTAAATATTAATTTTAAAGAAAAATCATTGTCTTTCATGTTACATATACATTTTAAAAATGAGTTAATAATTGGTGTGGTATGTTTAACTTGATAATTTTGTTTATCATTTGTTTTTGCATTTGTTTAACAAGAAGTATATTCGTGAAGAATCTTGAAATAATGGATGTGATGTTTCTAATATTAACCACTGTTAAATGTATATTATCAAGAGATTTTTATACTTTCAAAGTATTATGAATCTATTGAAACTAAATATAAGTAGTTTTAATATATTCTTTAAAGAAATTTCTTTATTAACTGTAGTTGCTTTTATCTATTATGAATATTTTTTATTGAATTTGTGTTTTTTTTCTCATGAGTGATAATAAATTGAGTGGTAAAAATCTTTGACGTAGTACATTACTTTTGGTGTACATATAGGATTCTAATATCACATCAAGTGGCCCAAGAATATTTTTTAAAGGTACATTCTTTTTCGGACACCCTATATTATTTGTCTGCAGAGTACTATTATTACTATCCTCCTTTGGTTTTATTCATATGAAAAATGCAATTTAGAGTAATGTCAGCTGACTATTGCACTTTAACTAATTGAATACAGACATGCATTCATAAAATAACATTAATAATCATAAGATAATAACATCTTTTTTCTCATTATAGTCTGTGAGCTGTGCATTACATGTTATGGGGTTTGCTGAGTCTTTTTCTCAAGTACTTGACATCACTAATACTTGGGCTATTCGTGCTGTTGGTATGGTCATGATAATTCTTCTTTTAGGTATGTATGCTATTACTAAATTTTATTTCAAAATTTTGAATCAATAAATTTGTTGATTCAAAATTTAAATAAATTAAAGTAAACTGGATTTCATTTTTTGAGTTTAACTATCCCAACACTTTTTTAATTACAAACTAAACTAGAAACATCATGATAATATTCATATTGTTTAAACGTTAGCTGTATGATAGCATTGTTTCATATTTTATTCAAAAATTATAGCATTTTATTTTTTCATTCTTGTTCTAAATTTTATGTAAATGAATGAAAGTCTACATATTCCTGTTTAATTATATATTATAAAATACTTTTTTTTTTTTGCCAAGATCCAATCAAAGTACTTCCTGTAATATAAAATTTTAATAAACTCTGGCAATTTAGCATTTCCCTTTTTCTTTCTTTCTTTTTTTTAAAGTTCTTATTTCTATTATTATTTGAAATATTTTGTGTAGAGTTTATTACATAGAGATATATTGATAATAGGTGAATGGATCAACAAATTTAGATATTTTTAGATTCAGAAACCTTAACTCAGTTTAAAGCCAGCATTCTGCCACATTGTTAATGTTTTGTGACAACCATTTTTTTTAACCTCTGAAACATGATATTTTTAAAGGGTAGATGATAATGGTTGTTTATCATATCAAACATGCTTTGTCGTAATTCTACTTGTTGGTACAGTACCTAATGTATAATTTATTATACATTAAAGCTGAGCAAAAAGCTTATCTGTTTTTATTCTTTAAAAACAATAAATATTCTATTGTGTGTGTGTTTTCCATCAATTTTAAGAAGTACCTAAAATTTCATAATCAACAAACAAATAATTGTGGTTGTATTTTTTTTTCCTGTATAAAATTGTAATTAGGAACATTCTTTACAACATAAGATTTCAAAAAAAAAAAAAAAAAAAAAAAAAAAAATTTTTTTTTAAAGTTTTGTTAAAATAAAAATTTATTTTCATTTTTTTTTTTTTTTTACAGGTATTAATTTGGCTGGAGTGAAATGGGTTATACGCTTACAGTTTGGTTTACTGATAATATTGCTTTTAGCAGCTCTTGATTTAGCTGTGGGAACATTTATTCAAGTGGATATAGGTTAGTATGATTTTTTTCCATATATTTATGATTCATTCAGTGACATTAAAAATGCATGGGAAGTAATATGTATGACTTTAACTCATTTGTTTCCACTAAACAAGAAATAAGCTGGAAATTTTTAAATTTGATTTATTTACTAAAACAGTTTGTTAGAAAACCTATATACAGGGTGTTTCAGTGAACCGTTTCAGAACTTCTAAGAGGAGTAGGGTACATCCCGACAACTCGAAATCATAGAGCAATGTGGGGTCGGAAATGCTTGTACACAGAAGCACCATAAAGAAAAGAGACCGTAAATGTGAAATCGTTTAATAATACACGAAAAGAACCAAAAGATACATGGATTAAAGTAAGTGTTCGAAGTTTCTTCCACGGGCTACAATGCACGCCTCACATCTCCGACGCATAGACAACCGAACATTCTGGAATACTCCAGGCATATCTCGAATCTCTCCGGCAGCTACTGCGATTCTTGCAACGAGCTCCTCAGCAGTGTCAACAGGGGTGCCATAAACTAGCGATTTCATATGACCCCAGAAATAAAAATCAAGACATGATTAGTCGGGTGACCAAGCAGGCCAACGCACGGGACCCCCAAGTCCGATTCACCGTTGACCAAATGTGACATCCAGGTAGTTACGAACATCTCCGCTATAAGGGGCAGGGGTTCCATCGTGTTGGAACCACATTGTCTGTTGCGTCGATGCAGAAATCTGTTTATCTCTCAAAAATTGTGGCAATACTTGCTGCTGAAAGAGCAAGTACGTAGGTCCGGTTAGACGACCCCTTAACAGGTAAGGTCCGATGAGGTGATCTCCCACAATACCGGCCCATACATTGACCGAAAATCGATTCTGTGCTGCACGACGTCGTATTGCATGCGGATTCTCGACCGCCCAGATATGGTCGTTATGCGTGTTGAAAATTCCTTCCCTTGTGAAGGATTCCTCATCGAAAAACAACACTTCAGCAGGAAAAAGGGGATTTGTAGCACATTTTCCCAGGTACCACTGTGCGAAAGCAATGCGAGGTACATAATCCTCCGGTTTCTGTGCCTGGACACGCTGCACGTGAAACGGATTCATGTCTTCTGCTCGGAGAATCCTCCAGACGCTGCAATGGGAAACCCCGACTGCGTTTGCTACACTTCGTGTACTCGTTCTTGGATTCCCCTGTACATGCTGCAGCACATTCTGTTCGGCGTCTGCAGTCCGTGTTGTTCTTACCCTGTCCCTGTGAGCTCTTTCTTATGAACCTGTCTCGGCTAACCTCTGGTGCAGTCTTGCAAAGAAATTATGACTGGGAATACGCCTCGTCGGATATCGTTTCGCGTACAAACGCTGTGTGGCTGGCCCACTACAATTTGCACGCCACGCCAAATGCATATCAGCAACACGTACGCCAAATGCATATCAGCTAACTCTGCGATCGTGCAATCATCCATCCTACTAACTTGGCGTTCTTGTGCGAAATGAAGATTCCCTGCACGAAAGCTCGGACTTTTCGCACAATGCCATCTATCGCGTCAGGAAAGCATTTCTGACTGCCCATGGATATATGATTTTGGTTCGTCAGGATGTACCCTACCCCTCTTAGAAGTGCTGAAACGATTGACTGAAACACCCTGTATATGGCATATATAGGTTTTAAAAAATACAGTAGTAAAAAGAAGCAGAAATTTAAGACAGAAATAGCAAAATTCTGTGAACTATGATTTATCTTTTTATTTCATATATTTAGAGAAAATTGAACAATGAGAATTAAGAAATCAATATAAATTGAATAAGAATTAGAGTCATTTAAAATATATTGGTATCATAATATTGCTAGATACATTCAGACTTTTAAAAGTAACTTTACTCTTATGTTCTGATAGGTTAAATAAAAATTCCAATTTTTGTAATATGGTTTCTAAAAAAAATTTTTTTTTCTTCTTTCATAATCTATTTTGTTCTCTCTATATATACACATCTTCACTTATATTAATTGACTGATTTGATAATATTTTTTCTTTGTGAAATACCATCAATAAATGGTTATTTAATCTTAATTCTTTTTTCAATTCCTACTATTAGTTCACACTCTCCCTATATATATTTATATATCTTGTTCAAATTTTCAATCATTAATAAAATACTTTTTATTCATCCACTCAAGTTCAAATGCATATTTGTAATGGACAACACTTGATGATAATACAGTTTTTTCAAATATTAATTCATTAATTATTAATTTTAATTAATTTTTAATATTTTAAATGGAGTTTTAGCAGTTTGTAATGAAAATTGATATCAACAGGCAGTAGCTCAATCGGTAAAATGCAAGGATTTCAGTATTTTTCACATAAAGTTGAAGAATGCAAGTTCGATTCTTGCAAAAGTAGGAATTAACTTAAATTTTTTTATATTACTTGTTTATAAATATATAGATTAAGCATTTAATGACACTAATTACATATTTACAATATATTTACTGACCTTTTACTACTAGTATTTCTTATTTTTCATGTTACTGAAACTATAAAGATGAATTGTATTTACTTTTTGAAAATGTTGTGTATATATTGTTTAATTAGTATGCACGTTTTTTAGATCATGGAGTCGTTGGATATAATTTAGAGAACCTTAAAAATAATACTGGCCCTGATTATACTGACAATGAAAACTGGTTTACAGTTTTTGGAGTATTTTTCCCAGCTATGACAGGGATTCTTGCTGGTATCAACATGAGTGGGGACTTGCATAACCCATCTAGAGATATACCTGTTGGAACTTTAGCATCTGTTGGCACCAGGTATTTTAAATAAATTATAATATTTATTTTTTAAGAAGGCAGTGAAAACCTATGCAGAGAAATTTATTAGAATATTTTTGACTGGAAAATATTCTAATTAATTTCTCTGAACTTTTATTTGGTTTCTTATGCTTCCTATTAGCATAATGTTAAAATATCATGTATAATTTGAACTTAATTTTACACATTTGAAATCTAAATTGAAAATTGTAAATCACTGTTTTTATTTCTGAATTATTTTCATTAGATAAATATGTTTATACCTTGTACTTAAGTGCTACAATTTAGTATGAAAGTAGTGGCCTTTCTTCTAATGATGTACCATTCTACTGCATTTGATATAGTCTGAACAAAATGAAAAATTATTATGACTGATTAGAAAAATAGAGAAACTAAAAAGAATAGAGGCTTAACATATGCATTTAAAATTACATTGTATTTAAATATTCTTAGAATTTAGTGACATTCAAAACTTTGCATGGGAGTGTAATGATAAATTGCATTAAAATTTATATTTATATATTAGACCCCTCCAATTTTTTTTAAAATCTTTAAAACAATATTAAAGTTAAATGTTCTTATTTAATGTATAATTTCCCCTTTTGTCTCCTCTCTTCTCCCATATTCATCAGTCCATCTTGAAGTAACTGTTACCTTCAAAGAATGATAATTTTTCTGCATTCTCTATAATATTCATTCATATTTTTTTTATAAAATTGTATAAAATTATCATATATTTGAATCTTTTTCAAATAATATTTAACAGACTAAATTTCTTTGAGCAAGTTGATTGCTTATAAATAAATCACATAGTTTCTCTTTTTTTTTACCAAGTTATAATTTTTAAAATACCTGCAGGTGTTACAAATGTGAAAATTAAAAGAATTTTTTTTATATATATAGCTTGTGCTTTAAAAATTGTTATTTCTGTTCCCACATTTATTAGCTAGAGTTTAGCATAGAAATATTTAATTTAATAATTTTTCTGATAACTTCAATTTACTTATTTGTTTTTAACATGCAATGTCTTCAAATATTAGCATTGTAATGAATATAGATTAGTAAACAATAATGTATTTAAATAGTGTCAAAGTATAAAATTATTTCCATTTTAGCTTTTTCATTTATATGACTTTTGTGGTTGGATTGGGTGCTACATGCCAGAGATGGGCCTTGCATACAGATTACATGATTGCTTCAAAAGTAAGTTTTATGTGTACAACTTTAATATTATGATTTTATTTTGTTTTTTGTTAATATTATGATTTAATAATAATATCTTTAATATTGTGATTTTCTTTTCTTTTTTAGTTATAGATACTTAAACAAATATAAAATAAAGGAATCTTTTAAGATATTTGTATAATTTCCATGAAATATAAATTTTCTTATAAATTTATATATTTTACTTTTGTTATGAATTTTCTTTTACTTAATATACTTGAAACTTTAACTTCATCTTAAATTGGTATGAACTATGTAAACTGTTAGAAATTTCCTTTTGTGTATATGATAATTTTATTATTAAATTCAATGTTTACATTGTTTTATTTTTGAAAAATTCAAATGTGTTATACAAAAATATGATTTTAAACATATATATTCTTTGTCTTTTAATTTATTATTAACTTTTTAAAAATTTCTATCTAAAAAAAAATTCTCTTTGTATCTGGACTTATTCTTTAATTACTGAGATAACAATGACTTTGAAATGAAAATGCTGTTTTTGAAGCATATTTTTTCATAATTTGGAAAGCATTTAACAATAGTTGAATGCATAAGTCGAGGGGGGAGAGTATTCTTTCAATGCTATGTTTAAAAATATACATAATTTTGTATATTGGACTTCAGAAATATTATTCAATGTAAAATAACTTTTGCAATATTTAACTAATAAATATGCAGTTTATCATTTATGTATAAGAAATAAGTACTGCTATTTCCCATAATGTCATTTCAGGTTTCTGCAATTGGTGTCCTCTTACTTGCTGGTTTATATATTTCAGCTATGTCAGCTTGTTTAGGTGCACTCTATGCGACTCCAAGAATTATTCAAAGCATGGCAAATGAAAATGTTATCCCAATATTGAAGTTTTTAGGCAAAGGGGTAAGTTTTTATCCTGTATAAATTTGTTTTGCTGATTACCAAAAACTGAGTAATAATTAAATCATCAAAGATTTATAAGGGTAAAATGATATTTGTAATTCATAGTTATGATTATTTGACATTTTAGCCAATGACAACTCAAGCTAATAATATGCAGAAAGCTACTCTATGCTTCAGTATACTCAGTGAACATATCCTAATATATTTAAGAGAAACTTCTAACTTTCAGTAGTCACATAATAATTGATATTCTATAGGATGAAAACCATATTTAAAAAGTTAATTGTTTTATTCCATTGATATACTCATAGAAATACAAATACTCTTAATCTTAATAGTTTGAAATGTCACTGAGCTTAGTTTAGAAAATTTCTTAAATCTTTTTTTTTTTTTTTATGAATTTGCAATCTCTTATTAGTTGGAGAATGTTTTATTTATATCTTTTCTATCAAAAAATATTGTTATAACTCTGAAATTGTAATATATATAAAAAAAATGAAGCTCTGAATTAAAATAATTTGAATTAAAAATGATTATTTAGAATTTTAATGAAATCTCTCAAGATGTTTATCTTAACTAATTTTCCTTATAAATGATGAAGAATTTGAATAAAGTAATATTCTAATAATCTTCATAAATCTATTTTATGTGTGATTTAGATCAACATTTAAAGAACTCTAGCTTTGGTTTTCCTCAAATATAATTTATAGGTATTAGTCAAGAAATAATTTAAAAGAAATTTTAATTAACCAATTCTATAAAAATTACATTCTTTAAGTAAACATGGGTTCCTCACATGCAAGCAAGGGAACCACACACAGACTGAAGAAAAAACTTTGGAAATACTCTGTTTCCAGTGTCAGGGGTTGCCAGAATGTTCACTTAAAGCAGAGATATATCATCCCATCCGGTGATGCATTACAGTTCTGATGCTGCAATTTCTGTTTAAATGCTTGCTTTAAATGTAATTATTGTTATTTGTCATATATTAAAGTTTCATGTAATTAGGTGTTAGTGTGTATTCGTATTAAAATAATCTTCCTTTTTTTTTTTCCCTACAGAAAGGTCCTAATAAAGTACCAATTTATTCTCTCATTGTCTTTGCGAGTGTTACTTTCATTTTTGTTCTGGTTGGCAGCATCAATACATTGGCTCCAATAGTCACCATACCATTTCTTCTAACTTATGCTTCTGTTGAATATGCTTATTTTTCTCTTGCCATGACTTTTGATATTCAAAAGAAACGAGAAGAAAGGTATGCTGAGCAAGGTCTTCAAAGTCCATCATTTGTTTTGGATCAAGGTAGACTAGCTTATGGGTCTACAAAAGAAAATAAGGTAATACTTTTATAGAAAGAATTTTTTACTCATATAATATACTCTTACTGTTGTAATTGAAAATTCTCATCTAATATTCATATTTAATTACAAAATTCAATTCTTTAATGTAATCATAAATTTACTAAATGCAAAATAAGTATAAAGTGTGATTATAAAGAAATATTGAGCAAAAAATTATTATACACTTAAACATCATTATAAAAAATATTACATTCATTTTTGTGAATCGTAAATTAATTGACTTTGAAATAAGATAAATTATTTTAACAAATCGCAATATTACTTTTTTATAGCTGAAAAAATATCAAGACTGTATTCTATTCTTGCCATATGTTGTCCTATATTTGTTCTGTTGCACAAGTTAAAGTACTTATTTTCTTAAATTTAACTCTTTTATCATGAACTACTCTGGCAAATATGCATATCAGTATCTAAACTCTGCATGAATTAGAGTGGTCAGTGATTGGTTTTATAGAACTTCAAAAGATTTTATGTTTCTTCCCTCATGATGTAATTTTTGTAAAATAATAATAATTATAATAATTACATTATGGACTAGTAATGCTATGTATTTGAAGATTAAAAAAATGATTATCGTAAAACTTTAAACAACTTTCAAACAAGGCTATACCATGTTTAAATTACTGCGTTATTGTTTTAAACATTTATTTTGTGCTAATGTTCATAGTCTTTGTGCTCATCTTGTTGTTCAATCAAAAAAGAAAAAGTGTATGCAAAAGTTTTTGTTGCATAATAGACATAATTTTTCGAGAATTCAATTATATATTTTTCACATTTACATCCTAGTTTTCGGTGATTACTTATTAGTTTTAGTTTAGTAAAGCATTAAATAGATGTCTGCTTTAATTTTAAGTAATTAGTCTGTAAAAAGTTTTCATGGGCTGTAGATTTGGCACATCAAAATAACAATGTTTTTTTTTTAAATAAGTTTTCAAGCATCATAAGTTTTCAAGCACAAACACTTAGCATCTGCATCAACATTTATTGTCTTTCTTTCTTTTTTCTTATAGTCAAAATACCAGTAAATCTCTTATGTTGAGTAATATATGCAAATAAGTTCTTCTTGTATTGCATTTTATGTGTGTTTAGAATTACTGCAAATGTTAATGATTATTCAGTTGTCAGTTAGAAGCTGATAAATTAAGCATAATTTACAGCTTTAATAAATAAAACTTATTCATTTGAAGCATCATTCTCTTCTTTGGTCTTTTATATATTTTTTGAAAATGTTATAAATATTGACAAAGATACAATTGAAAATGTTTTTTTTTATTATTGTTTCTGCAATCTATTTATGATTTAAAATATATAGAAAACTAAAGATTCATTGTAAAAAATAATAAATAACTACATGGTATTCAAATATGAATGATTATAGATTTGCATTTTTTCCATTATTATGACTAACACAAAAATTCCAGACTTTTTGTTTGTGTTTAAATTATTATCATAAAAGTATTTTCACTGAAGGACATGATTTGTCAAATATCAAAATTCATATAAACAGAAAATATAACTGCTTGGTAGGAATAATTTAAAATAAAAGAACCATAAAAATTTGATGTTGTGCATATTAAGATTAAAATAAATGTCAAACAGTTGCCAATTTTATTTTATAATTAATATAGGTTTTTATTTGGGGGTGGTGCGAAATGAGCATTTTCTTCAGGTAATTCACATTTTCAGACGTTTGCAAAATGAATATAATTGTGAATGAGCAATTTTAAAAACTCTACTTCAATAGAAAATTATCTGGCTGTATTAGCAAGAAATAGGTGTCCCACTTCAGTGGGCTCTAGAGTATGTGCCCTATTAGCCCAAGCAATATGAAATTTGAACTGTAGATAATTCAAATGACGTGCTCGATGTCTATTAATTGGAAAAAGTTTAGTACAAAAATGTATCAATTGATAGCATTAGATTGCAAATGGCATTGTTTTGCATGTTTGAAAATATCATTCAAAAATTATTTGAATAACACTAAAGTACTTCAGTACAATACATTATATCACTACATCCTATTAGCATTATTCTTTGGATAAGAAGACAGATTCTGCTCGAGCATTAGTTACTTTTTCTGCACATCAGCCTAGATTACATGAAAAAGCACTACTAGTAAAATGATTGTATAAGAAAACTTCATTGCAGTGATAAAAGAATTTCGTTTTATGAAGTGGAAACGAAGTAATACAGTGTCCTTGTGTCTTCTGCAAGATGGTATTTGAAACAACTGGGCAATTTAGCTTTCTCCCTGGTAGAGGACGAGAGCAAATCTTATCTTAAAGCATCTAAATGAGGCTACCGCGACAGTTGAAACCAGCTGTCAGTCACTTCATGGTATTGTGAATATATCAGTTGTTTCTTGTGTTTTGGATATACCTTATTCTCAAAGCCTCTTATGTTGGATTTTGCATTTTCAAACCTGCAAAATCATTTCCTTTCACCTATTACCGGACGGGGACTTTTGTACCTCTGTTCCTTGCTGGAATGGCAGTTGATACTTGCCAAATATCATTCTGTTTGGTGATGTAGCCGATCTTTGCTTCAATAGGCTTGCTATCACCCACAGCAGAATTAGACCAGTAGAAAACCGTCACGGTATCCAAGAACAAACCTTCCATCCTAAAAAAGTGACAGTATGATGTTGTTTTACGATTATCTTTATCTTGAGATCGTATTTTCTGAAAAGGTGGAATCCAAATCTGTACCATTAGAGAACAATGGTAACGTGTTATGCTGGGAGATTTTGTAATCATACAACATCAATAGCGTCGATATCTTTAGGAATCATTTTCATGCATTGATCGTCGTGTAAAGTTATTGCTAAGATAGAATTTCACAGATGCACAGGTGATCAGCCGCCATTTTCAAATGGCATGACCCTCCCTGAACTTTTATTTGTGGGGTTTCCTGAAGTGCGTCTATCGTCACAGGCCAGCCTCTGTGTCAAATCTGAAGGACAATATTCGACGCCATATTCTTGATATTCCTGCAGACTTTCTCGGTCAGCTTTGGAAAATACAGTTCTGTGTTTAGAGCACATTGTTGAACATGAAGAGAGACATACTGAGCAGTTTTAATGCTGCTTTTTAAAAAATATTATTTAACATTTTATGAAGCATATTAAATTCTCTATTACAGCTTCACCTACTAGAGAATTTTGTACTATTTTTTTATTTAATAAATATCAAATGCAACATTTAAATTATTGAATCAGCTCAAATTTTATTTCATTTGGTTAAATAGAATGCATTCTAGAGCCCTCTGAATTGGGAAACTTATTACTTGCTAACCCAGTATATATTGAAAATAATCCTTCAAAACAAAACCATGTGCATTAAATATTAAAAAAAGAAAATGATAATCAATACCTGTTAATGAATAAGTCAAGTATAATTACTTCTTTTTTAAAGTTCATTTTATAATCATATTCAGTTTTAATTTATTAAATTTTATATGTTAATTTTTTCTTATTCAAATATAATTATAAAATATGCCTTGCTTAAACAGGTTGATGCTGATTTAGATGAACTATTTCCTGAACGTGTACCTCATCATAAGCGCGGCATGGTTCATGATGGCAGCAGTTTGAGTATTTCTGCTACAGAGTCGCCAGTAACCTCACCTGATGAACATAGTTCCATTCGAAGTGCAGAGAGCAGAAATTCTCAGATTAGCATTAACCAACCAGTTGAGAATATTTCAGACCAAGGTAATTATCATTTTGCATTTTAATCCCCCCCCCCTTCTCATCATTGAGCTTGGTGCACATTAAATTTGACATCCAGTGTGAAACTTCTTCTTGCTGGTGTGGCTTGGAAATTTGGCAAGAATGGTGCCAATTTATGTATCATATCTTCTCATCTTGTTCAGTTTAAAATTATGAGGTCTGTCCCAGAATAATGCAATATGCATAAAATGGGACATCAATGTAACTAAGTTGAATTAATCTAAAATCGTCGAAGTTTTTCCGTGAATGTGTAACTTTATTGTGTTATTCATCTCTATATAAGTCAAAAAGTAAAACAGATGCATCTTTATTTTATAAAGAAATAGTTTTTTCAGTATTTGTGGTTCATGTTCACTTATAACTAGAAAATATTTGTATAGATAAAGCTGTATCTGAGTTATACTTTAAATAACAGGAAGCTTTTTTTTATTTTCTCCTGAAGTATATAAAAAGAAATTGTTGTAATCATTGAAAATTTCAACCTCAAGATTTTGGTGAATGTTTCAGATCTCCCGGAGTTTGAAAAACATGTTTTTGTCTGTCTATGAGTACGATAACTCAAAGAGCTACATAGGTGAAATTTGGTATGTGTTTTTCACACCAAATTTGTTGATTTCTATCAAATTTTGGACAAGGCTATTCTCCGAAAATATGCCTTTCTATCTGAAAAAAGGTGAATTTAATAACTATAATACATAAGGAGCTAGGTACATAAAATTTGGGACACAATTTTAATATTTAAACTGTAGATTTTGTATCAATTTTTGAACCAAATTTATCAAAGAATTCGTCTGTCTGTCTGCATGTTCTCATACACGTAAACATTCTAACTCAAAAACACAATGATTTAAATTAACTTTGTATGAGATATTGCGACTAAAATTGTAGTTGCATGTCAAATTTTGATTTATTTCATTTCATTCAGTCGAAAAAAAGGCATCCGAAATGCATACTCACTTCTTTAGATTCTTCTTTACTATGATATGAAATATAGAATGCTTATCTGCAAGAGTCAGAAAACAAAAATCTGTGCATTTTTGACAATTGGACTTTGATCGAATTCCTCAATTTACAAGAGATTACAACTTTATTAGAGAGTATGCGAGAATGTTTGCTGGAGACCACTGGTTTATTGGTAAAAGTGGCAATTCTATCGTTAAAATTCCTTTAAAAAAATCTCTTGGGCACCTAAGTTCTGGATGTAAAGAATTCTTAATTATTATGATTTTATAATTAAATGAATTATGGAGAAAAGCCTATAAGCTTTTAAACCAATTTTAAAAATTGCATTATTATATTATAAAAATTAATAAAAAATTAAATAAAAATGGATACATATATATATATCTTGATTATTTTGTTATTTATGCATTCTTGCGATTTTTATTTGAATTTTTTTTTATTTTTTTATTTTCAGCAAAATTGTATCGAAATGAAATAGACTCCAAGCGTAAAAGATGGTATACAATTTTTTGTAATAGATGGCTAGCCCTTGTTGGGGTAAGAATTTTTTAATTTCTTGATAATATATCTTAATCCATCTATATATTTTAATATAATCTCTGTTGAAAAAAATATTACAAAGCTTTCATTGAACTGTGATTTTTACTTTCGTTTGGTTTTATAATAAGACTTAATCTTACTTTTTGATTTCAGGCAATTATAAAAGTTTCTATGATGTTTTTGGTACAATGGATTTATGCTTTGTCATCTTTAGTCATTCTTTTGGCATTGTGGTTTTATATTGGACAAGTGAATCCAGGCAGTTTTAGAGGTAATTGTTTCATTTAATGTTAATAATATTATATTCTGAGAAATTCTGCACATTATGTTTGCATTTTACTTGCATCTTGGTAAAGTTTATTGTGTTTTTTGTAGGTATAGCAGAATTTAGATTATTCCCATGGATAAAAAATATGTTCTATAGATGTTTAGGGTAAGAATTTTCTCTAACTAATTAACTGATTATATACAGTTTCATTAATGAATCAGATTTACTAAGAATTTTAACCATTTAACTGATATTTAAAGAACGATTAACTAATTGCCCTTTATGAATGATTGTAGTTTTATAAATAAGAACTAAACCATTCTTATAGAATAATTCAATACAGAAAGTCAAGCATTTCCCAAATATAGATTCTTAGTTAAAATTTTTAATAGCACATTATTATTATGGAAGGTGGCACCTTATTACATAGTAGTAATGGCAAAGCAATTAAATGGTTTTAAAAGGTTATTTCAAAAATGAAATAGTTATTGAGAATGAATTGGATATTAGAAGTTAAATGAAGAAAATGCTTGTTTATATGTTATATCAAACAAGTTGTATTTTGTTTCTGGTTATTACAGCATGAATGATGCTTTGGAGTTTCAGTTCTCAGGTCCCCCATTCTACTTTTATTATAGAAACTTATAGGAACTATATGTTATATTGACATGATTTTACCATATTCTTCAAACAAATTGCCTGTCTTATTTTCGGTAGGATTCCTTTTAATTGGCTTGAAATCATTATATAATAAGTGCTCCATTTAATGGACTGACTGCCTTAAATGTTACAAATAGAGAAATAACATGTAGCAGGGAAGTAACTGGAATTCAATACTTTTATCACCATCTAATACATAGTTATAAGGAATTGTCTTATGTGTGATATGATATATTTATAAGATGTTGTATGTTTACATTTTGCAATACAACTTCAAGTGTAATTTGCTATTTCAAGGTTGTTGTTTTTTTGACACAATGGATAATTTAACAAATTTCAGATGTTATAAACAATGTTGTAACTCAGTTTATTAAATTATACAATTGCTGTATTGAATGTTTTATCAGGTTCTTTATTTTTTTATTATTATTTTTTTTCATTTTAAAATTGCTAACTAAAAAATGTAACTGTAAAATACTAATAAATAACTTATTTAAATTTTATATTATTACTGTACATGTTTTAAATCAGTTATGTCAAACATGACATACAATGTCAATGAACATTTATGAGTGCAACCAATTTAAAAATATGTAAGAGAAATTTTATTAGAAAATGTCAAAAACTATTTTCACTAATGATATAAAGAACTCCTTGTAAAATTTAAAATTACGTCATTTTCTAGAATAATTATTGTGAATAAAATTTTCTCCTAAATTAAAAATAATAGAAAATGGGTTAAAGTATAAGGAATTAAATATTAATTTTATTGTTACTTTTGCATATACAGTATACTTGAAAATAAAAATATTTCTAAAATAAATATGTGGAAGATTTAATTGTATATTTTTTGTGTGTTTTCCTAGTAAATACTTTTCTAACTGTTGATAAAATTAAAATAACTTTTTCTTTTGCACTTTGTACATTGCTAATAGTAGTTTCATAGTTTGACTCTAGTTCTTTTGATTAATCATATTGTATATACCTCTATTCAACATGTTTTCAATGTTATTAATATTTTGCTATGTGTTTTTAATCCTTGTTATTTGTCATTTTTATCTATATAAATGTCATGAATTTGGAATATAAGATTACTTCGTATCTAGTATTATTGATAATATTATTTTTAAATTCATAATAATTTCAAAAAGTGATTATCTTACTTAATAAATGCACTTTCTAATTTGTAGTTGCAAAATAATGGATTATGACCAGATAATAGTTGCTCCAAATATTCCTGATCTTGAAGTGAAGGAGGCTCAACTAACTGAAGACAATGTTGACTATGCTTCTCGAAAGCGCTATCATCATTCCAAAACCATTGAAAGTGTTCCTCATCCAACTCATCTGGAAAGCGATTAATGTTGCTCAGATTCATTAATGGTAAGTATTTTAGATTCTAATTTGTTGTCTCTTAAGAGCTGCAGTGGGCCTGGTGGTGCGGTCTCAGTCAGCTTCGGGGACGAAAGGTTCCAAGCTCGAGACCCTATTCTATCGAAAACTGTCATATAAGTGGGCCTGGGCCACATTAAATCTGTTGGGGCCAAATGTCTAACCGCTGAGGTGGGGGTGCCAGCTCCAGTATCGTCCTTGTCATCTGATCTCGGTTCAAAATTCCATACCAAAATAGCTCGAGTGTGGCTTTAACAAGGGGCGTTAATATAACTTAACCTACTAACCTAAACTTGTCCCTTCAGTAATCATAAATCTGAATTCTAGTTGCACTTCATAATACTTTTTTAGATTAATCATTTAATTTTGAAAGATCTTTGCTGTTAATAAGAATATTATTTCTACATGTTCCCTCCCCTCTCCATTCCATCGCCTCTTCTTGAGCAAGAAGAGTTTTTGAGGAAGGATTACAATTATTTTTATGGTTAGTTTTTCACAGCTGAGTTTAATTTTTCTACTTTTTTCAATAAATAAAATCTAATAAAAGAGTATTTATTATAATTTCAGATATAAATCAATATTTTGCTGATGATGATTCAGAAATATATTTAGTAGCAAAAAAGGGGAAGACCTACCATTACTATCATTCCTCATCATTAGATGCATGCTGAGTGTTTTCATATGCTTTTATTTAAAAGATGTATTTCAAGTTTAGTGTTTAGAGTTTTAATTTCATGGAGTGAGAAAATACTTTAAAATGCTGTTAATCTTTATTTTAAAGATTTCTCAAGAACATAAACTTTTTGTGTAGAATATTTTATTAATACATTCTGTTTTGTTAGTGAGTAGTATATTCTATTGTATAGTGACTTTTATGTGCAATATTAATATTTTGTGTGCATGGTGCTTATGATATAGCTTACAAAAATTATATTTCATTTTTTTATTATCACATTAAATAGAAAAAAAGTTATCATATATTTACCAAATTTATTCTTTTGCTGATTTTTAAACTACTTTATGTAAGATTTACTATAAGATCAATTATTTTTAACCAACATATAAATGCTAATTTATATTCTTTAAAAATATAATAATTGTCTTAAAAGTTTTTAAATTTTCTGAAAGTTAAAATGTGAGGTATTTAATTACCTTACATTTTTAAAGTTACTTAAAATGTTTTGTTCTTATGTAAAACTACTTTTTATCTACCAAAAGCTTCTGATAAACTAATATTTAATATAGAATTTAAAATAATTTTTATTTAAATTGAGTCTAGTAAATGTATTGATATAATTTGAATTTGTTCTCAATTCTGTAAAAATAAACTTCGTGCATATTTAATAAAATAATTGCATTCATTAAATTAAGTTTTTGTTTTTTAAGTTTCTAAACTTTGATAATTTTCAGAAAATTTATTTAACTGTAAATAATAGGAATAATTTTTTCATGATTGTTTTGATTTCATTCTTTTCTCTTACTTTAATATGATTTTTCTTTTTTGTTTACTTTTTATTAAGAAATATTTTGAATATAAATTAAATAGAAAACTAGTAACTTTTAAATGTTCATATTTAGTATAATCTTAATGCTTTTTAAAAATCATTCTATTCTTATTTTTGCATTTAAATACTTTTGTAAATATGAACTTAGAAGTAATATTTTTAGCAAGTTATTATTTCATATTAAAATGTCTATTGTTGCTTTCTGTTGTTTTCTTTCCCTGTGATTTTGATTTTGCATTTCTTTGTGATCTTTACATTATTTTGTTACTGTGTTATTGCAATTTGTATTTTCCCCCCTTTCTTTACTTGTACTGTGATAATATTAGCTTTGTATGCCAAAATGTATTATCAGAAACAAATTTTATGACTCTTCACTGTTTTTGACTATATTTCTAGTACAAATGAAAAATTTGTTAGATTACTTAATATTAAATTATTTGGTTTATTGCATTAATTTGAATTTGCTAATGTGAAATTTGTTTGTAGAACTCTTCAAAATATACTTACTTTAATTTTTATTACTATGAATAAAATTGATTAGTTATTTGTTTTGTTTTTTTAGTAATGTAGGGAATTTTTTATATGAATAATTCTTGCTTTTATCTATTCCTGTGATTTTTAGATAAAGAAAAAGATTTTTTATATATTTATACAATTATTCATTTTATGAAGTCCTGCCATTATAAATAGTTTCTAATGATTAATTATTATACATAGGACATTTTTATGAGTTTATTTATTCAGTTTTGATTGTCATTTCAACCCTTAAATGGGCCAGTTTTTTCTAATAATGATACATTAAAAAATTTTTTTAATTGTGATCGAGTGAAGAAAAAACATATATATTTTTTATACAAATGTGATTATTTAGTGATTAATTTTAAAAAAATAAGGTACTTCATTATAATTTGAAATAAGAAACTTAAACATCAAGAATTTAATTTCATAGTAAAATTTAGAGAAAAAAGATTTATTCCAATCTCCTTTTCAATGTGAAAGCTAAGCTAAAATAATCATAGTTATTAATTGTTAACCTTATTGCAAGAATCATAAAATTCTTTAATTGATTAACGTATCCAATTGTTTCTGATGTTATTGAGAAGTAGCAACTGATCCAAGTAGAAAACAACATGGACTTTATTAAGCTGTATTGCTGTATTTTATTTCATTAATGAAATGTAAAATGAAGTATCAAAGAATTGTTTGTTACTACTTTTTAATTCAAAAGTTGAAAATGTTTGTAACAAAAAAAAAAAATTATGTTTTTTAAAGAATTTGTATAGGTTAAAAACAAAAATATATGTATAAAAATTTAATAACTCACATTTTGTTTTAAAATTGATGTGAATTAGCTTCACTGTTATATGTTTTAGAAAAAAAAATATTATGTTTTCTTTTATAATGAATCCTGCTTTAGTTTTGTATTTAACATCACAGGAAACACTTTATTTGCATATTACTAGCTGTATTGTATTTTATTTTTATTTTTTAATGCTTAAAATGTTTGTTTAAACAAAGAGCTTAACAAGTTCTGCAATTTTGTCTTTCTAATCTGTGATAAGTTTCATAAAAATGCTTTATTTACTTAAAAGCTTTCTGTTTTATTTATTAAAGTATTTATATGGATTTTCTACTTAATATAATATACATTAGTTCTTACTTTTGCTAAAGATTATTTTCTGGAGCTGTTTAAAAGCCAAAGTATTTTTACACATTTTTTTATGCTTCCTTTTTTTGCAAGTATTGCATAGTTTTTATCTTGCTTATTTTATTTATTACTATCAAATTCCTTTGTATTTATAATTTGTTAGTTTACTTAATTGCTGAATAGCTCTATATAAAATATTATATTATAGTAAATTATTTATTTGTGTTTATTCATTTCATTTTAAAATATACTTATAATTATTAGACAAAATTATATTTTCACTTATTTAATTTTTCATGTATTTATGTATTACTACTATAATTTTGTTATCTTGAAACACTGATTCATACTATATATTTATTTTGAAATCATACTGCCAAAGATTTTTTTTTTAAAAAACTATGTAGGATTGTGAAATATCTCCTCTATATTCAAAATAATCTGAAAGGTATTTCAAGATATTTTTTGATTGTATTTTCTTAATACATGGACTTAAATTAAAAATTAAGTAATACAAAGCATTTTTATTTTAATTTATATAAAAAAATTCATTAATAAATGTTTTTAAATAATAATTAATTTAA
The DNA here is from genome assembly GCA_026543865.1 of Argiope aurantia. Classification (NCBI taxonomy): domain Eukaryota; kingdom Metazoa; phylum Arthropoda; class Arachnida; order Araneae; family Araneidae; genus Argiope; species Argiope aurantia. The sequence goes on from JAPMOR010071052.1 coordinate 677,315, forward strand.
AAAAAATTAATTTGATTTTTATTGAAGATTACTGTAACTGAATGCATTATAATATTAACTTTTTATGTTTGTATCTAAATATTGACCACCTCAATTTATAAGCATTGTAAGAATTTTTAAGAAATATAAAAATATCCATTTGTTACATTATAAGAACTATTAATTATTATGTATATGAAAATATTAGACAAACATATGCAATGTAAATAATAATTATTTGTTGTGTTTTAATGCTAAATATGTGCAAATAGTATTAAGTTTTATTTTGGAAGCTTTCCAGTTTGTGCATTGACATAAAATTATGAATAAATAAAATTGTTCACATTCTTGCCACTAATATATAAGATGTGAAATGTATATAAGTTTAATTAATCATTTTAAATGAGGTTTGAGTTATTACTTTAATAATAATCATAATTTCAATCAAAAATGTGAATTTATTTTAAATAATTATTTTTTTATTCTATAAGTATACATAAACGATTATTAAAAAAAAGTAAGATGCCAATCATAGTACAAAATACCTCTTCATGTGTGATAACTGTGATTCATTTATATGGAGTAATCATTTAAAAAATTATTTATTTTATAGTGTTAAATAAATCTTTTAAGATTTATTTTATCTAAGTTAAGAAAATACTGTAATGAAGAAATAATAATAATATTAAATACGTCTGATTTCTCTATTTTTCAAAGTATCATACCCAAATATGTATTTCCATTTATATCATTAAAAGAAATTTCGAATGAGAATGCTTTGTGAAACAATGCAACATTTTTGTTTCCATTAAATTTCCATTTGTACAACATTTCTTATATATGTATCAAGTGTTGAAAGAAGAAAAAAAATTCATTCACCTTTGTAAAATTTTTGTCTTTTGCATTTTGTCGACATGTGAAAATTATAGGGCAGCAAATTTAAATAAATGCTTTATTAAATGTTGCCCTAAATAAACACGTTTGGATTTTAGAAATTTGTAGTAAAATGGTTCTTTTACAATTAAGACAAAATCTGGTTGTGTCAGTTTTTGAAAATTAAAATGAAAAGAATTATTGAGAGTTACTTTTAAGCACATATTGTGAAAAATGATATGTATTCTCTTATCAATGAGTGTGATGTATTTTTAATAATATAATTGATAAAAGAATGATGCAAAAACTATTTGCAGGCATTTTATTATATTTGTTATTTATAGGATAAAGTCTAATTGTATGTTATTCATATTAAATAAGATACATAATTTTAAAAACGTGTTGTCGATATTTCTTAATTATATTACTATATAAATTTTCTATGAAATTGTTATATTGCACTGTAACAAATTAATTTTGTGATCTTAATAAGCCAAATACTGTTGATAATTCTTCAGTATGTTTTCTTAAATGAAAAAAAAATTGTATACTTAATCATTTTAATATTGGATGTATTTATTAAAAGTAACCATGCAGTGCATTATAAAAAATTAAAAAATTATTTTTACAAAATAAATATTAACATATCATTGATTTTTTCTTATAAATATTTTTAGTGTTTTTGAATTAAGGAAACAAAACTCAAACCTAACTCTATTTTTGAATTTTACAAATGCATGACTAGAGAAGCAGATATCTATATAAATATGTGTGTGTGTTTTAAAGCTTATATGAATAGATATGTATTGTATGTTTTTGAATAGGATTATATGTAGATAATGATCATCAATAAATATTGTATCCATTGCTGCATTGAAACTTGAAATTTTTTTTTTTATGTATTTGCTCATATTACTTTTAAAACAAATTTTCTACTTTTTATACCTTTTATCAAAAAGTTAATTTGTTTTTCTAAGTGGGTGAGTTTGGTATTAGCAAGAGAACAACAAATAAAAATATATTGGATGGAATGCCTATTGATTGTAATTTGCTTATTTAGCGTTTTCCATTGGCTTACGATTAAATTCTACTAGACAAACATTCTTAGAATCTAAGTGAATTGCATTAAAATTCTGATTAGTACCTTGGGAAATAAAAATCTTATCATATAAGTATACATCTATTAAAAATTTAGGCAATAAGCAATCCATGTTTATTTGTATAATTTTTTTTATAATATAAGATACTCATAGATCCTAAGATACTCATAGATCAAGATACTCATAGATAAGATACTCATAGATCAAATTATAATTTGTTATTTTCAATCTGCTAAGAACAGAAAAAAATTAATAATTTAAGATAAGAATTTTTTTCTTCTTTTAAATTTTTTGAAAACTGAATTGTAATCAAACAATACCTAAGCTGTATATAAAAGCCCAATTATATTGATCCTGATTAAGAGGAATATATGTGGTTTTCTGGCGTAAAAATGAGGAGACTTTTTTTTTTTTTTTACTTTCAATCAACAGTATTCACATTTTTTGTGACATGATGATAATATGACCAGAATCAAAAACCCAGTTATTTAAATTAAAATAAAGTTATAAAAGCGAAATAAAATTCACTTGAAAAAAAATCAAGAATAAATTTATATTGATTTTGCACGAATTCGTTTTTTTATTCATATATATATATATATACTAGCAGTAACCACACAGCGTTGCCCGTGGCATAGCATCTAAGAGGAGAAATTAACTTTAGACTTAAATCTAGCCTCCACCCTATATGACATGGGTATGTCATGCGGGATCAAAAAGATATTTAGAAATCATCAAAAATAATTACAAAACAATTTTTTATAGCACATATTCAGAAATATTTAGGGCTAAGCTTTGATATACAATCATTTGGTGCCTTGCGAGATAGGCAATTTTATGGTGGCGCTTTGTTTGCGGTTACATGCCCGCCATTTTTTTTATGTTACTGTATGCTACTGTATTTCGATCTTTCCTGATTATTTCCCTTGATTTCTTCTTGCTGCACATACTTCTGCTTAATTTCCAGATTTTGGATTTTTACATGCATTTCATTTTACTGCGTTTATTGACTTTTTTTTTCTATATTTTCTTTAATTTGCAGCAGCTTTCCTCGGAACCTTTAGATTGGAAACGCTATTGCTGCCGTTCGCGCCACATTCAGCCATTTCACTAAAATTTGACGATAAACTTTTTGGATGAAAATGACTGTATATCAGTGCTGTTCCATATTTAGACTGTTAAAATGGTTTCTATTTTTCCTTGTAAACAACGCATGCCTTTTGATTCATCTTTCCATTTTAAAACTGAGCTAAGCTTTGATATTACAGTCATTTTGCGCCTTGTGAGGTTGGCAATTTTGCAGTGTCACTCTTGCTACCGTTACCCTATTGCTGCCGTTCTCGTCACATTCGGCCATTTCGCTAAAATTTAGCGATAAATTATTTTTTGGCAAAAATGACTGTATATCAAAGCTGTTCCTAAAGCTGAGCAATATCGACAGACTATAGACATTGTTCCTATTGAAACCGAGGCATCATTTCTGTAATCCACAAGTGGATCGAAATTCAGAGCGGTGTACTCCTTTTCGGACCAAATATCAAGAAACGTTTGTTCTTTCACTTTCTTCTCCTGTGTCTCAAATTTAAATGTCTTTCTCTATTAGCAGATAGGCGAGATTCATTCTGTCTCTGTAATTCAATTGCAGTGCGATTTAAAGAGAAACGGTTACTTCGCTCAGCAGAAGAACTCTCCTTTGAAGAAAGTGTGGACATTCTTTCTCTGATATTCGCTAACCTAATGTTTCTTATCTCTACGTTTTCATTATCGTGCAACAAACGAAGCATTTTGGCATTTAATGTGCTCCGGCCAAGGTTGAATTTCCTTCTTTTGGGGATAATGAGATTTGAATCGCTGTTTAAAATCAAACGTAAACAAAGAAATATATTGCATATGAATACCACAGCTCTTGCTATTTGCACATGCGAAATTTGAGATTTCCGTTCACGCGCGAATAAGCGCAAAGCACAGATCCTGCTGCATTACGCATGCGCGAATCATAGTAGAAAAATAATTAAAATCGCAATTATAAAACTGCTTTTATTATTTTGATATGACTTCAATATACTAAAACTTTTCCCAATGAATGCCCTACAAAATGGTACAAATATCTCCAAAATTAGTTAAGTATTTCTCGAATTTTTAGGGTTTTAACATATAGACGCTTTCAGGAGACTTCATTTTATACTATGTATAGATAATAATTGGCAAAGAATTAGTCTTTCTAAAACTCAACCTTCGTCAGATTTCGTCAATTTTATTTTATTTGAAATTTTATGACTCTTAGATATATACCTTCAACAGTCATGTCCCGTCCTCCATTTTCGAGAAAAATTTCGAAAACACTACATCACTTTACATCCTTTGTGTGGAATAATCTGTACAGAGTACCCCGTCCCCAATCATTGTGCCTATTTCTTATGTTTTCATTTTAAAAGAAAACATATGATCACTTACTGTTCAACAACGGATTGTAAAACCCTCCGCGTTTTTGCGCATGCGTCAGGATGGGTTTAATTCTTCAAAATAGGGGTGAAAGGAAAGATGGAAGGAGAAGATTTTTACATTTACTAATAGTATCTAATAGGGGAAATCCAAGATCAAATGGAATACCGGAAATGCATTCAACGTTCCGCGTCTCACCCCTTAATAAAATGGAGTCGTCGAAATGTGGTCGTCTGAGAATCCGTTGACGAACAGTACCTTCCACCTCCTTCCCAATTTGCGAGAAATGTAGCAAAATAAAATTTTGATAAAGCGCTCAGACTCCACAACTGGGCCGGTTTTTTTCACCCATTAATTTGACCATATTGCAAACATAATTAGACGATCAAAATACTCTATTTATTGTACAAGTATGATTTAAAATAATGCTTTCTTTGGTAGTGATAAGATGCAGCTCATCAACTTTGGTTGACATGATTATTTTATTAATATGATGGGCGAATAGCTGGTCACCAAAAGTAGCTAATTTGAATTTAAATTATGTGGAAATGATATTAATGATTACTGGAATATTAATTCCCATTCGACTTTTTACCAAGATAAGGTTTGAAAAGCATGGAAAACGATAAGCTACATTATAATAATAAATTTTAAAAATTATCTAGAGGAGCAGGGATATTTGGACTGAAATCTGCATAGAAAATCTTTAAACTCGTCAAGAACACAATTAGTTAAAAATTAGCTTTATAGATGAAGTGTTTACGATGATCTTGTTTTATAAAAAAATGTTCCAACCATTTCATCAAAAAAAAAAGCGAATTTAGAATGTCGAACATACGAATTTTAAATTTAATTCTTAAAATTTTTAGAGAAGCTGCGGCAATTAAAAAAAAAAAATCGAAATTCAATAAATTGCATTAGACATCCAAAACCAACTTCTTTAAAACATCAACTATCTGTTCTATTCGATGATTTCTTTTTCTATGCGAGTCTTTAGACGAATGGATAGTTAGAAAAATGACCTAAAAGAATCCAAAAAAGTGAAATAAGAATTTTTTTTTATTAAAATTCAAAATTCAAGTCTTTAGATGTTACGACAGCCAATATATCAAATTAAAGCGATATATTGTGCCAAATTATAAGGGCGATAGATTTATCAAATATGCACTTACATAACCATAACCTATAGCTATTGATTTACTTCTACTAATTTTGTTCTTATATAAATACTTATAATCTTATTGCTGAATTCTTCAGACTGGAAGAAATTATCGATAGTGGACTTTGGTACAGTGGCATGCATTTGGAGGTATATATTTGATTTTGGGGGTTATAAAGTGATGCCATGGGAAATATTACTACATTTATGCCATTTTTAAAGTAACATATGACAAGTGGGCGAAAAAAATATCATATCCAGGAGGCTGTTTATCTTTGCTAAACCACTTACCATCGCAACGTCTCTACATTGCTTAACGTTATTTTTCTGATACTCTGTTAAGCGTATACTGTAAAATTTCTCTTAACCGGAAATATCAAAATAACGACAATTGTGCGTGTATGTATTTAAATCTGAAGTTTAGGCCTATGAAAATAATTTTAACGGTTTGGAGAAGAGGAGATCCTGGCATGGGTAGTTATAAGCAATTCTGTTTTTGTCTCTCTCTCTCTTAATGACAAAAAAAAAAAAAAATCGGACATGTATTGGAAAAAGAAGGGAAAAAAATGATTTTCATAAAATTTGAAGCATAGAAAGTTACATGGAAAGGCGTAGACCAAAGAGTATAGATTTCCTTAAAATTTGAAATACATTAAAACTGAAGTTACGCGTCAAACGTTCTTCCATTGGTGTATCGTGGTAGTTTGAAGAGAGTAGCTGAATAGGTGTCACCCTCGTTATCTGACCACTACTCAAAATAATGATACCTGTCCTAAAAATATTATCGTTTTGCTTCAAAACCCGAACGTAAATCTATTTAATAAAACATTTCCACTGATTTTTCATGATGTCAGAAACTGGATCGTGTTTTGTTTCGATGATTTTGTTTCGTAAACCAAATAGTTGATCAGTCAATATTATTCGCTACATTAAGAACTTAAGATAAAAAAAAAATATTTATTTAATTAATTCAATGGCAGTTTCTTTCAAACTAAGATGATTGTTTGCGATTGCATAAATATTCACTAATTACAGCAAAATTATGCAGAAAAGTTGGTAAAAAATCGCATTTTTTTGCATCGTAAGTGACGAGTTATATATATAGTAAATATGATTAAATATATAGTAAAAATGAAAATTTTTGCTTTTGAAATCTGCTTTCACCTCTTGTTTGTGTCAGAATCCTGAAATTAGCACTTTTTGATGATTGCATTTTTCTAAGAGGCGTTACGCAGAAATTATAGTACTTCGTAATAATTTCCGAAGGTAAACATCTCTTTCTTTCTTCTTTCCTCTCGCCCCTTTTTTGACAAAATAAATGCCTCCCGACGGTTATGCAAAGACATTGGGTTTCCGAATCCGAGTATAAACAGTACACTATTTCTGTTAGATTTCATTTGACAAATCCCCATTTACGAACAATGATTTTCTCATGAGAAGTAATAAATGGAATTTCTTAAAAGAATAATAAAACTTATTTATTACTAGCCGCCTTTGGCGACCAACCGGTTAGCCAATCTTAATCCTCGTTAAAATTGTAATAATTAAATATTTCATGTCACTCCTATTTTAATAGCTTCTTCATCAAAATATTTTAAAGTTTCAAATTTTTATAGTCATATTATTCATTCATAATATTATAAAGGCCTTCAGCCATAACCTAATATGTATCTCACTAATTTTCTGTTAGCTCCCGTAGAATTTATGCTTTAAACTAAAATGGAAATGGTTAAATTGCAATTAATATAACAGCATTTTTTACTGAAACGAAGCATTTTTTTTAAATATGAGTACTGAAAACAGAATCGCTGAGTATTTAAACCTTATGGGCATTAAAGAATATCTTTCTTAATTTATATAATATCTTAAGAAGTTTTCTACAAAATTTTCTCAGATTCATCATGAACAGATCAATTAATTAACAATGTTTAGTTTTAAATGCATGAAACTTTAAGAAAATAAACAGAATCGTTTGAAATAATCGGTCGGAAACATGTTAAGAATTCGAAACCAAGTCCGTATCCGTTGAAAACAGAGTTGTCAACAATCAGAATACAATGCGCATGCATAAATTTTCAACACCAATTGTGGTGACGCAAATGCATGAATTTTCTACTCCAGTTGGGGTAAAGCTACGCAGATTAGAAATTTTTAATTTCCTTTATTCTGTTTTATTTTAATTCAAAAGTACTTCAGAATGAATCTGGAAGAGCGATTAGTTAACAATGTTTAATTTTAAAGGCATCAAACACTAAGAAAATAAACAGAATTGTTTTAAATACTCGGTGGAAAGTAAGTTAAGCCTGTCCTCGTTAGCGTGGGGGAAAAAAACCGAAGCCTTACTCGTTTGGCGGTGGGGATACGAAAAGATTTTTTTGGTGGAAAGTTAGTTTTTAATTAATAATTAAAATTCCAATTAAAAATTCAAAAAACGGGACTCCAGGTGAACATTCCTGACCTCCAAGGTATGCATGTGCCAAATTTGGTAGCTATAGGTCGAACGATCTGGCCTGTAGAGCGCCAACACACACACACACACATTGAGCTTTATATAAGTATACATTTTCACCAATTTATATTTTTAAAAACGATTATAAATAAATATGTATGTATTTCTGCAATTTTCGAATTATTTTAATGATGTCATTTAATTCCAAGAATAATTCTTCTGCTTTGTTATTCTAAATTAAAAAAATATATATATGTAAGTGGAATTAATTTTCAGAACGAATAAGAATCGTTTTCCAAATGCGCTGATTAAACTACTGAACAATTCTATGAAAATATGTTTCATTTTTTATACTTTTTTTTATGAGAAAAGGCCCACTCCTTCATCTGTTTCAATCATTTAGAAATTTGTTAAATAAAGGAAGAAAATATAAATTTTCGTATAAATGTTTTTGATGAAAAATAAGTGGTAATATTGGTTTCTGAAAATCCCAAATTGTCACTTTTTAAATGGCAACAAGTATTAAATGATATTTAATTATAAATTTAACTTCGTGAAATATTAATTCGGATTGATCGTCTGAGGAATTATTTAAATTACCTTCGAAATTTTGAAATTGTAAAATAAACAGGTACGAAAAATTAGATCAAACGAGGAAAAAAAAAAAAAACTGATTAATTCATGTTCTTGCGAACAAAATTGTAGAAATATGGAAATTCTCATTGCAAAAAAAAGTAAATATATATATATTATAGCATAAGAAATTCACGAGATTCTTTGACTTAGTAATATGATTTTTTACAAGCTGTGAAATTTGATTATTATGGTCAGAATTAAAAATTACTGGTGGCAATTTTAAATACTATTTTTAATGCTTTTTTTTTAAAATTGCGCTTATAGTATTTATAGACCCTAGTCAAAACTACGTTCTGGTGTTTTGGTAGTAGAGTCGAAATTACATTAGCTAAGAAGAAACAATAGATATATATCTGGAATCATATTCAACATGCCAAAAACAGGTATGCATGGTCTTTCCTTATTCATTTCTGATATTCGAAATTGTAAATGTAAGGAAGCTGAAATCATGAGGATCAATAAAGAATTGGCCAACATCCGATCGAAATTTAAAAAGGATAGCTTACTAAATGGATACAACAAGAAAAAATATATATGCAAGTTAATTTTCATATTTTTGTTGGGATACGATTTTGACTGTGGTTATGAGGAATCTGTTAATTTGCTAAGTTCTACTAAATATAGTGAAAAACACATTGGATACTTGTTCATATCAGTTGTTATGAATGAAAAATCTAATTTGATGAAATTGGTCCTCAAATGCGTAGAAAATGATTTAGAAAGTTTTAACTCAGAGAATCAAATTTTGGCTTTGAATTATGTTGCAAACATGGCGAATGTCGAAATGGCAGAAGCTCTTGGGCAACATGTGTTATTACTATTATTCTCTGGAGATGCAACTAATTCTGTGAAACAGAGTGCTGTTTTGTGCATGCTGCGACTCTTCAGACTTAAACCAGATATCATTTCTAAAAAAGAATATGTAGATAGGATAGCAAGTTTTCTAACCGATCCAGATTTGGGTATACTTACTGCAGCATTAAGTCTGATTGAAGCTTTAGCTGAAGCAAATAAGTTAAATCAAGAAAATTGTTTCCACTCGGCTGTACACAGATTGCATCGTATCATGAAATATCCAAGTCTAGACCTTCAAGACTATAATTATTATTTTGTCCAAGCGCCTTGGTTATCGGTGAAATTATTGAAACTTTTGCAATATCTCCCTTTTCCTGCGGAGCCCTCATCGACAAAAAATTATCTCATAGAAAGCATCGAACTTATCTTCAATAAAGTTCAAGAACCCCCTAAAACTAAGAAAATTGAACATCGTAACTGCAGAAATGCAGTTATGCTTGAAGCTATCAATTATATTTATCATGTTAAAACAGAATATTCTCTTCAAATGAGAGCATGCAATATTTTAGATATGAATTTGAAACAAAATGATTCTAACTTACGATGTCTTGCGTTAGAAACTATGCAGCTATTGACAAAATCGGCCGTTTGTAGCGAAAGAATAAAACAGCAGCTCAAACCTATAACAGATGCTTTAAAATATGAAAATGACATTTGCATTCGCAATAAAGCTGCAGATCTTTTATACAATTTATGTGACGAAAGCAACATTAATGAAATCATTGAGCAAATGTTTGAATATCTTGAAAACTGTGATGTGACGCTAAGAGAAGAAGTTGTGCTGAAGATTGCAGTTTTAGCTGAAAATCATTTTTGTGTTCTCAAATGCTATGTTGATGTAATTTTGAAACTTTTAAAGTTTTACGGCGGATATGTAACAACAGCTGTTTGGTATAGGTTTATTCATCTTGTTACAAACAACAAGGAAGTAAGAGGTTATGCAACTAAAACATTATTCGATGCACTTCAGACACAGCCTTATTCTGATACCCTCGTTACCGTGGCAGCTTATATTCTTGGAGAATTTGGCAATTTAATTGCTGGTGATGAAAGGTCTAATCCTATTACACAGCTTCGATTACTTCATTCGAATTTTGCATTTTGTTCCAAAAAGACAAAAGCCATGCTTCTTACAACATATATGAAATTTTTTAATCTTTTCCCTGAAATCAAACAATACGTCAAACGCATATTTCTCACTAATCTGAAAGATTCCGACCCAGAAATTCAACAGAGAGCTGTAGAGTATTCCAAATTATGTGAAGTTGTAAATGCAGATAGTTTGGCTGCAATTTTAGACGAAATGCCATGTTTTAAAAATAAGATCTTTCCTGTTGACAGTGCTTTGCAAAGAATGAAAACTAAGTATACTGAAATAAGTTTCGAAAAACAATCCAAGAATGAAAAAAAAGAGGATATTTTAGAAAGATCTGTTTCATACAATGAAGCTATACAGCATTATTCAATTAACAAACCAACTGATAATGACGCTTTTCCTGTTCGAAGTTTAACTGTACCGCAAAAGGCATATATTCCAAACAATTATTATGATACTCTGGTAGAGGTATTTAGCGCCAATAGTCATACATGCCCACCGCTGGAATCGCAATCCACATCAACTTTAATTGTTACCTCAAATCAGGAAGCAATTCAAAATCTTATTTGGAACAAAAATGGAGTTTTATATGAGAGTAGCATTCTTCTTATTTATGTAGAGAGTGAGTTCCGAAAGTGTAAAGGTATGATTCGCCTGAAATACAAAAACAAAACTTTTCAAGTAATGAAAAGTTTCGTGTCATTTTTCCCTAATGGTAATGGCCAGAATAAATTACAGCTTCGAACGAAACCATATTCTACGACTATACCAGCAACCGAAGAAATAGTGCAGGATATTGAAGTAGAATGCATTCAAGATTTCACTTGCAGACCTTCTTTGTATTTAAACTTTTTTTGGGAAGGTTTGCATCAAAAGTTAGATTTGCAGCTGCCAGTTACTTTAAACAAGTTTATAGAACCAGTTACATTGACTTCCGACCAGTTCTTTTCCAAATGGAACTCCATGAAACTCTGCAGAGAATATTCGGCAACTTTTCCCGCCAAATATATTATGAATAAAGATCTGGTGAAGAAAAAGCTGAATGGTTTAGGTCTGAGTATACTTGAAAACATAGATAAAAATGTAAATAACTTTGTGTGTGCTGGAATCTTCTGCTCTCAAACCCTTCCGGCAGGGATTTTGCTTCGACTTGAATGTAATTTTCCTAATTTCATGTACCGTTTAACGATTAGATCCATAAAAGAAACGGTGTCTGAAGAAATTTTGAAACTTACACAACTTCTTCTTTAATTTTTGGAAAAAAAACTCCATGACGCATGCATATTTCAGAATTATCCTTTTGTTAATTTTTTTTAAAGATTTATTCAAGATCATTTTTCTCAAATGTAACTCATACAAGAAATTACTCTAAATTTGTGATTAAACTGATACAGTAAAAATATTTTTTAAACTCATGGCGACCTATTTTATTATAAGTTCATAATATTTATTGTTATAGAATTTTCACTTTTATATAACTTTGCATTTGTTTGGATTTCATATTTTAAGAAAAACTAAGCTGTAATTTTATAAAGTTAGTTTAAAAATAAAATATTTTCTTGGTGATTTGTGTGGTATATGTGTACAAAATTTTAATCTATTGTAATCTTTTAAAGTTGTAAATTTCAAGTACAGCTTTAAATTAAAAAAAAAAGATCCACCAAAATAATGTTATAGGATTTAATTAATTAAACCTCCACCCCCCCGAAAAAAAGATTATATTAATATACTCTAACCTTTTTATATTATATATATTATGTAAAAGGAATTTTCTATTGATATACTATGTCATTTTTTAATATTCATATTTAATAAAATTAATTTTCTTAGCAATAGTTGCAATTTTCTTAGCAATAGCAATTAAAACTAAACACTTTCATAATAATCATAATAAGTAGCGAGAATGTTTTCCTTTCGACTTATATATTTAGACAATCATACTTTTTTTCTGGCATATTTTCAAATCAAGTTTTTATGACAAAATATTTCTTTCAATTCGACCTATAGTCAACGTGACGGTAACAGGATAGCTAATTTTCCCCATTCCTGCGTAACGTGTTCGAACATGTTGAAATTTATTTCATTTTTTTTAAGCAAGTTGTTTGAAAATATGCTTAAAGTATTTTTTTTAAATAGAAATTTAAGTTATATGATAAAAAAAAACTGGCATCATGGAAATATCTATATATAGATAGATAGATAATGCTTTCGAATCCTATCGGCTAAATAATATTGTTACAAATCTGTAATTTTGCTACCCGGAATGAATATTGTCATCGTGGGAAAAACCGTTGTAAGATATGTCCTGTGCGTGCTGAGCGGGTGCCGCGTCAATGACCTGAGAGCTTGGCGACCGTTTGGCGACTAAATGGATCATACTGGAAAGTTAGAGAAGTTTCACGATCCATCCAGTAGGAATCGAGATAAACCCAGAGACGTCCTGATTGGTCTGGAAGATTCTAGCTCCGCCTCCCGGAGCTATTAAAAGACAGGCACTGAAGCTGCAGTGAAATCGTACTCGCTTCGGCAGTACATATACTAAAATTGGAACGATACAGAGAAGATTAGCATGGCCCCTGCGTAAGGATGACACGCAAAATCGTGAAGCGTTCCACATTTTTTAGAAGTCAAGAAGCCAGGAGTCAGTAGTGAAGTTGAAGCCAGGAGTAGGAAATCGAAGTGAAGACGTGTTGTAGAGTGAAGACGTGTTGTTCCTGTTCTCCCGTCTGAGCTGACCTCCCCTGAGCATTCCGCTGCGTGCAAGCTGCCCGACTCGTCCTTTTCAGGATCAGTTACGAAAGGGCAGAGTAGAATGATTTTCGAGAACGCTGAGTTCCCGCCAATGGATATATCTCCATGCCCTCAAGAGTTTCCTGCCAAGACCTCTCCACCCGATCAACAGTTCACCGACGCTAAATCCATCTGCGCTGAACTAAGGAAATGTGCCGCAGACATCAAAGCCAAGAAAAAGTCCATCCAAGCCCTCCAGACCTTGATGTTTGACCGCCTTCAGGATCCAGACTTGAAATCGCTTGGGAACGTTGAAAAGAACCTTTGCCACCAGCTGGAGAAACTACAAAAAAGGGTGAGTAATTTTGGAACTTGCCCTCTTGTTAATTGCTTGCATCATACCCCCAAAATCAGCCCAACCCAATTAAAACTAAAAGAGCCAGAGCTGAATCAGACAACCCTAAAAATGTAAAAAATCACAAAACTGTTAATAAGGATCTAAACGCAGATAAAAAAAACCAACAATCCGAATACCGAGGGTTTTAAATACCCACCTAAAAGGCTAACTGCCAAAGTGCTTACTAAAACCCAGGACACTGACAACGAATCAGTGATTAGTGAAAATACGTACCAAAATCTAGAAAAGCTTGAAATTGACGAGGAGATAGATGAAATTAAAATAACATCCCCAGGCCCCCTCCGATAATGTTAAAAAGAACTGAAAACTTTGTTAATGTCATAAAAATGATTAATGATAAATGCTTCCCAGTCGAAAGCAAACTAGGAGGTCCCTATATAAAAATCTTTGTCAACGACGACGACGAGCATCGCAAACTGACCAAATTTCTTAAAGAAAATAATTTAGACTATTTCATAATAACTCCAAGAAATAGCCGCCCAATTAAAATCGTCATCAGAGGACTCCCCAATAACATCCCTACCCAAACAGTTAAAGAAGCGCTCGAAAATGATTGTAATTACAAAGTTGAAAAGGTAGCGCAACTAACCAGATTCAGAACTAAAGAACCACTTCCCTTATTCCAAATTACATTACCCAATATTGACATAAACAAAAACATTTGGAATTTAAATTCCCTACTCTACCTTAAGATAAAAGTCGAAAAGTTTGTCAGAAAAACAGGTAGCATACAGTGTTTCAACTGCAATTACTGGCATCACAGCGCAGCGTCATGCCACATGCGAGCTAGATGCATAAAATGTGGTGGTGAACACCACAAAGACCAATGTACCACCCCTCCAGAGAAACCTGTGTGCATTAACTGTGGAAAAGAGCACTATGCCTCTTATCGGGGGTGTGAGAAATTTCCCAAACCCCAAAGAACATTTAAATCTCTCAATAAAAACACCTATGTAAACCCAAACATCTCATATGCCAAAATAACCAGTAATGAACCTTTCCATGCTGAATTACCCCCACCAGAAAAAATGACTGCTGAAGATAAAGAAAATAATGTTCAAGCTCTTGTTTACTTCCCCAAAGAAAACATATCCGAACTAGAAGATATAAAATATGTTATAAACGAATTCAGAGCACTATTTAATGGTTATGACATTAGCAGTATTGCTAGGCAACTAAGAAATGCTGATAGTCACATAGACAAACTTTCAATACTGCTCAAATTCATGCCCATATCCAGCAAAGCCAACACTGACTAACTTTTATGATCCCTGGCCTAAACATCATTTATTGGAATGCTAATGGACTTAAAAATAAATTATTTGATCTTCGAACCTTTGTTGACGAGAGAGAGCCAGACCTAATCCTCCTCCAAGAAACAAAACTTAAAAATAACTTTACCCCTTATCTACCAAACTACATATTTTATAGACAAGATGGTCCTCAAAACCCCGCCTGTGGTGGAACTGGAATTTTTATCAAAAGAAATATCAAACACGAAGAAATCTTCATCCCCAACCTAAACTCTATTGAAACCACAATAATCAAAATAATGCCTCAAAATAGACCTCCAATAACAGTTGTCTCAATATATATCCCCTGCCGTGTTAATCACATCTTTACCAGAGACCTGGAGAAAATAATAAATCTTTCAGACAGTGTCATTATGTGCGGCGACACAAATGCACACCACACCAACTGGTTTTGCAAAAGAATCTCGAGTAATGGAGAAACCCTTCAAAAATTTGATGATAACAATAATCTGGACATTATTGCCCCACCTACACCCACTAGATTTGGCCCGAACTCAGCCACCACTATAGATCTGACAATCACAAAAAACTTC
>JAPMOR010071057.1:0-21412 GCA_026543865.1 Argiope aurantia
CAATTTCTAGCAACTGATATGAGAATATCTCAGCAATCATTTTGCAGCTGGACACGCGTATATGAAGTTAATTACAACGTCTTTACGTCAGCATAAAGAAGTGTCGAACATTTTCAGGCAAGCATTTATTAGCCACTGGTGTCAGTCAAGGAATTACAGATGGTATTTGCCTGAAATCTCCTGCAAGCAATATTAATGCATTCTCAAATGTTTTGATGTTTCTACGCAAATCTTACCATCCATGAAGAACCACGAGCGGATTTTTAAGCGCCATTGTGCATCATTATTATTGAAACGGATAAATTGGGATTTTTAGCAGCAAAGGTTGTTGTCTCTTAATGCCAGCGAGGTAGAGTTAATAAATATCAAAAAAACTTCAGTGAACGAAGAAAAATTTGAAGAAAGCGCTTATGAAAAACAATTTCTTGGAATTTTAAGAGACATAATTTCTTGGGACTAGAAAGCTAGCTTGCTCCATGGGTTCTTTGAGTTAAATACTTCAAATAGTGCACTAGAATATGACTAATGTCATTTTCTTGGTTGCAGGAGAGACAAATCCAAATTCACTCGGTAGAGCTGGGGTGATGATCATCCGGATTGTGCATTATCTCAAACATTAAGTTTACTTTTGCAATACTTTTTCTATGCCAGATGCATTGGAAATGTTGCACGTGGGAGTTTCAATGAAGTGCATGTTCAATAGCAATTTCAAGATGGAATGAGTATTTCCTGCAACTTGCAGTCTTTCTGGCATTCTGGTTGCAATGTCGCAGATGTTCCGGATGAGAGAGCTAAGACTGTATCGTTTTAGGAGGGAACTGCAGGTAGAATCAATCTAAAGACGCTTTCCGACCTGTGGCCGTACGGATTTGGTCATAAATCTGCCAATTGACTCAATGACCACCCCCGCTTCATCTTCATTGGGAAAAGGCATTGATCTTCATTGGGATGCCCGGAGTACAATTTGCATATCTTAGTTTCCATGAATATGTTAGATTGTCCACCGACTTTTTTCTCGTTTGCATCGTAACAAAAGCGAATATGGAATAATCCACCGATTATCTACAACCATTTATCATTTCTATGGTTGCTAATTTACCGACATATTTTAATAATCTTCTGTGTAAAGGATATCCATGGTTTCCTGTAAATGGGTTGCATACTAATGCTCGAGAGATGCTTAGAACATTTTTCATCTATCGTGTACGGTAAAATTGAATTGAATTCAGTTTACTGCAGCGTACATGTATCATATTTTTCGTCTCAACTTCATGCAAATCCTTCTCGACATTGGTATTGGGTATTTCAACGCATATTACTTCGTTTATTATGTTTAAAGTGATTTTGTTATAGGGCCAAATTTGTATATGTGCGTGTAGCAATCCTGTATTTTGAAATTCTGCTGAGTACATGAAATGAACGCAATGATAAAATACATAGCTCAATTCCAACGAAATGTCGCAGGAAATAATAAAATGAAAATAAATCGAAATCTATGAAAATTCAAATTAACAAAGCAAGCGGAAACATTGAAATGGAATCGTAAAATAAATAGTGAAGCCTGTGTTGTTTTTACCTCTAACATATGGCGCCAACTGTTGGATTCCATTATCAGGAACAATAAAAAAATATTTCCACCTGTTACATGTGGGACATTTATGTAATAAGAATGTAAAAACCCGCCTGCATTCGAATGCAATGATGTGCCAAAATTTCAAAAAAATCGGCGAAGAACTTTGGGAACTTACCGATTTTGAACAAGCGAACATTTACATTATTATTTATAAAGATAATATATAAGCATTTTAATAGCAGAAAATATATACTATAAGCAATAGGAATAAAGAACTTCAATCTTGAAAACTATTTATACTATAATTTGTAATTTTTTAAACTGTTTACAATAAGTGAAATCTAGCATTTGTGTACTTCCGAAATCAATATTTCCACAGTTTTGCAACAAAGTTGCACCAGCGCTATTAAAATGAATGGAACTTGAACAAATAAAATTCTGGAATTTTAAACTAGTTAATATTAATAAATAAACCAACGATTTAAATTACAAATTCACTTTTCTAGAAACATATCTATCTGAAATGCATGTTTATAAAGAAATGTTTACTCTAGTGAAATGTGTAAGTGGCGCTGATGTTTTTGCCTATTGATCCCACCTATACAGCGATCTGAATACATTGCGCAGGTCATTCGTTGTCGCTGCACTGTTCTATTAAGTTGCAATCGCTTTATGTCGGACAGACATGGAATGTGGGCAAATTGTTAGAGCGCATATGGTAGGTGCTTCCGTAAGCAAGGTACCCGAGGTGTTTAGTGTTTCAAAGATTTATTCCGCATATTTGAAATGCAGAAAAACATCATTCGCTGAATCACAGCGTTGACGAAAGTGTGTGTTGAATGATCGTGAAAAATGATGATGGAGGATTGCGACGAAGCAGACTATAGCTTCCAAAGTTAATGCGGAAATGAATGTCATGCTCACAAACCCTGTCAGTAAACAAAATAATCAGCAGGGTATTTCTTGCCGAGCTGCAATTCAAAAACCATTTCTCAGTAATGCTAATGCTCATAAAAAAAAGTGGTGTTTAATTCATGAAGTCTGGACTGTGGGCAGTAGAAGACAGGAATATTTTCAGATGAATGTTTCACCAGTTTCTGGACTAGTTTACGTTTGGCGAACACCATCCCAAGCCTATAAAACAGACTGCTGGTTGCTTAGAGGGAAATATGACGAAGGTTCTGTATGGTTTGGACAGCCATGTCGGGGTTTTTTTTTGGGCCCCGTAATAATTCTGCTAAAGAACCTCACCGACAAGGATTATGTAAACATTTTGATCGATCACGCCCATCCTAAGGTACAGAATTTGTTCCCCTAAGTTAATGGCGTTTCCCAAGACGGCAATGCATTGTTCACACAGCTGCTCGCATTGTCCAAGACTGGTTTTCTGAGCACGAGGATGATTTATTACAACTCCCCTGGCCACCACAGTCACCTGACCTTAATATTATTGAAACTATATATGGTCTACATTGGAGAGGAAAGTACGTGGTCGCTATACACCACATTATCGTTACCTGTACTTGCCATTGTTTTGCAGCAAGAATGGTACAAGATTCTCTTGGCAACAATACAGAAACTGATTTATCTATTCCGAGAAAACTACATGTTGTTTTGAATGCCAGCGGTTTTCCTATACCATATTAAGCAAGGTTTTCCTATACCATAATACCTAATCCATATTTTGTCCAACAATTTTCCTCCACAGAAATTTAAAAGAATTCTAACTTCATCTCAATTTAATGAAGATTTTAATGTTAAAATATTAATTTCATTTTAATTTAATTTATTGTTAGTTTTATTTGTTAACAGTTAAATTTTATTTATTAATGAAAGTATGGATGGGCATAATTTTATTGTTTAATGAAACGAAATTATATACAGATACAGAATGTGTAGTAAGAAAATTGCCCCAAAAGTACTTTTAAGTACCTTAGCTAAAAAAGGGAAGCACCTTCGCAGATACAAGAATGTGTGAATCTACATTTTTTTTCTAAGCAAAGGATGTTTTCTGTTTTATAATAATGTATATTTTTTTAATGAAAAAACTTTCTTAATTAATTTTAAATGCGTATTTTTTGAATTTTAATACTTATTTCTGTATTTGCGAAACGTCTTCTATTGTAAAACAAATTTTGTCCTTTTGGTTTTGACAAAAACATAAAAATGAAAGGAAAAAAATTAAATCAACTTTTATCAGATTAACAATAATCTCTCACTTTCAACGTTTCATAAAATTTACAAATCATTTAGATGGCTACATCATTTCTCAAAATGTCGATATTGATATAGAAGCAAAGTATGACCAAAAATTTTGTATTTGATTTTTATATATGCGATAACAAATAAGATTCAACATGGCTGGGATGTAAAATGTAAATTTCCTGCAGCATTAATTCAGTATATTTATTAATTTTATTTGCAGTCTTCAAAACTAAGAATTGAAACATTTGAGAATGACTATCATCATAAGATTGGCAGAATTGTTATGGAATTGAGGATAAAACAAGGTTATACTCTAAATGAGTTTTTTAGATAATTTTTTTAATAGAAAAGAATATTAATGCTCAGAAATGATTAGGCTTGAATAAAAACTGTCTAATCGCTTTTTACTTCTGAAGTTTAGTAAAGGCTTTTTTGAACGTTCTGACAATTTAATAAAAGTCAGCTTTTTTAACCTATATGCAATAATAACAATAATAAATAAAATGCGTTTAACTTTTAAAAAATTAAGGAAAATTGTGAATATATATTTTAGACAGAAATGAAAATACTTTGACAAATAATAGTTTTCAAAAATAACGGAAACAAAACAAATGTAATAATGGTAAAACGGATTTCATAAATAACGATAACAAAACGGAGCAAAAATAGTAACGAAAAAAAAAGAAAAAAGAAACCAGCTCTAGCTAGAAACAAAATAAAATTGCCAGTTGAGGCATTTTTTAAATTATTTTTGGAAGCCAGCGCCAGATAATAATACATCGCAGTGCTTCAAATTTTACAAAACTCATCAAATAAAGAATCTTATGCAATTAACTGCCTTAATTTTTTTTAATTAAAGCAAAGAAAGCATATTTTTAACCACGACTTAACAGGGATAAAATAATGTGATTTAACAATTCGAAGAAGTAATGATATTGTTGAATTTGTGTATAAAAAATTCTTTTACAAAAATTACTAGAACTGAAGAGAAAAAAAAAAAAAAACCTGGTATCCTTTTTTTTTAAAAGAAAATCTTTAAAACGATGAAAAAATAACTTTTGTGTGATAACATGCTTTGATGTTATGGCGAAAACAGGCCGCAATTCTGTTATTTTTAAAATTAAACTTTGAATTGAAATTTTGAAAAAAAAAATTCTAAATTGCCCTAAAAATAACTTCCCAAATTTCAATAATTTATGCTGCGCGTTTATCAGGACAAACATTTCCATGTAAAGAGATTTTTCACTAGGGAAAAAAATCTGTAAGAGTTATAAAAAAAGAATTTAAAAAAAAATCAAAAACCGTTATAAAATCTGAATCCGAAAGAATAAAAATTTTGAAAAACTTTTACTTCTGTAAAAAACTTTTAAATCTGATGCAGCATTTATTTTCCTCCCTAGTAAAAACTAAAATTTAGCAAGATTGGTCCAATACATATTCGTTTGCAAATGGACGGGGACATTCATAAAACATAAAGTAAGTTGTGATCATTGAAAATGTATCGCTTCGAATTAAAATCTCATCATACTAGATTTTAGGCAATTGACCAATGTAATTGAATACTACAATTCAATATAGTACAGTAAAATCCCTTTAATAGGTCGTTGAATGGATTGCTCCAAAACGACATATTAATGAGAATGATGATCCAATATAAAAAAGCTTCATTGTAAATGTCATCAGAGCAACATCTCCCATGTTCGATATATCTTTTTCACGTATCAAATTCATTCTGCTGCATTCTTATTTTTCATTGATCAGACCAATCTGCATATTCTTTAACAACACATAAAAGATTAAGCAACTTAAATGAATTCTTCAACATCCAAAACATTAAAAATTGAACGTTTATCGAATCAATTTCTTGATACATGAGGCAACAAGTAAGGCCAGTACCATTTCATACTGCCTCTTCCGGATAACTATTTCAGTATTTCAATAAACATAATGCACAGAAAGAGGGAGTGCGAAAAAAATGGCTCATTAAGTATTATCTTAATATATGTTGGAACCCCCTGGATCTATTTCATCTAGGAATTCCTTCACCGAATTTTCTCCTTTTGTTGGTTGGTTGGTTTATTTTCTTGATAAATCAAGTAAACAAGCATTTGTGACATTACTCTTTTATGTGTGGGGAAACCAAACAACCCTCCTTTGTACTTCTCGAGAGAATTTTTTAAGGACCTTTTTTTCAAAATGAAGCATTTTTAAGGTGATTAAAAATGGCTTTCAAATTTAATCATTTTCATGATGCTATGCACCCTGAGATAATAATGACTGTATATTAAAAATGTGCATGTACAAATAACACAAACAAAAACTATGCACAAATTAACCAAACTTTGAAACATTGTAATGTAATTTTGATTTCCAGAACAGGTGTTTATTTCATCTAGAAAATTTTAGGATGCCATTTGAACTAAACTGAAAAATTGCAAAATTTACATTCAACCGTTCATATATAGAAAGTAAGCAGATTTATTTTTAAAAATGTACAATGTATTCTTTTGAATACATAATGTATGTATTCAAAAGAATGGAAATATCTGCAATATATCTTATCATGAAAATCCTCAGCCTTTTCATTACAGAATAATTTTGAAGAAGTCTCTATTAAATAAAGTAATAAATTTAAATGTGAATCAAAATGTAATTCAGAACATGCTATTTAGAAAATATAACCAATGACAGAATTCTTTAGTGAGTGATTCAACATAACTCTACTTCCAAGGTCATAAATAAAATAAATTCTAAAGATGGTATAACAATATTGAATTGCAACCATTGAGGCCATACCGTATTATCAATAGTAAACTAAAACTGAAAATCAAACTTTGATCAAGGTTCAAAATTTTTTGCAGGGGAAGGGAGTTTGGAAGTTTACACCTTTATTAAGGAGTGTGTGCTTAAATTTGAGGGAGATCATTCCTGCTTATTACCTAAAAACAATTCTTGTACTTTTCATTAATAAAATATTAAAAATGTATTCTCCCAAAACATTCACTTAAATTTTTCTTATTCTCCTGTAGTAGTAAGCAATATTTTAAGAACTTATAAAATGGCAAAAATAATCATATTAGATCAGCTATTTATGGTCATGTAGCGCAAACAACATTTGAAAGGAAGTAAATATATATCAAATAATAGCATTCAACTGAATACCAAAATGTGTCGTATGTGTTAAGAAACATAACTTTTTTTAATGTCAAGGTTTCCGATATACAAAATAACAGTTTAATATTGTAAAATTTATATTTACATCTTTTATTTTAAGTTTATGCATTTTTGTAATTTTTAAAATTAGCATTGTAGATATGAATGAGCCCATACTGTCACTTAGCAATCACTTTTTTCAGATTCAGTAAATCACTAATAATTAATGTGTTAGACTTGAAATGTCTGTTAGTTTTCGTCTAACTCAATTTATGCAGTAGTTGTATTTTGAGTGTAATGATTTTTATCTAGTGCAATTTATAAAAAGAATGTCTCTTACTGCAATTCTTTAGAGTATAGTAAATTCCTTTTTTATACATTATTTTTATAAAACACAATTTACAAAAAACATGTCAGTCTAAAAGTATATTAAGCAGACCTAACAATGCTTACAAATGGAAGATTATGAATTAAAAATAATATTTTTAAATCAGTTGCACTTTACTTTATGCTTCATACAAATTAGAGAAAGCATTCCAATTTAGGAAGACAATATCATGATTAAAAATGATACTATCCAATCAAAAGTATTAACATTGACAATTTTCTTAAATTGAAAAGAGATTCTTAATTCTTAGATGATATTTTAAGGTCAAATTTTGTAAGATAAATATATGTTTGTAAGGTTGTGCATTTATATAAAGAAGAAATTTTTAAGAAAATCCGTTTCCCTGAATTTATGCAAAAAAAAAAAAAAAAAAAAAAAAAAAAAAAACCAATAGGAAACCAAAAACATTTTTTTCTCTATCAAACTCAATCAATGCTGACAATAAATAAAATACTTGATTGAAAAATCTTTGATACTACTTTTTGCAGGACTGAATGTCATCTATAATGGTATGAATGAATATAAGCAACAGAAATGTGAATCAATAAATTACATAATTAGTGGCAAGTTGCTTTGAAACATACTATATGATTATGCAGATATTAATCTGTATATGCAAGACAATTCTTCTTGCAATAAAAACAATACATCCACAAATATTACCTTTTATTTCTAACATAAAAATACACAACTATAAAATCGACAACCAATTGAACTTTATCTAAGGATTTAAAAAAAAGAAAAAAGCTGGAAACTGCAACAAACATAATGAAAAGAGTAAAATATTGCTGTAAGTAATCTTGCACCTAGAAATACACAAGCATTTGAAGAGTTCTAGAATCAACTATAAAGCTGAAACAAAAGAGCCGAGAAAGCTAATGGAAAAAGATGCATGCTTCGATTTTAAACTACTACGTTTAATAAATGGAATATTAAAAATTTTAAAACACTTATATGAGATAAATATCCAAAATTGATAGTGTAGAGACCACAACATTGTTTGAAAACAAATGATCCACATAGAACAGCAGAACATGAAAGCAGAGTTTAAATCTTAAGTATAGAATGTGCTCTAAACTTTATACTTCCCGAATTAAAAATTAAGCTGCTTTATTCTTTGTTCAATAATTAAATGCAATTTTAAAAAAATGATTACAAGCTTTTACACATTAACTTTGAATTTCTACCATATCAAACTTTAACAGTATTAACTTAATGTAAGTTTCTTTGGCATTCTGGGATGTAAGAATAGGAACTACATAGACATTCAAGACAGCAAATTCCATTATTAATCAAATAAAATGAGGAATTGATTGGATACATTTTAAATATGCTAATTAACACATTTAATCAACTTAATTTAAAATAAAATAAATCTAAATAAAGAATAACATTTACATTAGAATTTTTAAAATTAATATCTGGAACATAAAATATAATTGAGAATATTTCAAAGTAAAGTTGATTAAACATATATAATTAAATCTTTTTTAAAAAACAATTTTAAAGGAACTAGATTTTTCCAAGTCCATTACATTTATAGAAAGCACATACAAACATTAAAGAAGGATATCAAAAAACATTGATTAGCAGTTACAGCAGAAAAGCAAGCATGTCACAGGTTTGATATTTTTTTTTCATGTGAATCAGCACCATTTCTACAGATCTCACAGTATAGTTTTTAGTTCTTTTAAAGCTAAAAAATGTAACAAAAAGAGGGAGGGGGGAGGAAACTGATTCACAATTGAAAAACATAACATACATAAACATCTGAATAAAGATATTAATACACTTTAACATTCAATAGTTGGTACATCGTTAACACCACCGATGTGATATATAGTGCTTGCTGCATATGTGGGATTTGAAGTACAATTGAAATTGCTCTATTATGTTTATCACTCGGAATATAAAAATGCATTCACACCTATAAATGCAATTCAAAATTAATTTTTTGCTTTTTAAATAATTATAAAAGCTGTATCAAATAAATTACTGGTGCTTTTGCAGTAGTATATAGATAATGTACAATATTGCACAATGTGAGGTAATATTAAACAATACTGCACATTATACTGAGTTCTGGAGAAGTTTTAAAAAAATCTAATTTCTATCTTTTTATATTCTGACAATATTAAAATACATTCTTACAATTAATAATTAAATAATAAAAATTTGAAATGAAGTGAAAAATGATTATAATATTACATTGCAATTCAATGTTGTACAAATATTGTACATTCAATGACATTCAACACTCAAAGAAACTGAGATTTATATTCAATTTTTATCATTTAAAAAGCACTTGAAATTTCAAATTGCTTTTTCATGCTCATATGTTTTTATTTACTACTTTTAATGAAAGACTTGGTGAAAGAAGTATAAATCTCAGTCCTTTAAAGGGTTATTAAATTCATCACATTTCTGCATTATTAATAAAAATATTATCCCCAATTACACTAATAATATTAGGAAGACAGGTATAATTATTTTAAAAAAAGGCAAAACTTTTTGGCATGACTGAGTCACTTGAGCAATTTCAATTGCACTTAGTGCCCGGTATAGTTAGTGTACTTCAAAATATATAGTATTGCAGCATGGGTAGCCTGTCACTGTCTCACAATGGCTCCCAAACAGTGAGCAGAATTTGGTGTTAAAAACACAGTATGCATTGCACTTCTAGATCTAGAACAACGCTCAATATCACAGCTATCTCAATAAAAGACAAGATGGTTTTCGGCGGACTCGTCATACATTAGGTGTAAAATCTAGATTATAACTATCACACACTCACACACAGATGTAACAGATTTCTCCAATCTCGATATCACTGTATACCCAGATGGAAAAAATAAACAATAACAACGAGAACATGATCGTTCTTGTAGATGTAAAAGATCTCAAACGTTGTAAATATGTAAATCTGGAGCCTGCAAAAAGGGCCCATTTCTGCGAACATCACAATAAATTAAGAGAAATAAAAAATACTAGATCTTAAAAATAAACAAGTATGTCAAACAATGCACATTAAAAATATGTGCTATGGATTTTATCCTAAGGGCAATATAATTTTTCTCTATACAGATCTTGGTCACCCTTGGACGACCATTTCAGCTCAGCTATGCCTGTGCTAAAGTACACACGGTCAGCACCAAAATAAGGTTCATCGATTGCGAGGAAAAGCCTAAAATAGATTTGGATGTAAAGACACACCAAAGTTGGCACTTTTTATTTATTGATTTCTTTGCCACCTAGACTCCCCAAAGTCTCTTCCCTGAGTTAGGACGCTACCTGGATGATGTCAGGAACATCAATACAAATGGAATGTTAACATTTATATATATACATTATATAATCTGCAATAGAACCCGCTTTCCCCGCAAGCGATGAGACAGTTGCCACATATAAAAGATGGAAGTGTGTGCGCATTTAAAAAGGATGTAATAGAGACGATGTAATCACAATTAGTTCTACATTTGAGCGCTGAGTTAGCTCAAGGCTACTACATGCATGGTCCTCGAATACAAGTACGCAAATCTCAACGATCGCCCTCGTCGCTACAATCTCCTCGCCATAGAGTGTGGCTCCTAACAAACGACATTGAAAGCATCCACAAAGAGAGCAGGCAAAAAAGAACACAATCAACCAACTTCTGGAGAGGGTACCGTCAATAAACTATTTTTAAAAAAATAAAATAAAATAATACAGATGTCCCCCTTGTGAAGAAACCACATCATATATATATTCCCATTAAGAGAGATCATAAAAAGTTTTTCTTTTTGCACAACAGAATAGCTTATTTCTTTTAAAGAGATAAGAAGTTTGCACAAATATAAACACCTTTTTGCGATTACAACAATGACTAGCTTAAGACACAGTATTGTTAAACAGATAAGTAACATGTCATATTAATAGATTTTGATAAAAATAAGAGCATGCAACCGGCTTCACCACATCTGATCCCTCAAGATTTCATCCAAATAAGCACCATCTGCATCTATGTTCACATTCCGAACTGCAAGGGGGAGTTCGTTGAGGGTCATTGGCTGCCAGTACTGACCAAGGCCATAACTGACCTCATTCTGCATATGATCCAGTGCTCCCTGCTGAGTTAGCTGCTCACTCTCTTCCAACTGGGTGGAGGAAATGCAACACGCTGGAATTTTTAGATCTTTTAATTGCTCTCCTCGTAGCCTAGAGACAGCAATAAGGCTGTCTGCACCAACTTCATAACCTAAAAAATACAAAAAATTCAGATTTTGGAAAGTCATATAAATAGACTAAATTAACAATTATTTATGCAATCGTTTCCAAGTTAAGTTATTCTTATTTAAAGAAAGGATAGTAAATACAAATCTTTCTTTCCTAATAGCTAGAACTTTAGGAAATAAATAAAAAATTATTAATAGCAAGTAAAATCAATAATTACACTAGTAAATAATAGAAAAAAAATTGATTCAAGATATGGTTATAAGGAAAAATAAAATTGTAGAGGAAAAGTCTTAGCAGAGACAGGAGTAGCTACAATCTTATTTCTAAAATTTGAAAAACTAATTTCAGTTAAAATGTCAAATAATTTAGGATATCAAAATGATGTATACCATCTTATCTAAATTGTTAAATTTTCAAACAATTTTGAAAACAAAATAAAAATTATTTAATAAATATTATTTATAAGTAAGGTTTATTTTATAATATTTTATATAGCTGTTATTAATTTATTTTTTAAAAAAAATCTATTTTATAAAATTGCAGAGAGATAGCTTGTTTTTTTACAGAAAGATGAGTTATCAACAAGGGTGCATAACGAGAAATTGATAAAATATACTATTAAGCACCATAGTAAAATAGAGAAATAAAAATAAATAAGTAAAAATAAAAAATAAACACCTTTGTACATGTATACATAAATAGATCTATGTATTTTCTAAGCATAAGATGTTTTTTGTTTTATAATAATACAAGGTTTTAATTGCAATATCTTTTTTAAAACTTTAAATGTGTATTCTTTAAATTTTAATACTTATTTTTGTATCTGCACAACATCTTTGCCATAAAAATTTGTAATACTTTCTAAAACAAATTATTATTATTATTATTTTGGTTTTGGCAAAATAAATAAATAAATAAATAAATAAATAAATAATGGTAATGATAATAAAAATAGAAAAACTATCACCATTGAAAAATTAAGTCAACTTTTATAAGATTAACAATAATAATTAAGATCTGCAAATTTTTTTTCCACTATTTCTTAAAATTACCAAATTTCTAGTTCATTCAGATAGATACATCATTTATCAAATTGTTGATAATGATGTAGAAACACAACTTGAAAGAAAAATTTTGTATTTACTTTTTATATATGCAACAATCAAAATTTGACATGGCTAGGATGGAAAGCAAAGTTCCTCCTGCACTAACTCACTATATTCTTGTTTTTTTTGTTTTGTTTTGGAGTTTTATAAAGCTAAGAATAAAGCATTCTAGAATAGCTACCATCATAAGCAGAGCAAAATTGCAGGGAATTGTTACATGATCTAAACAAGAGTTTCAGATATTTTTTTAACTTAAAACAATAATAGCATTTAGAAATGCTCAGACAATAAAAAAACTTTATCTCTTCTTACAACTGAAGTTTAGAAACAGCTTTTATTAAACATTTTTAACTTTCTAAAAACTTAATAAAATCCCGCTTTTTAACCTACATATAATATATAACCTTTAGTTTAAAAAAATGCAGAAAAATATGATTACATATTTTAGAAGAAAGGAAATGATTTAACAAATCCTAGTTTTCATAAATAACTGAAACAAATTCATAAAGTTAAAAAAAGTCAGCTCTATAGTTAGAAGCAAAATGAAAATAAAAGATGCAAATTGAAACATTTTATAAAAGTACTTTTTAAATTCAAGGTGAGACACTATACCTTTTGCTTCAAAATTTAACAAAACTCATCAATGAAGAATATTATTCAATGAAATGCTTTTAAATTAAAGCAAAAGCAGCTTTTTTTTTCTTTTATCACAACATTAGCAGCATTTGAATAACGTGGTTCAATCATTTTAAGAAGCAATTATATTGTTTTGAATTTCATTATAATAAAAGAACAAATTGTGTCTAAAAATAAATTTCTAAAAATTATGAAAAATAAAGAGAAAAAATGCATTCATTCAAACAAAATTGGTATAATTGAAAAGCTATTTTTTAAACTTTAAAATGGGTATAAAAATAAGTATAACCAACTGAGAAAATGAATAGTTCATATCACATAACACCTAAACATGAAAATCTGCTACAGGCGTGCAAAGGAATATTAGAAATTTGGTTCGATTGCCTTACTTAAAAAATTAAAATATTTAACATTGATAAAATTGTCTTGAGAGATTTTTTGACTCTTAAAATCTTCACAGGTATTTCAGTTTAATTAGAATGAATAATATTTAATTACTTCTGCAGTAATATTTATGAATATCCAAGACAATTTTATATTATTTTCAAACAATTTGCATTTAAGAAAAAATTGAGATAGAGTACACTTCAAAAATCTCTAAATTTCATATTTTAATTAGTAAAAGAAATATAAGATTCAGGATTTTTTTTTTTTTGTCTAAACCAAGTGATTACAGACAGATGAGCTTATAAACTGTTGTTCTATATTTTCTAATAAGTCAAAGAAAAAAAAAAGCAAAATTTTATGAAGTGCTGAATATGATTTATATACTGATATAATTATAGTTTGAAAAAGAAAAGTTTTCTACAACCATAAACAACACATCTCCTTTTGAGTGATTTAAACAGCATGGATCAAATAACGAATTTTAAGCTACAAATATATCTGTGAAATAACAAATAATTATAGAAATTATGGTAAGAGATTGGAGAATGCTCAAGTCTCATGATGAAATCTGTAACATTCTACAGCCTTCTGAAGGGCTAATTGGGCAAATATGATATGCAAAATGCTTTATTGATCAATACATAAATATTTCATTGTCATAAACAGAATTTTTTAAAGTAAATTAAAAAAAACTGATTGCCACTCAGATGAATCAATTTTATACGAATCACTTAGTAATAAAATTTAAATTTTCATAGAAAACAAAAATAATTCAACAATACTGAATCAAATATAATACAAACCTATTATTTTGACATATGTTAGTTTCTTACACCTCCAGGCCAGCATGACCAGTGGATCAACACCACCTCTGAGAAAAGTGGCAGCTGGTGACAAGTCATCATTCAACTCATCTACCAGGACTAATGACCGAAGGGAATGGTCATTCAGAAAGGCTATGCGAGTCAAAATGTCGACATCAAATCCAGACGAGAAATAGACTCGGAAGTGTGCTAAAGGCATTTCACCACTCAGGACATGTCTGACATTCTCTGCAAGGTTGTGAAAGTGGAGCAAATTGATGGTAACTTCCAGATTTGGACTATGCAATGTCAGCCTCTTCCAGGCAGCATCACTAACCTTGGGAAAACGATAATCAAACGAATGGACATGGATGATCAGGTGAGACAATGGCCTGTGTTGGGTTTGAGAAAACACATCAAGAAGTTGGTCATTTAGGTAGTCATAATCAATGCTGAGGCGTTCAAGTTGGAGGAAGGTTTTAAAGAGTGAGGTGTTGAGGTCATTGATGAAGTAGTTACCGGGGACTTCTTTCACACTGGAGAGGTGGAGGGATCGCAGACATTTGGCCTGATATTTGGACAGTGGAGCTAGAAAGTGCTCAGAGAGATCAAGGAGCTCTTCTATACAGCCCAAAGAGAGATGTTCCAGACAATGAGCTCGTTTGATGATTCTTATCAGGAATTCAACATACCTGAAATTAGAATGTTCTTTTTAATGTTGTTAAAATTTCTTTAAAAATTCACAACATTAATCCTCGATATACAAACTAATAAGCCTTAACAAAACATAGCATTTTTATAATTTTATTTTATTCCTTAACAAGACTTTTTAATTAGGGCAATTTGAAGGTAACGGATAAATTTAATCATTTACCTATTTAACGTTTTTTACAAACTAATTAGAGAAGTTTTCAAAATGTGCAGTCATCTTGATAATATCAAGAAGCTACAGAACATTTAGCATATGGAATCCACATAGGATAAGCATCCAAAATAAGGATATGGAATCCAAATGTTTTTCACCAACAATTTTTAAAAGATTTTTAAGCTTAAAAACAAAATAATTAAATGCACACACAATAAGCAAACACATTTATATACTTTTGATTCTACTAAGTTAAATAGAACTGAAAGGTTTAATTTTTATTTGACATTCTTTATATGAATGAAATTATTCACAAGGTTCTGATTCAGAGAATATAAAATTAGTCTTAAAAAAATCTCATTTTACAAATTACACACAGTTTGGGAAAGGGAAAGGGGAAGAGCACATCAGAAATTATCAACTATTTTATTGTTATAAGAAATGAAAAATTTTAAATTACAAGAAATAGAAATATTTCACACATGCAAAAGGAATGAAGATCACAGATATAAATCTAACTGGTCTAATCTACAATATATCTATATGTGATAAATGGTTTATCCCTAATTAATTTTTTAATATATTTTCCATATTGACACATGTGAAAATTTAAAAACAGTTTTATGCTCCAGAAATGCAAGTACAGTGCAGTTTTTCTTCAAAGCTTACTCAAAAATACCAAGTAACATAAGTACGATTTTAATGTTTTGCAATAATTAAATGCTCATTGTTTATTTATTAAAGGCTATGCTTTCACATATTTAAAAATTTTTTATTCAAATTACAGTATTTCTATTCATATTAAATGGAAATATTATAAATAATTGAAATCATTTTATTTGCTTCTGAGTTCCAACTCTCAGTATTTAAGTATGTTCTATATCCATCTTTAAACATTATTAATACTATAGCGGAAATTTTTTTTCTGGCGTTTTTGATACAATCCAATTTTTTGCGATTTAAAAATTGTTTGGAGCAACTGCCTATTTTAATAGTACATACTAAAAGGTTTTAACATATTTTTTACAAAAATTAACTTATTGATAACTTAAAAGAAAGTTAATATTATAAAAAAAGCATTTTTAATGTTACAAATGCTTTTAAAATATGCATGAATGTCGGTATTTAATCAAGTACTAACATTAAATGTATTTTTAAGTTTCTTGCATATAACAATTTCACCAAATAATTATCAACAGCTGGCTTGATAAGTGGTAACTGTAATCTTTAACTGAAATCTTATTGTGACTACAGAAACAGAATACTTAAGCAAAGGGTTTATGATATTTTTTATTAATATAAGTCGAGAAAATATTTTTATCTTTAACAACACTAGGTGAATCAATTTGAAATAAAAAAGGATTAAGCTCCATTGATTAATAAAGGAGAATAGGTCACTTAGAGAACAAATTTAATTTTTCATAATAAATAAAGGGATAATTTAATCAGGGACATGGAAAGCATCTTGCATTAGAGAAATGAGAAGAAAAATGTAAACTCTTGAGATAAATGTTACCAAATTAAAAAAAAAAAATTAATATTTTCTAGGTATCTTATTTATCATTGTGCTAGCATAGTACAAGGCTTAACATTTTCAATAAACATTTTTTTTTTATTGAAAATTGGAAAATTATACTGTGTACAAAGTCTATTGCTATATCATACATAATTGAAGAGCTAATAAATGATGAGATAGCAGTGATACAAAAAGTTTGTATTATCAGTTTTAATGAATATCTTTTAAAGTTTAAAAAAATTATAAATTATAATAAATTTGAAAAATTCTATCAAGACACAAATTATTTTTATGATTAATAATAAACCTTATAGAATTTCTTTTTCAACAAAAAATTGATCGCAACTTTATTTAAGAAACTTAAACTTGATTTATTCAAATACACAGAAATTATATTCACTTGTTTATGGTTGAAATCAATTTCTTTGTACTGAAATATCTTCCACAAGTTACTGAAGAAAAGTAATGTTAGAATATTACAAACAATTTTGAAAGTTCAATGTATTATAATTCAAACTTAAATATTGTTTTTAAAATAATACTGACAAAATTAAAGCACTAGTCACTGAATTTAGAAGCATTTTTATTTAAACATATAACTTCGTCTAAAGAAATATCACTTTAAACAGAAACTTTTTAATTTATTGGAACTAAAAAATATTTAAGAAATTTTTTAAATTTTGAGCAAGATTATATCAATGAAATTTTTATTTTCTGAAATTAAAACCATAAAATAAGCATTTCCCATTAAGGTTTCTTTTAGATTATTTATACCATTCAAAATATCAATAACTCATCTAATGGAATGTATGATATTTTGCAAGCCCCAAATTTAAGATTTTCATTTGATTAATAATTTATATAACCTGATTATTTCCACACTAAGGACTAATAACTAAAAACTTGTTCAGTTTTTCTATTTTTAGAGCACTTTTGATTTAAAAAATATTACTGCTTAAAGACTTTACTTTATTAAAAATACTGTATCTTAAAACAATTCCCTGAGGACTTTTTCAATTAACATTTATTTACTCATTAAATTTACAAATTTTCATGTATTTGATTCATTTAAATGATGGTCTTTAGCATTACTTTCTTTTGCTAATTTATCGATTTGATATGTGATCCGATATATGTTGATTCTTATGAGTCAATAGATACTTAAAATAGTAATATTAGGTATTTGCACACTTACCGAAAAATTATATTGGAAATAATGATTCGAAAACTGATTTTGGCAAATACAAAACTTACATTTACACAGGGCAGAATCAGCAATTTCTTCATACAATGAATATAGTTTTACTGCTTTTGCAAACTCAATAAATACAAAATTTTGAACTATAGTCCGATTTATCCGTATGCTACTGACATAAAAAATATCATATTCAATAATTCTTTCAAATTTTATAAACAAATTACTAAAATATGCTGCATTAGTAGAAACCTGCCTCCCTCTTCCATTGCCAAGTCTATATCCTCCAATATTGGTTACCCAGTCATAAGTAGCACTTCTTACTGATATATTACATGTAATATAATATTAATAAATTATTGATGAATAGATATTTGCAAAGAATTTTAACAAGTTAAAACAAATATTTCCAAAAATTATTTACGACATTTAATAATGACTAAATATATAAGTAAAATATATATTTTTTAAATAAATTTTTAACAAATAGTATTGATTTATTTGATGAACAAAATCTTATTTTGATGAAATAACCATTATTGTTAAAAATTTAAATTTTTTTCTTTAAATAACAAGCATTTATGCATTTCTTAAGTTATCATTACTCTGTTTAATATCATAACAAACCTGCATATTCATTTGTGTTATGAAAAGCGATTCTTGTATTTGTGCTAAAATAAGATCCCGTCTCCCCCCCCCCGAATGAAGCTAAAATTACTTTCATTATACATACTGCAGCAAGCAAAGATTTGAGAAAAGGGCATCTTCAGCATATTTTGTGGTTTTCCCTATACATACTTATATATATATATATATATATATATATATATATACTTTTTAAAATAGTTTTCCAGTATATATCAGTATTTCTGTAGTTTTCACCTAATTTCTGTAGTAACTATAGAAATTTTAAAGCTGTAGGAGGGTATGCAAGTTCCTGCTTCTAATTCTAAACTTCATTTTCGGTTTAACTTTTTCATTCTCAATAAAATATTTATCATGAAAACTAAACACGTGCAACTCAGAAATCTACTAAAGTAAATAATTTGAAATCAAATAATTAGGATAGTAAACAAATAAAAGTAAATACTTATGCACAGTAGTATAAAAAAATTCAGACCAACATATATACAAACACCAAATAAATATTTTTAAACATCAAATATTATGAAGGATATGATTTACATTATCAATTGCGATATACTCAAAATGATATACTGAAAATAGATTTTAAATGTTCAGTTAATTTTTTCAAATAAATTTATAATCTAATTTCACATTAACTAAACTTCATTCCACCCACATTTATTCATTAATTAATAGAATTATAAAATTTTAAAAATTACCATATGTTAGAGATGTTCAAAACTATATAAAATTAACTTATATTCCATAAAATTTGATAAATAAAAATAACTTATAATCTAAATTAATTAAAGAAACTTATGATCAGATTTGTTAAATTTCCTGCTTGAGATTTCAATTTAATCATTTGCCCTTCAAGTGCGAATGAAGATTTGCACTGTGCTTTTCAAGACATGTTCACTAAGTACTTACAAACTCAGTAAAAAAAAATTTTAATTGGAAGAAAAAATTATAAGTGTTTTGAACTTGATGTATACATGCAAGTGAATGTTATTCCAATAATTGCAATGGGTTATTTTAATGAATCAAACTCACAAAGACTCAAATTATGAAGTTGCAGAGATTTTAGTTAATGAAAGGTAATTCAAAACTAAAAAGTTTTTATAAAAAATAATAACAATTTCAACTCTAATATAATAAATAAGAGTTTAACTAAAATCCAAAATCATTTATAAAGTGTAGGAAAAATTTTAATTACTTTCTTAACCAAAACAATGTTTTTTTATACAACTGTATTAAACGGCTAACAGGAATAAAATATAACACATTTTTCATACTGATGTTCTCTGGACTTTATTTTTATAAGATAAGTAACAGAAGTAGGGCATCTGCAGATTCAAATTTGTTAAACAGCCTATAATCTAAATTTTCAATGAATATTAGAATAAAAATGAATTAAAGAACAAAATAAATTCACATTCCATTCAAATATATTAGGTGAGAGCTTCTCAAAATATAAACAATCAATAATGTATTTAATAAATTGGTACAATCATGCTGCATTTCTAAATACAAATATATTCCAAATAAATAAAATTTTGGATAAACTACTGTAAATGCAAATACCAATAGATTTCACTAAATAAAAAACTACTTGGGTCTTTTACACCATTTTTATGTTTTTTTCTTAGTAAATAATTAAGCACATAACAAAATATCAATAAACAAAACTCCATGATAAATCTGGATTTTAATTAAACCAATTCTTAAATAATTCATTTTTAAATTTAAATAAAATTTTATTTTTATACACCAAAATACTTTTTAAAGGCTCAATATAAAAGCTTAAAAATAAAGAAAAATAATCCAATATAAGGCGGAATTTAATGATGCTTAAAATTTATCTTTCATATAAAATTTAATTATTTTACTAAAAAATTATTTGCGACATGCAAAAAGCTAAACTTATTAAAACAAAATGCTAAATGTTAATAAATAAAAAATCATATAAAAGTATTATAGAATCAGTAGATACTAATAGTGAATTGCGAAACCAGAATGTCAAAAACGAAACTTGGCAGACGACTTACTGGTCTAAGGATAGCGTATCATTGTAATCAGTCCACTCCAGTCGAGAGCTTAGTGGTTTTATGGACAATGCACGCAGATTATTGTTGCATGTAAGAACTTTTAAAACTTCTTTGCAGAGCTGGACGTCTCTGGGGTTTGAAGAGTTGACTTCGATTATGACTTCGCGGACGAATCTTCCGCAGTGCTTGGCTAGAAATCTGGCCCCATTACTCTGATTGACTGTTTTATTATCACAGCTGTTTAATTGGAATACGACTTTACGCCATAGTTTTGGATGGAAAAGATTATTTCTCCAAGCCTTACACACAGAAGATGCATTTAAACGATCTCTTAAGCTTAAAAATGAAAAGATTTCGACAATAATAATACTGGGTAAATTGTTCCATAAACCACTGCTCTCGCCCGCCATTACTTTTCTTTACTAACTCAGTGTCGATCGTTGCCAGATGTTAGTGAAAGAATAGGTCAAATTCCTTACGTCATTCAACGTCACACTTATTTTTTCCTTGTAAGGAAAACAGGAATTTTTATTATGATGGCACAATAGAAAATTATTCTTTTATTACGAATTCTTTAATCCAATTTTACAAATAGCTTTTAGATCTTTTTCAGCTCTCATAACTGTCTAAAGAAATATTTGTGGCGAAAACAATTTCCTGCTTTAAAAAAATAATGCATTTTTTTGGAAAAAAAAAAA
>JAPMOR010071061.1:0-57474 GCA_026543865.1 Argiope aurantia
CTGGACAGCCAAAAACATTTGAAGCTTCTGGTGAAACTATTAATGGAGAACGTTATCGACTTCAGTTGATGCGTTTGAAACAAACTCTGGCCAGAAAAGACCAGAATGGGATAACAGACATAATAAACTTATTCTTAAACATGATAACGCTCGACCACATGTCGCAAAACTGGTCAAAACATATTTGGAAAATGTCCGGATGGGAAGTGTTACCCCACCCGCCGTATTCACCAGACATTGCTCCTTCAGATTACTACTTGTTTGATTGCATGAATAGCGATTTGCTTGGACAGCGGTTCACTTCTTCAGAAAATATTGAAAAATGGATCTCTGATTGGATCGCTTCGAAAAGTGAGGAATTCTTTCGACACGGAATTCGTAAATTGCCTGAAAGATGGGGAAAACTAGTGGCTAGCGATGGACAATATTTTTGATAATGTATTTATGTATTTTACTTTTGAAATAAAGCTTTAATTTTTTTATTAAAAACCGCACGAATTAATTTCTAGACCAAATAAATAAGAACGTTATAAACGTTTTTATGTAAAATTTATAAAAAACATTATTGATTCAATAATTTCTTATGGTTGATTTCAAATGTGCGATTTATTCATAATTTATTTCAGTTATATGGATTTTTTTTAAATATTTATATAATTAAAACAAACGGATTAAAAATGACTCAAAATATCTGCTTTAGTTTACAAACTATTAAATCAATTTTTATTTGCAGGTAACTAGCACAGCCGACTTCTATAAATGGACAAGAAATATCCTGATACCAGAATTGATTGTTGGCAAATGGTACAATGGTGACCAACCTTTTGGGCTCCGAGGCTTTTTGAATGACAGAGTGAACAGAATCATGGGATATGGAATGCTTCGTCAAGTCCGAATCAAAAAAAGTAAGTTCGATGTCTTTGTTTTATTTCCTGGAAAAGATATTTATTGTTTACCGTTATCTATTTTTTTTTTAAATGGGGAAGTTATTTTATCTGCAAGTTCTTAACCTTTCGTACTGATATTTATGCAGTACCAGTTAACTATTAGCATTAACTTCAGATTATTGGATCTAATCATCTTGTAGTTAGCTTTGCTGCTTTTACTATTCAAGGTCGTTTTATCCAATGATCTAATTGAGTCACAGTCCGGGAATGCCATTAATTCAAGGGAGTCTATTGTCCATTCTTGGATTCGAAAACCCTCCTCGCTTTTGTGCATGCGTCAGGATGCATTTATATAGTTAAAATAGGGATGAGAGGAAAGATGAAAAGAGGAGATATTTATATTGATAATAAAGTGAACTCGGATTGTCTAGAACTTAGGAGATATAAAAATTGCGAATAACTCGTAATATTGCCGGGAAAAGATACCAATTCACAATAAAAGAATTTTAGAGCAATTTGCAATCACAGTAAGGGGCTGAAATATTAAATAATTATGAATGCATGGAAGATTTCTGCTCATTTTTTTTTTTTTTTGCAAAATAAAAAAGTTTTTTTTTAATGTTAAAAACACTTATAAAAAATACAATAATAAATTTTTAAAAACATTTTGAAATCAATCTGCAATCTAAAAAGATTCCTTTTATTGCTAATTCTAATAATAAAGTTCTCCTCACATTCTTTCTCTACAAAGATAGCAACCCATTGTACCCCTATCCCTTGTTATTGAATTCAAATCATAGATGGCTCGTTAATATTCCAACTATTAAAACTGCTTTTAAAAACCGAATTGTCGCAAAAATAGTATTTTGAATTTTGCTTCGAAGTCCATTTTTCTTTAAATTACACTGATTTTTATGTTTGCATCATATGCGTTTTAAATTTATTTTAACATCTGGAAATGCCATTTTCTCAAATTCTAAATGTTGGTAGAATTATCTTACAAAAGTCCTCATAAATTAAAATCTAATGTATGTATTTTTTTTCAAATCTGATATAACAATTTCTCAATATGGTCTGCAGTTCCTGAATTGGAAAATAAGTAATCTGCTCATTCAGAATTACTCTATAGTTGTTTTAATACTTCATCATACGTTAAAAAAGATGGAGAAAAGAAATTTACGAGTCAAACCTCAATATTTTAAAGAGTGTATAAAAAATGTAGCTTATTATTTTTTTAAGTTTAGGAACTAGGTAATATAATTATTCAGTTTTATATAAAAGTTTTAACAAATCATTTGATAAACTAAACTAGAAGATTATATCTCTTTTTAGACCCCCACCCCCAAATCTTTGTCATTTAACTGGTATATTTTGGTTTCATGGATATGGCAAGCTTTTTTTATGCAAAAATTCAAAAATATAACCATTTTATTGCGGTTATTTAAAAAAATAAATCCTGAACGTAATGGTTTGCTGTTTAATGTGAAGAATTAATAATCTAAAGCAAGAAACGATCGATCCGTGTCAAGGCTCGTTTCATTGACGATTCAAATTTAAAACGCGATGTTTTTCTTTCGTTTTTAAAGTAGCAATCAGGTTTTATACAATATTTTAGCTTTTGAAAATTTTAATTGCAAGTAAAATTGATTAAACTTATTTAAAAATAAATTGAAGGTTTTCAGCGACAAACTCCTGACCCATTATATTAATAACAACTAGCCAATTTAATAATGTCGACCAACTATGATGGATTATATCCTATCACACCAAATTAAGGTACAATTTTAAATTATATTTGCATGGTAAAAAAGAGGAATATTTTGATTGGCTAACTATACACATGAAAAAACGAAATTGGCATAATCGGGCCAGTTGTTAAAATTGTCAGGGTTTTATTGAGATTTCTCACGAAACTGGGGGAAGGCGGTCAAACGATCATTGATAACGGTCTAGACATCATGAGGAGCTTGAATTGGTTGTGGTTCAAGGAACGATCACTTTTTTTTTTCTCATATATAATATACATTAAAATGTTTTTGTGATTTCTCTCGAAACTGGAGGTGACAATGATTCGTAACTTTTCTGAGGATTGTAAGATCTCATTTGAAATATAAATGAATGACAGTGGTTGTGGCTGGAAAACTCTGTCTTGGGTTTTTTCCCCCTTTTAAGAATGTGCAGTAAAATGTTTTTGAGATTTATATCCGTATTGGAGGGATGAGCGGCAATCACTAATGATGCATCTAGACTTCATGAGCCTTTATAAGAAATAACCACTTCCAAAATCGGATTAATAAGGCTACGGGGAGAGGAGTTCATTTATTTTCCTGGTTATTTTAAATCTAAATTTTTGAGAGCTGTACTTCATAATTAATGATTGTATTACTTTATAAATTATACTTATAAGGTGAATTAGTCTTTTTTTAAAAATGAAAATAAGATGATATCCTTAATGACTATTAAAGATTTCCATTAATTTAATTATATGTTACAGGGTCTTGTAATGTGGATAAGCGAGTGAAAAGCCTGACGGAAGTTTGCCGATCCCATTCCAACCTCATTTTTGAAGATAAAAAGAGTTATGAACCTGGGTGGAAAGTCGAGGCCCAGAACGATACGAATGATGAATATCGATACCGAACGTCAAAAGAACTGAATGGTTTACCTTTCTGGGCTATCAGGGATGTGTATGGGGGAGGAGGGTACGTCTTCCCATTGCGCGGCACGCCAGAAAAACTAAAAGAAGAAGTGTTCCGCTTGGAAAAAAGTGATTGGATTGACGAACGAACCAGAGCCGTCTTTGCTGAATTCTCAGTCTACAATGCACAAGTGAATTTGTTCGGTGTCATGACGATAGTTGCAGAATTTCTGCCCGGTGGAGGCGTTGTTCCATTCTACCGCCTCGAAGTGATTCGGCTCATGAGGTATCACCAAGGTTTTGGGGCATTTGTCTTAGCTTGCGAGTTAGGCTATGTCATATTCACTTTGTATTTCTTGTATCGAGAATATAAAAAATTCAGAATGGAAGGCAGAGATTATTTCAAAGCGTATTGGAATTTGGCAGAAGTTATGGTTATTGGCCTGTCCATCAGTGCCATAGTGTTCTATTCCTATAGGATGCTGGTCACTAGAAAGATCTTGAGCACCTTTGAGAGAACACACGGTAATGGTTACATCAAGATGCAGTTTGTGGCATCGGTTGATGAAGTTTTCGGCTTCCTGGTCGCTTTCTTGATGTTTATTGCCATATTGAAGTTCATCAAGTTGGTGAGGTTCAACAAAAGAATGGGCATCCTGTTCAGCACACTTGCCATGTGTGCCAAAGATCTGAAATCGTTCTTTGTCGTTTTTGGCGTCATCTACCTCGCCTTTGTCCAGTTTTTCTACCTCGTGTTTGGCGTTACGATGCGAGAATTTTCATCTTTTGTCACTGCTGCCGAAACGACGTTCGCCATCATGAACGGTGGCGGCTTCGATTTCGACGAAATGTGCCTTGCCGCACCGATACTGGGTCCTTTGTCGTTCTTTGTTTTCTGCCTTATAACGACGATCATACTGCTGAACATCTTCGTCACTCTGATCCTGAGCTCATTCCAGGATGTCAAAGAGGACATCGGAAAACAGGCCAACGACTACGAAATCGTCGACTTCATGTGGAAGAAGTTGAAAGGGTTCTTTTTCATCTTCGATGATGACAAACCCAAGAATGATGACGACTTCGATAATGATGTCAAGCCCATCTTCAGGCTTTCGGCGAATGATGACAAGATACAGGATTTCCCAGAGAAAGTGGACAGGCTCCTTAATCACATTAATTCGTTCTACTTTGATGGGCAGCTGGATCTGAATAGCAAGAAGGCTCTGAAAAGTCTCTACAAGAAAGATGACGATAACGATTACGATTTTGGAATGACAAAGGGCAACGCAAAATCGGATAAGATGTCTTTTATGAGTTGGAATAATCGTTAAGGATTATTATTATTTTTTTCCCCCATGAAGCACCCTGAAGTATAGCTTTATCTTAGGGAAGCATATTACTTGTTTCTGATATTTAGTATCACTGTTCAGTAATTTTTTTTCATGTGTAAATAAATAATTTATTTTTAATGAATTATTTAATTGTAAATAATTAGTTGTTCCAAAAACTTTCTTTTGCTTTCACATTCCTTTAAAGGAAAAAAAAAATCATATTTCAGTCTAATTTTTTGAGCTTTTATTTTTCAGAATGAATTTGAGAACTTTATTTATTTTTTCAATTTCTAGATCAATATTCTACGCACAGTACAAATACCGATTTTAAACCTAGTTAGAGTTTTAAAACTGTTGGTTATAAAAATGATTCCATTTATTAGTTCCTCTGTAACATCAAGTTTTATTTGTTGTTGTTGATTCTAAATTCTATGTATAGATATGTTCTGTATTTGGAGATATTAATCATCAAATAAAGCTGAATCTAATAGTTGTTTTTTTTAACTTAATAATATAAGTGATGTTTTTCTATTGCAACACATAAAATAACTGATTAAAAAAAAGAAAGAAAAACACTGATAATACTAAACAATTTATCTACATTAATTTTATGTTTTAAAGTCCTTTTGTGGCATATAGTACCGACGCTTAAAGAAGCATTTTTTGCTAAACCCGAAGCTTTAGGAATTTCCCATTGAATGAGATCATCAAATGCAAAAAACATTCTTTTTAATGTTTCTATTTTTATTCCCTTTTATACGAAGTACAATGCAAAAGGAAAATTTTGTAATCGCCAAAACCTTTGACTGACATTTTGATGTGCTTTAGACTTTCCTTAACCATAAAAACAAATATCTGAAATTATGTCTGTATATCAATAAGATAACCGAATTAGCAGGGAGCGTGTTCC
The DNA here is from genome assembly GCA_026543865.1 of Argiope aurantia. Lineage (NCBI taxonomy): Eukaryota > Metazoa > Arthropoda > Arachnida > Araneae > Araneidae > Argiope > Argiope aurantia. The sequence goes on from JAPMOR010071061.1 coordinate 5,767, forward strand.
TGAGGGGGCATACATGTATCCTCAAAAAATTTTGGTTTTCGAGCAAAATCAGGAACGCCACGAGTGCTCAGTTTTTTTACCCCCCTCAAATTCCGTACATGAGCATTTTGTGCTTCGTAATATAACGAAGGAAGCCGAAACTACATTTTGAACACTTTTTAAGCCCAAATGAAATCAAAGTTTGACACACAATTACAATCAATAAGATCACATGCCAAATTTAATGTATCTAAATCGTTGCTCTTTTTTTATTATCGCATTTACATGCCTACGAAAATATAGAGATCAACTCTTTGTCAGATTTGATTCAAAATTTCATATGGATATGTTGTCTAGATTTTAAATTTGTTTACCAAATTTCACTAATCTAACTTCATTTTTTGTTGTAATTCTGTACTTGGAAAGACAATTTTTCTATGGATGGATTTCTTTCAAAATTTGATAGAAATCTATAAATTCTATGTAAATTCGTCCATCCAGTAAGTAAGTATCCGAAATTATTGAGGCTGTTAGGCAAAACTCTGAAGCACCATTTGGAGAATTTCCCGAGGAAAAACTGAAATGTTATATATTTCCAATTATTGTTCAGAAGCCTATTAAAGTAATTATAAAAGGTTTACCGGTCTATCCTATGACACATATCAAAGACGAAATATCAAATCAAGGATTACAAGCTACCGCTCTTAAACAAGTCAAACATTCCAGAACAAAAAGAAGCCCTTGTTCTATATTTCAAGTTCGTCATCTAAAAACTAATGATATATCCACTATTTTCCATCCATCCTATTGGATATATGACTGACAAGTTCGAAAAATATATTAGGAAACCAATAGGTCAATATTTCGCCTGTCAAAAATTCGGCCGTCTCAGCTTAGGATATAAACTCCAAGCACGCTGCGATTTTTGTGCAAAAGATCTTTATACCAGAAACTGTTCAAATATAGGCAAAGAAAACGTTTGTTCCCAAACGCGTTGACGATGATGGTCTTCACGCAGATTAATTTAGAGGTTGCCTAAAATTTCCGAAGATTAACTGCATCGTTATTAAGGGAAATTAAAACAAATCTGTCTTGTTAAAAACTGAGTATTTAGCTGGTAAAAATTGATGCACAGGCTCTAATAATCAATCTATCGGGAGAGATAAACAGTAAGGAAGAACTATCCGTTTTATTCAAATTCATGAAAGAAATTGAGAAAATCCTTATAAAAAATTCTAACATTAACGAAGTCCTATAAACATGCAGAAGACTATCATTGACACAGCTTGAAAACTCTTCAATCTTGCGTTGGAGTTTTCCATCGACGCCTAATTGTTCATCTTTCGACCCTTCTACCTGACATCACATGGAAATTTTCTCAGTCTCAAATTTATAATTACATTCTCTTCTTAATCCTTTGCCTTCCTTTCCTATTTCTTTTAATAAAAAACTTATTGCGGAAAAAGCCCTTAACCTCCTCTCTCAAGAAATTCTCTGTGCTAACAATGCTCAAATTAAGCTAAATGTTACACATGATTGGAAGCAAACTTAAGGAACAGAGACATAGGTTCTTCAGTCAGGGTTAATCCTACTAATATCCCACTGTCTGAGCGGATTATCGGATAATTGTAATTATGCATTATTGCGCTATTAACCTTAGATTTGTTTAAATATTTTACACGTGGAGAAAGGAAATATTACTATTTAGAAAATATCTTTAATATATAATTATTTTTAATCGCTATTTTAATTTCTTAGTAATTAAAAATTTCTTTTTATAAAACCACTAATTTTTATATTTTGCCCTATGGGCACAGTTTGCGTTCAGTTTAATAGAAATATTTGTTTTTGAGATTATAAAATATTTGATAAATATGATTCAAATAATCATTGAGGTAAATATCAAAAAAAGAAAGAAAAGAATTCAAAATACTTAATTTCCTAAATGCAAACAATTATGTCATCAAATAACAAACAGGAATTTAAATCCTTCTTCAAAGATGCAGAATTTTCATTTTGCATTTATATAGGAAAAGTATTTTTTATTTGAATCTCGTGTGTTAACCCTTTTGTTCTTGTTTTTTGCACTTTTCCCTGAATCTGATTATAATCAAATTTTAAGTAACTGCAATAAAAAATTAGTTTTAAATAATTTTTTTAATTAAGAAAGCTGCGTTATATTTTTTAATTTATGTTCATGTTGAATATCTCTTTAAACTTTTATATTGAATATGAAAAAAAAAAAAAAATGCAACAAACTTTTAATTCCTAATATTTTTAATTTTTCTTAAATCTTGTTTAACTTAAATAACAATTTTGTGAATTTTAAGCATGAAACACTATGACTTTTAAATCTCGTGTTTTGGAAAGTCAAAGTCAGAAATTCTTGAATATGTATATGAGTTGAGGGACAGAATAAAAAGTCTTTTTGCAGCATTTAATGACTCAAGCAATAAAAATGTAATTTTTTGCCAGCATTTAACAGAAATTTTGTAGATGCATATATATGGTTTTAACAATTTAAGAATGCCTTACCATGACATGAGTGGAGATCCTGTAATAATGAAACGGTAGATACTGGTACATCAGGGTTGATTTCTCTGTATAGAGAAAGAACAGGAAGGGTCCTCTGTTGAAGACTACCTTACAATCAATGTTCATCATAGCACCATCTATTAAGAAAAGTATCAACTACGGAATCTTTTTTTTTATATATTTAACAAGACAAAGGCATATTATAGTTGGAACAATTGCATTCACATCAGGCATATTAACGGAAAATTGTATACTATCTCAAAAATGGGTGATTCCTAAAAAAGGTATCTATAATCACAATTGCAGGAATTTATGAAATTTTACCACAGTTGATAGCTGAAAAAAAATTTAAAAATAATATTTTCATTACAAAAAGAATTAACTTTCTTTGTATTTTTTTCTCTTTTCTTTTCGCATTTAGCAACTTAAAATCTATTTCTTTAAACTTTTTTTATTTTGCACTTTAGTTATAATAAATTATTTTTGAATACAGAGATCAATATACAATGGCTTTTAAAAATACTTTAAAAATATTTATATTCGAAAATTCAAAGAAACGAAACAAATTCTTATTAATATTTGACTTTCGTGTCATTCAAGTTACAATAGAGTACTCTTTACACGCCTTTTGTCTATATGTCGTTTATAACGGTACTGATTGCTCTGTAAGCATTATAATGATGAGACGTCTCATTTATAAGACGCGGTGCTTCATTTATTTTCCAAGTAGATTGGAATCTATGGATCAATTTTTTTTCTCCCTGTATGATTATGTGATGGGAGTTAACCAGATCCTAACTTCGTGACTGTTGAATTAATAGAAAGAGTTGCTATATTAATCAAAGACATTATGTGGTGCTAATTTAAGCGATGTTAAAGAACACTGACAAAGTTTTCCATCTTTCTTTCAATACACAATGATTTTTTTTTGTCATTTAGACTTTTGAAATTAAAACGTAAACAAAAAAGGCAACATAATTAATTTGATCCATGATATTGCATTCAATACTTCCTGAAATCCCACCACTTCAGACGATGATTAAAAATACCTAATTAATTAAAAGCCATCTGCTTGCACATAAAACACAATAACAGAAATGTTCGATTATTACTTGAGATATGCAATTGCGATTTAGGATTTAAATATTTGAGATAAAAGGGGAGTAATTCTGTAATAATTGTTTTCTCAACATTTTAATAATATGATAATATTTTTTAAAATAAATTTTCCAAAATACTTTCATTCATTAAATCTGTAATACTCAGAATTGCGTATTAAATATTCGATTTTACATTATTTAATTTATATTAAGCTTTAAGGCCAGACAAGAGTATGAAATTTTAGATCAAAACGGAATTATTAAAACTAAAAATATTATTTGGAATTCTAATTCAATCATTTCATCATATTTCTCATTTTTGGAAATTACTTCTTTGTTAAAATCTTGAATCTTTTTCCTGATATTGAGCAAGTTTCTCTATTTGACAATGATTAGCAAACAAATTGACATTATGTAAATTATTTTTTTCATAATAATCATTATAATTATATTTAGAATTCTAATCCAGTCCTTTTATAATATTTCGCATTTTTACATTTTAATAATAATAATAATTTATAAAATTACATCTTTGTTAACATTTTGAATTTTTCTGCTTATTTTTACCTTGTTTCTTTATTTGACAACGATCAAAAATAAATCGTAATATATAAATTAAAATGTTTTCATAATAATCATAAACATATAATCAAAAACGGCGAAAACTATTTTTTATTAAAAAAAATTATTGCTACTTAATAGGGTGACGAGGATCGAGCTTTCACGTCCTGCTTGCACTTTTTAAATATAGCACGTACTTTACCTCTCGACCACGTCGCCTTATATCATAGCAACGTTCAAAGGCATTCTCTTCGATAGTCATTGTAGAGGACGTTCCCGCTTTCCTTCTCCTAGATCCCAACGACTCGTGCATCAGCTTCTTTGACAGCCCCCCGAAAGGCGAGCTTGAGAATACAAATGTTTTTCAAGACAACAAAAGTCCTACCCCTTTCAGAGGCTTTTTCCGCACAGCGGTTGGCGGTGGTGGCATTCTGTACCAAATTGTTGGAAAAAACTTTTAAAAGGATAATTGAAATAATCATTCAAACTTTTCTGTCAAACAATCACCAATAATGACACTGTTTGAAATATTCTATGAATCTCACTTCCTCGGAAACAAATTTTACTCAATGCTGTAAACTACATTGAATGATTATAAACCTTCCAAAACAGCAAAAGTGTTATAATGGATGTAGTTATACAGCTACCAACATTAAATTTTAAATTCTTGTGCTAAATTGGTAATTACATTTTCCTCCCTATTTATTTAAATTTTGAAAATTTGTAAAATGTTGAGTTTTATCTCTACATTATATCGGATAAATTACATTTTCTTTTTATATTATTGTTAAATCCCGTTCCGCCGTATGTTGCCTATACGGATATGCCAACTGATCTATTGTAGGACCCCCCCCACACACACACCGCTTATGGACGTTGGCCGGGAGCTTCCCGCAAATTGTCGGTAAAATGAACAGACATCCAAGAACCCCTGAAAACCACAAGAGAGGGGAAAATGTGCCTATCTGAAGATATGCACAGGCCGTCGGAACGGGCCTTTATGATGCCTGCAAGGAAAAAGTATTGCTATTATGATAATTGCGATAAAGCTTTATTCTCGAAAAGTATTCAGAAAAGCAACATTTTAAAATTGTGTTTGTCTGTTTAATCTATAAATAAGATTAATAAGCTGCCGCAGTTAATAAAACCATTTTCCGATGGACAGATCAAAATTGATATTAGGTCTTCTGATCAAAATTGATCCATCAATGCCTGGATGAAATCCATTTGGAAGCAGTGTTTAAGAAATATAACTGAGGAGGTAGATAGATAAAATTTGCTACACTCATTTATACATCTGTATCAAATTCCAGAAAAAAAATGGTAAAAACGTTTACAATTTATCAGTCATTATAGCCGAGTATGAAAATACCATAATTCATATCATTTTAAATAAATGATGCTTGATACGTGATCAGTTATCAAAATTGTACATATGTATCAAATTGTTTCAATTCAGCGGAAACAGGGCGTCTAAATTACATATTCGAGTTTCTTTACTATACTGCTAAATACATAAATGTGTCAGACTGAGTCGGCAAAAGTAGAAATCTGTCGTACAGTGTCGTTGTGGAAAGAGATAATTCTACTTCCGGATTTTGTCGTGCATTGGTGGATATCACTTTACCTTTCATGACACTTTCGGATATGCATAAGACAATACAATTTCTCCTATCGCATCAGAATAGCTAGGGTCCACTCTTATCGCAACAGAATAACTATTTTTTAACCTGATAATGACAGGAATAAGGTTTCAGTTTGAAAAATTCGTCAAATGATACGTACAATAACAGATAGAATTATATTATATGTTAATTGAGGCAATGGAAGTATTTCTCAAAATGTTATGATTAGTTATAATAGGTTATTTTAAACCGTCCTCCGGTCCTATCAGTCATATTTCATGAAATATTCTTGACACTAGAATTTGTGCGAATTTTAATTTTAAACAGAAGCATAAACAACATTAAAAAAACCTATTCTTCTGCACTAAAACTTATCGAGTTATGAAGAGTTAGAAAAAATCATTTTGCATGAATTTTACAGCTGAATGTGAGGTTCGAAAGACAATTTTAAAGGATCCCTGGCAATAACACGAGATTTCGTTAAAAATATCTCAGAAAGGTCTTCCCAACCAGATTGCCCTCCTTTTAATATCCTGAAAGGGGTGGGGGATAGTTAATACAAAGGTACGTTAAGATACTAAGCATTTTAACTAAGATATATTTAGTATCTGAAGGGACAATAAGTTACGTTGAAGTTAACCATTGCTCACTGTTTTACTTGTGGCTTCAGGGTTGGAGACAGATGAGAATGAGACAAAGTGTAAAAACCCATCAAGAAAATTTCAGCAGGCTTAGTCAAGAAAGAAAGCATAGTTAAATGCGAGCTTTATTTAGAATGTTTCCATCTAGAACGGCCTTCTAATCCTTGTATTAACTATATTTTCTGTGGAAAAAGTTTCCGGAACTATTCGGGCTGTTATGCAAAACCTTGAAGTAATCTTGCAGGCTGATGAGGTTGAAATTATCCTAAATGATAAGGCCAGGGGTAGCTCGGAAAAGGAAAATGGATATCAGATCGAAAATAAAAGAAGGCGAAAAAAATCTTAAGATGAAGAAAAGCACGAAGCAATAAATAAAATAAAGGAAACAACTAAAATCTTCCTAATAATGTAAGAATCTCTCTACAAATTCCGTAGTTATTACGAAGAAACTACTAAACTCACTTTAAATACTTAAAAAAATTAATGATGTTCATAATATCAATTGTAATGCAAAACCAGTTGGAGAATTTTTCCATATTCTTTGCAACTCCGATAATGATCACAGGAATATTAACAAATATGGGAATATCACAGGAATATGAACAAAAACAGGAATATTATGTGGTTCCAGCCAGTGGTTAGAAGCTAGGTAAAACTGACAAAAGGCCTTCCGGTCGAATATCCTATATCAGAGACAAACTTTCAAATAAGGGCTCAGAGTTACCGCTGTTAACCAAATCAAACAATCCAGAGCAAAAAAGAAACCACTTTGTATTTTACAAGTTCATCATTTAAAAACTGAAAATATTTGCACCATCTGTGATCTAGAAACTATTAGCTATATAATTGTTAAGTTTAAAATACATATCAGAAAATCATTAGGCTAAAGTTTCGCCTGTTAAAAATTTGTTCATTAGAGCTCAGGATGCAAAGTATGTTTGAGCAGGTTATACAGATTTGCTACGTTTGAGGTGCCGGAAAAAAGGATTTGCAAACCATCTACATAAAAGCAAAGAAAACTTTGCGCTCAAATGTGCCAACTGTCATGGTTCACACTCAGTCTCGTTTAGACGATGCCCAAAATTTCCATAGATTAATTAAACTATAAAAATGAAAAGGGGAAAAAAAGCCCTTCGCTTCTGTCTTTATAAAAATAATTGAAGAAAAAACCTCAACCGATAAAAATAAAGAGATGGCGCCATGGGATCTTGTGATCAATCTAACGGGAGAGATGAACAGTAAGGAAGGACTGTCCGTTTTCTTGAAATTCATGACAGAAATTGAGAAAAATTGTGATAAAAATTTCTAATATTAACGAAGTCCTTGAAAAAAATGCAGAAGGCTGAAGACTTTGCCACAAAACTCTTCTTCTATGCGGAGGAAAACATACATGGCTCTTCCTGGACTCTTGTGCATGACTTAACAAGGAAACTTTCTCAGTCCTAATCTTATGATTCAATTCTCTCTTGAACCCTTTCCTTAATTTTCTTTTTCATTTATTAAGACACATGTTGCTGAAAAAGTCCTTACTTCCTTTGTCATTAAATTATAATTCTGTTTAGTAATAACGCTCAAATTAAGCTCAAAAATATATGTGCTCTATGCACGATCGGAAGCAAACGTATGCAAAGGAGATTCAAGTTTTTAGCCGAGATTAACCTTATTAATGTCCTATCTGCTAATTGATCGTCGTAGGCTAATTGAGATTATACATTGTTATGATATTAACTTTAGATTGTTTGAATATTTTATATGAAGAAGAAGGTTTTAAAACTATTTGGAAAATATTTTTAATATATAATTATTTTTAATCATTTATTCGTTTCATTTTATTGTGTTAAAGATTTTTTTTTATTTTTTAATAACATTTTTAATCATCATAATTTATCTTTTAGAGGAACTACGGTCACTTTTTTCACTGAGTTTAGCAGAAACCTTTATGTTTTATTTTTGAGAATATTAACCCTCCAGCTACGAATCTCGCGATTTCCGCGGGTTGACAGTCAGTACATTTTCTGTTGCATCCCGCGTTTTTCGCTGTTTAGAATGTTTCTTTTGACGACTACAGATTTTTATTATGTTTTTATCGTGTAACGTAAAGTATCAGTTCACTTTTTTAAAAAAAATATTCGAACTTATTTGCAAACATCGCATCTAAATAGTGATTTGAAAGATTTACGCAGACAGAGGGTTAAACTTTTGATATCAATATGGTTCAACTATTCTCTCAGGTAAAGAGCAAAATGAGGAAAAGAAACCAAAATATTTATTTTCCTAAATATAAATTTTCCTAATTATTATTAGACAATACAACAATTATTAAACAATATTAAATACAACAATTATTATTAAACAACAATTATTTCAAAATTAGTCGTCAACAAATTTAATTCCTATCCTTTAATTCCTATTCCTTTAAATTCCTATCATAGGATGCAAAGTTTTAGCTGTTTTTTTTGAAAATATTTTACTTTGTTAATACATTTTTCGTTTATATTGAGAACTTATTTTTGGCTTGAGTGATTATTTTTGAATCAGTAAAGCGTCTTTGTGTTAATATTGTTATATGCACTTGTCTCAGACTTTTCTTCCAAGATCTTTGAATATAATTGAATTTTAAACATGTGTAATAAAAATGATTTAATTTTTTCATCATGTTTTTAATAGAACAAGCTGCGTTATATTTCTAATATAATTTATGTTCAAGTTGAATTTCTATTTTGTACTTTTCTATTGAATGTGTAAACCAATTAAAATTACAATGGCACTTTCAATTCCAAATATTTTTGATTTTCAATTTAAAAAATAAATAAATTTGTATATAATCTTTTATTTAAGTTAAACTTCCAGACACAGTCAAATGACAGTCTTTAATCGCTAATTGATGTTTTAGAATAATCATTTCCAATTATTGTTTATTTTGTTACTAATTAGTTTTACTTTGGGATGATAAAGATTAGCCTTATTGGGTTTGACAATTAAGGTTCGATTAGCTAAATTTATAGATAGCATTTTATTCTTATTCAATATCTTCGGTATAAGTCAACAAGGAAGAATGGGTTATCAACGTATATTAAGCAAGTAAAATGTCTAATTAACACAAATTTGCGATATTTCATTAGATGAAAGTTCAGCGAAATAGAATTTTTACAGTGTTTATATTTAAATCTTAAATCTATTTCACTTCTGTGTATTTAGTTTATTTCAGGCTTAGAGGTCCTAACTTATTTATGATGTTCAAATGCCAGTCTAAAAATCTTAATTGTATATTTAAACGCTTCTATAACGCATTTCACGAATTCAGATTTGTTCTGTTCTTGCGTCTCTTTAAATTCAAAGAAAATAATTATAGGTTAAACTTTTTTAAGTAATTCCACTTTTTTTAAAAATTGATTACAGTTGCAGCTGGATTTTAAACTGTCCTTTTAATGGCACCAAGGACAGAAATGGCCATATTGCGCCAAATGTATGGTGTTATTTGATTATAGAGAATCGTGGAGAGTTTCTTGCTTCCCGGGGGTTGGACATGTTCTTTTTTAAATTGTGAACTGTGTATGATACAAATGTATAGTTATGCTTCCATTCAGTAGATTTGGGTCGATGTATTTTGTTTTACTCAGGATTAAACATTTTCAGATTTAATAGTTTTTTTAATGTAAAAAAGTTGTAAAATACATACAAAATACTCTTAATAGAACTTCAAAAGGAGATGATTAAACAAATTCTTAAAAACTCCGTAAAAGCTAACTTTCACCAAAGTTGCAAACTGCAACTTGGAGATAAATAAAACAGTTTAACCGTTTGCACTCATGTCCAGTCTGACTACTCATTGTGCAGGATGCATCGTTTTCACATTCTTGTTGGATAATGATGATATCCAACAAGATAATATCCGCATGACGGCAAAAGCCTTCATGTTAATTTTTTACAACCGCTTACATTTCTAATTTGTAAAAAGAATCTTTAGATATCTATAATGCATCTCATTACTTTCCCGCGTGCAAAGGGTCAAAATTCTGCAGGAAAATTAACATTGTAGAAAAATCTCCATCATACACGAAGCATCGATTTCAGTAAAACCGAAATTTTTATTAAAACCTTCCTAATGCTCGCAGTTATTCTAAGCTATGAGTGTCATTCTAAGAAACTACTACGTAACGTGAATTTCTGTAGCGTGAAATCTATTCAGACATTTTTTATTTTGTTTAAAGGAAGGAAGTAATTGCATTTACATTATAATATTAGTCTACCAATAAGGTACTCAAGAAGGGCAATATAGGAATGGTCCGAAAAACTGCATAAATTTCATATGTTCACTAGATAATCTCCCTTTACGAAAAGAAAGAGGTAGATGAACAAAGTTTGATTTTGAATAGAATAGGTAGAAAAATAGGTAGATGAAGTAGACGAACAAAGTTTGATTTTGTGATAATACGATTTCTTTTTATTAACTTAGGACCTTTGAACAATCTCTTTTCTGTTATTTAAATAATTATAAACGTTTTTCATTGTAACTTCTTCCGTTTAGAAAATTAACTATCCTACTGATTCATCTATGAATCCATAGAATTCTCTAAAGATTACGTAACTTTTATATTGAGTTACAGTGCAAGCTAAGTTTGAATTGTCCGTGCATCATATGTACATCTAATTAAAGGAAGACAGTTAAAAAAAATTTCATTCCAAAATATATGGTCCAAATAAATATAACTCGAAAAAGGAGCTATAGAATCCCATAAGATTTATATAGATGCAAACTGACTTTAAACCCGATTTGAAAATACCTATATTTTAATTTTTTACATAAGAATCTTCCAGCTTACTTACAGATTACATCTTTCAAAAATTTACAAGTGTACATATTCGAAATTCTCACCTTTAGAAGAATCAATATCCATGGATATGTGTAAGGAGTACTATGGTGACGACTAGGTTTCCCTTTGATCCTCTTCATAATTGGACTGCATGTCTCGTTTGATATTTGTCTTTTGTATCAAAATCCTGCGATGCTTAATATAGAACAGCCATTCCAAACCCGTTTCTGCAAAAAGGATACAGATTGGGTGTTTTAGAAATGTTGCAATACTTTAAATAAGTAAATATTAACAAAGAATCGACGATATTTGTTACAAAATCTGCAAATACAACAATAATAGTAAGAAATTACGATTGCCTGTATTTTCAACTCTTAGGTTCGAATCTATTTTTCTTGTAGTGTTTGAATTTTAATCAGTTGCATTACATAAGATGTGGCCCTCCAGCAAACATTTAAAGTGGATTTCTACAAGATTAAACTCACTGTCCTTATTTATAGAAGCAGTTAAATATTTTTTAATCATTAAGACCTAAGTTTTGGATCTTGCAATTAATAGGGAGCAAAGGAATAAGTCAATTATTAGGGAGCAAATTCTAAATCAACTATATTTTACAATCAAAAATTTCAGGTTTACAATTTTAGCAAATTTTTTATTCCAAAATCCAAAGCTCGAACAACAACAACAAATATATATATATATATTCAGTATTCCTATTGCCTGATTCAACAAATACTGGATTGTGCAATCTCACTCATATTTTTAAAGCTTTTTTTAAATCAAACATCGACTCTGCGATGTGGGATTAGATAGCAATTCCTCTGTGCCAATGTAACATCTCGGGACGGAGTTCCTAAAAAGGGACCTTTTGAATTAGGTCCAGTCTTGCCACAATAATTACATCGTCAGTTGCAAAATATCTTCGAAAAAAATTTGTTATCTCAAGAGATTATAGGAATCCAAGATTTCATTAAAAAAGATATGCAAGTTGCAAAATGTGCACTCTAACGTCTAAAAAAAATTTAAAACTCCTATATTTAATTTCTAACACGTCATTATTATACTTCGAAAATCAAGTTTAATTCAATAAGGTATTCTGGAACAATTCACTACATTTCGAATTTGAGAAACGAATATCGAAGGCAAGAAGTTGATACAAAATTAAGGAAGTATCTGATGATATTCTAAATTAAAAATAGCTCTTTAGAAAGAGCTTTACAGGAGCATCTCGAAATTCATATTATTCTCTCAAGCAATAAAAATGGAAATATTTTAATTTTCTCACCACTTTTTGCCCTATAACAAGATTTCTAGAAATGCGATTATTAGAACATTATATGCATCAAGGATTTATAAGTTCCTTTTTTAAGGGGATTCTCTATTAATACTAAATAAATAAATATGCATTCGATTTGATCGTTTCAAACACTAATATCGGTTTAAATGCATAATGCATTTCACTCCAAGCAGCAAAATGAGGTCATCAAACCAACTGATTTAATGAACCTTGTTGAGGATAGTAAACAGAATATTATTGAATATAAAATAAGATTTTCTTAGGTATTGAATCGTCTCAAACATTTGCACGTCATTAGATGTTTACGTACAGTTGACATTTTTGAATAAAGTACAAAATATATCAAAAGTTTTCTTGAATATAAACTATCCCGCAAAACAGCGAAGTCTTCTCTTGTTGGAGAATAAAAAGTTTTATTTTTTTATCTTTATATATTCACTTCTGCGGCTGAAATTCATTTAAAAACGGCAGAATTCTTAATTCCTAAAGATCACTAACTACGAAAAGGGAAATATTATACATGATAGCCTTTTCTTATTTGGGCATTTTATAGTACAAGTATTATTTAAGTACTTTCTAAATTAATTGGGTGTATTCATGCAATAAAAATCACTTCAAGAAATTTTTTTTAAATACAGCAATTTTATCTAACCATTACCGATAAATAACGATTATATAGAAAACTCATTAAAGCACTGAATGTAATCTTTTTGCTTAAAGCAACAGCAACACAATTTTAACCAATGATTAGTTCACACGAGTTATTCGTTGAAATAAGAATTTCGTACAAAAAAAGCGCTATTTAGGCTTTTGAAGTATCAGATACATTTAAATATTCAAAAAGTCACTTACCGATTAAATGCTAAAGCAATTTCGTCTTCAAGACATTTTCCAAAAACTGTGACTCTCGCAAGAATGTAAAAGCAGTCAGCATTAGAATTGAACCAAGCCACATGTATATTGAAATTATTATACATAAAAGAACAGAAATCTTCAAATTAACTACATTCGCAAAGATTCGGTCAGTGAACATACAGTGGATCCCTTCTCATGTGGGCATCCACGGAAATGAAATTGCAGATACTCTGGAAAAAGAAGGAAACCTAAGTCCCAATCCCCCTCTTCTAAACTGCAGGCCGCAGAGATCCACGCCTTGTTTCAACTAAGAACTAAAACGAAATGGAGAATTCCCCCAGAGTATGACTGTATGCCGGTAGGTGTCCAGGCTTGTCTCTGGTATGCATCAGTCCAAGAAATGTTCAAACGCTCTTATCTATGCTAAGGTCTGGCCATATAAAATGTATTTTATTCATCAGAGGCTAAAAGAGGCCATCATACCCCTTGCCACTTCTCGGCCGACGCTTCTCTCTCTTATATTATTGAATGTATTGGCGCCTCTGTGAGGCAGCTGGTGAATGAGGGGGAGTCAGTTTACAACCTTATCATGCGATTCGATCTCTTGGATTTGGTTTGAATTGGTTGCAATATGTTTCTTCAATCCGAGAGGGATAGGCAACAATAATACAAGAAAAAAATTACTTGAATTAGATATCTAAAACGCCTTAGCGCCTAGGCCTTTCTACTCAGTTTGAGGTAGTTAGTAGCAGAGGGAAAAACAGGAGTGATGTATCTTCGGCGAGTCAGGTTGGGTAGAAGGATTGCTTATACGAGCTTAAGGTGTAAATTGAAGCAGTTCTTTAGATGCAATTTAAATTACGGAAGAAGCTATGGAGCTTTAAGTGGCAAAGTCCATTTAATAGTAGAATAAGGAAAGACGTATTTTCCATTGCAGTAGACATAGTTAATTTGCTCCTTGATTGTGGAATTTTCTGATCAAAAAAAATTTCTTGAAAGTACTTTGATGAAATCCCCGAGCTTTGGAGTTTTAAGATTTTTTGTGTAAAATATCATTCCGAATAAACCAGAGACCATTGGGAATGATAAGAAATATTTTATTTTGTAAAACATGAATTTTATTTCGGATGGTTTTAGTATTGAGTCCACGAATTTGAGCAGCATAAATGAGGCTAGTCTTAAAACTTGTTTGTAATAATAACATTTTATCCTTTAGTGAGAGGGAAGAATGTCTGCCAGAAAAACAGTTGAGTATGACTTTTCTATTTTATTATACTTGAAGCATCCATCAACTTATTAAATTCGTCAAAATCCATTTTATCAATAATCGATATTTTTTTGTCGATAATCTTTCTTAGTAAGAACAGAAAATATTATTTGATCACTGTTCATCTGGTGCCGTGGAGGCCAGGTAGTCAAATATTGTCTTTAAGATCGGTGAATGATTTATCTAGATTCCAATAAGGATGACGTACATTTTACGAGATGTTATTACGTAACCAATGTCAAAAGGTCACAAATACCAGTGATCAATACTTTTCAAAGAGGGGTGTGACTCAAATCCTTGATACGATCTTATTGGCGATGTTTCGATTACAGGTCTCTGATCACGATAGAAAGTAACAATCGATACGATCTGTCCAATGGAAGCTCTCGAACAAAACAGAAAAGGAGAAATCTGTGAATATGGTTAAAAGTGAACGGACCCGTTATTCTTGGAATTATCATATCATTGAATTGCATATCACTGAAATTTATCCACTTCATGGGAGTGACCTTGGCTTTCCGATATTCGCATTTGACAATGCACTATTCCATAAAGAACATTTTTAATTGCTTGTGACATGACTTTGATTGCAAATATTTGGTTTACTGCTGGCGCCATCTATTGGTAGAATATAGAACTAAAGGAAACATTTTAGACATATGTATATATTTAATTCAAATTTTTCAGAAAATGGGTTACTCCAATAAAGAAATTAAATAAATAGTTTTGAGAAAAAGAATCAAATTTAAGAAGTAAGCTGAAATAGATAAATTAATTCAACCACACGTTACTTAAATTAGTAAATTAAGTATTAATTACAATTAATAAATTTTATATTTAATACTAAGTAATAATTTTTAATTAATAATATGATTGAAATGACAGATATTTGGAACAAATATATAAAAATAACAATAGAAAAATTATTTGTTATTCAAAAAATCGTGGATAATGCATCTCTAGAATCTGATTCCTTCAAATAGAGAGCCCGATGTTCATTAAATGGGTCATCATAAGTCAATTGACCTTAGGTGATGTATCATAGATTCTCGCACAATTGGCGATTGTTTTGGCGTCGTTTTATTCATATTTTAAAGATTCAAAATAACAAGGTTTACTCATAAATAACCTTTATTTAATCTAAAAATGGAATGCTAATTTAACTACTATCTTTGTTTATCACCGCGATTTTGAAGACATTTATTTGCCCTGCATTATTAAAACTACTGTAACAACTGGTAATAAATTTGAAGTCTAGGTTATTGTGATTACTTTTAATTTACCACTTAGCCCTTAATTTGGCACAGACTGTAATGATGATGATGATGCCGTGTCCGCATTACCACGGAAAGTGGGTGCAGTAGCTTCTGAGGGTAAAGACCCCTGAGCACCCGAGGGCAGAAGTCTTTCTAGCTCACATGAAGATGAAGGATGACACACACACATAAGCTTGCACAAACGCATTTTGCATGGGGGGTTCTTTCACACACCTCACAGATAGAAGACAGGGGAAGAACAACCATGTCCGAACCATGACTCGAACCCGGGATGCCCAAATCATGGGAAAGACGCGCAAACCCTAAGCCAAGACGTCGGCCACAGAACTGTAATGATATTGAATTTCGTGTTCTTTTGTTACTATCTTTATGAAAATGCAAATTTGAATAGAAATATTGATTTCAAATAATGTTAAAGGAATAGAGATAAATAAAATCAAGTGTTTGATCTTATTGTATATTTCTTTTTCTTTTTATGTTTTTCTAAGAGTTTTACAACCTAAATCTGCTCCGTCGGCTCGTGCGGTTTCAAGTGATGGGTTACTTCTCACGTAACAGAATCAAAGTCGTTTCGTTGATAATTGCCTAGTATTCGATATTCCGTGGTTGTTTTAAAACTACATGCTTGAATGCTAAATTATTTTTAGGAACAAGCGAATATAAAAATATTAAAAATGGTTTTTGCAATGAAATAAAATAAAAACCTATTCAGTATTCTGTAGCAGAAGTTTGCTTTAGTTTAGTTATAATAACGTCCCGTTTTTGACACTAGGTCTGTTTTGGGATGGACCTCATAATTTTGAACCACGAGGTGACGCAAATGAAACGTCACATGAGCTGGACCCACCAAGCTTCCGTATCACACCAATTCGAGGACATTTGACCCGATAGACTTACCTTACACGACACCCGTTTACACGGCGATTCTTTGGTGAAATCCGGTCTCAAACCTAAAGGGACCGCGGTGGCCTGTTGGTAAACTCTTGGCTTCGGAATAGGAGTGTTTCAGGTTCGAGACCCGATTCCATCGAAAACCGTCGTGTAAGTGGGTCTGGTGCACGTTAAATCCGTCCGGACCAAGCGTACCCCCGCTGGTATGGTGTGTTGTGGAGAGAGGGGCACCAACTCAGGTGTCGTCCTCGTCATCTGACCACTGTTCAAAAGTAAGAGCTCCGTCCCAAAATAGCCCTAGTGTTACTTTAAAAAACGGGACGTTAATATAATTAAAACTAAAATTGAGCCTGAAACCCTCCGGTGTCGAAGCCGAGACCTTACCACTAGGCCCCGTAATCTGTACCAAAATAAGCGCTAAAGGATTAAAAGAGCACGAATTGGTCAATAAAGTCAACATACTTTTTTATTGATTGTTGGAATAGTTTTATTTATCTATACTTATAATAAAGCTCAATGTGTGTGTGTGTGTGTTGGCGCTCTACAGGACAGACCATTCTACCTAAAGCTACCAACTTTGGCACGTATATACCTTGGAGACCGGAAATGTGCACCTGAGGGTTATTTTTTAGAATTTTTAATTAGAATTTTATTTATTTAAAAATTAAGCGAAATTTTGGTGTGTTTCTGCTATAACTTCCGAAAATATTACCGCATTTTTACATCAAGTTTTTTACATCAAGTTAAAGATCAAAAATTTATCTTTTAAATGCTACCAATGTTTTAACCTTAAAATTAAATTTCTGTTTTTAATGAATTTTTAAATAAATATTTTAACTCTATTTTTCAACAATTTCTTTCGTACAAAATAAAAATAAACGTTTCGCATTCATGGGAAAAAAAATGGCTTTTTTTCAAAGTTTTGCCATCACATTGATTAAAGCACCAATTAAAAATAAATTAAATCTTTTTGGAAATAAAATCTGCAAAAATATAATTTTCGGCACGTGTCTGTAGGAAATGAAACAAATATGAAATATTATTTTTTATAAAAAATAAATTCAAGAAAAATTATTTTATGATCTTTTACACTATCTATATTATTAATCCAATAAATTAGCTTGTAAATAAAATAAACTTAACGAAATTGTATAGTCAAGAATTATTTCCAGAATTATTTGTCCATCAGTGAGATAATTAAACGATAATAATCTGATTTTGAAGTTATATAAGTTTTTTTCCAAATGAAACTTTATTTTATATCGAGGTCAGATGATAAAAATGATTTTCGATGCACCATAAGTATTTCCCTACACAAGAGCTCATGGTTGCAAATGTTGCGTATGTTAGATCCTTATATATGACTAACCGTGATTGATAACCGTGATCTCAAATAAATATTTCTTCGATCCTGAAAATGAGAATAATATTGTTACAACCACCAAGCCGTCACAGGCAAGAGAAAAACAAAAGTAGTTGTTGCTGTGTGGTTTATTGGCGCAAGCACCATATTTGGCTATATTGTGCCAACAAAATAAGCAATAGAAAATGAATTTTATGCCAATACCTTCGATACTGAAAACGAATCTATCGAAAGGCCGCACCCAAACGAACATTGACAAATGAATTTTATGTAAATATCTCTAACCTCAAAGGCGGAACTAGGCAACAAGGACATCATGGCCCCGGAAAAGCAGCATTCGATTAGTTTTATGCTAATACATCCTGAAAACTCAAATCATGCAAATCTATTTTGGCCATTTGGATTGGTTGGCCGATGTTCAGAAAAGTTTTAAATAGTCATCATCTCCAGCACTATTTCTTCTTTTGAAGTCTAAAGAGATGGAATGATTTTTAATGTGTGTGAGAATTATTCGTTTAATGGAAGGTTGTTGTTTGCTGCAACTGTAGCCAGATGACCTACCTGTTTACGAAGTTTTTTCAGTTATATCGTAAGTAATTTTGATTAAATATATCGATGAAGAGATTGTTTAAATTATTGAACAGCAGTTTAGATAAGTAGTTAATGTTTCTCTAATAATTTCATTGTTGACACTGTATCATTTCTTTCCTAGTGTCTTTCTTAATAGACGTAATTTCTCAATTAGAAGCATTTGTGAATCTCGCCTTTACTATTAAAATCTCTATCTAAAATCATATTGAATTTTTGAGTAAAACTGAATCAATTCCTTTCCATTGCTTAACAATTACTTGTAAAAATGGAAGAATGTTTGAAAAATCGTGAGTTTATCTAAAATATTCTTTAAAACATTCGTTTCCGCATTATAAAAATTTTCTTTGGAAATATCTGAACTTAAATATTGGCTTGGTTCTTTTTTAGTTTTCTGTAGTTTAATTGATGAAACCAGTAACTCTTAAAAGGGCGATTTCATCACATGTGCAATGATTTAAAATGAATTTTAGCATTTACAATTATGAATGAAGATCGGGCATTTGACTTTAATTGTAGATACGCATTTTTTATTTAAAATTAAAGCGAGGCGGATATGTTATAACTAATACTGAAGTTTTTTAGCACCAACATAAGCAATAATAAAGTAGATCCAAATAAAATATTAGAATCGTTAAATGTGCCATGTGTAGCAAATAAGAACAATAAATTTTGAAGAATAGTAAAAAGTGGATTTTGAAAATCATTTCTTGTTTAATCAATTTGTATTGTTAGCAGATGTTTCTGACAGTAAGTAACTTAAAATTAACTTTTAAACTTTGCAATTCTGGGTAGGGTTACTTATTTCTATCCCTCGCTATTTTAATTGCCTCTAAATCTGAAATTTTCGTAGTTCTGGTAAAAAAAACTAAATTTTGAATTGAAATATAAATTTTTCTTCCCATGTACTATTGTGTATAGGTTTACACACGGCTAAACAAGCTTTAGCAGATTAGAATTCTCTCTACCAGCACAGCTAAATGTTAAGGGAAGGCCTATTTTTTTCCTTGATAAGAGGCTTTGTTTTTCACCATTGTTACCCCTTTTCGCTATTTAGTCTATTTCAGATTGCTTTAAAATGATTTATTTTTGTTTTTAAGTGCTTTTATACTCCAGATTTCTTTTAGTGGGAAACTTTAATTTTATTGCTGGTTTAAGACATGCTTCTATTTTAGCAATAAACGTGTCGATTTGAAGTTGGTGCCATCCAAGAAGTTAACTAGAAATTATTTCGTCGACATTTCATTGATTTTCCGCGCCATTGTGGCAAAAGAATAACATGTTCGAATCAAATTGGTATTTGAGCCCGGAATCCTCTAATTTGTCGTGTCAGTTCGAGTGTTAATTAAAAAAATTAGTTTTGGAAAAATGTCGATGCGTTTGGTGTTGAAGAGTTTCTCATTTTTAAACTGTATCGTAGTTGAATGATATCCCGGAATACTCGGTTATATCAAGATATATTAAAGATCGCTAGGTGTTTTAATGAAATATTGTCCTGTCAGTTAAGTGTACACATCCTCTAAATTGTCACTAGATGTTTAAGAGCTTAAACTATGGTACCAGAGATTCAATTGAATCATTTAACTTTTTAATCTTTGATCAAAATAATACTTTAATATAATCTTAAATACATTATACTGATAAATTTAATCTGAAATTAAGTGGGAAACAATCGAGAAAAGTAACCTCGCTGATACTGCATTCCCACATTTTGTAATATCCGAATTTTCACCATAACATATCTATGTATTACCCTAGTGTAGAAATGCTTCTTACAAGTACTCTTTTAAAATCCTTAACAGAAATATGAAATCTGGCTTCAAATCGATCCGACTAGTCTGCAATGGACATCTTATTACTAGAACAAGATTGCATGTACAATTTTGATTGAAATGAAGCTATGTAGTCCAACCACTAAAAGGACGAATGGAGAAAATCAGGTTTAGAATAATTACCCCATCAGTAAGCATCGATAATGCTAAAGGTAAGAATCCTAAATAACCATTTTCTACGTTACTTAAATTCTTTAAGGACGATTTTATCTGCAATTTCAGTCAGTTTTCAAAGAATTTTGTATGGCTCCTAATGTTCACTCTTATTCTTTAGCTGTGTTGCATGTTTGTTTATAAAGTTACTAAAGGTTAAATAATAAGCCGACTTTTTATACCATGACGCCGAAAAGTCTTAATAAAGAATATTTACTAATTCGTATTGAAACTTTCTAAGTGTACGAAATTGTCACTATGGTTTTGTCAATACAGAATTCACATTGTATGGTTTACGATTCATATTTCCTTTGGTTATGAATTTTAAAGTGGTATGTTGTCTGAGAAACTATATTATATAAGTTAATATATAAGTATATATTGTACTATATATATGTATGGAACTTTAAAATCACTGTCGTATGCTGAAAAGATCTGTACATTTTAAGAATACAGTCGCGCAATAATTGCGGTACTATATTCTGAAAATAAGTAGAACAAGGCCGTGGAGTGTTTTAATCGTATTTTATGTCGAAATTATAACTGTTTGATGCCATATTGAAACGTACATACCTTGGCAAATTTTATACAATTGAAGGAACAATGTTATTCTGCCATTAACTAATACTGTAGAGGTTCAAAACTTTGCAATTACCTAAATAGATTCAGACTAATTCTACAATTTTTATCATGGTATTGTAAGAACTTGATAATTAAAGCGTATTTTTAGTGGTTCGGAATCTATAGAATAAATATAATTCGTCACAGCAGTTTTTCGGTGTTATCTAGTTGGAATTGTTTCTCTGTAATCATTTCATTAAAAAAATCTTGATCGTTTCAAATCTCTAGCGCTACAATTCAACATCTTTTTTCATAAACTAATATATATTAAGAAATTAAAGTTTGAGAAGCTTGTCCTTTGTTTTCTGAGAATTTCCAGCTGCCAACTTTTAGTCTCGATACGAGTAAATCCATGAACCCATTGTGAACAACACACTTAAAATAAAGTTTTGAGTGTTCGTCCATATTTACAATATTTCCGTAATCTATACGGTAACAATGTTATATCCACAAGCATTCCCTTTCAAGATGAATGTTATGGACACTAAAATGTTTGAGAAAAAAATTCGTATTTTGGCTTAATAAGCCCGTGGATAGAGCTTCGCTAATGATTCCTTCGCGTTTTCGCACATGAAAATTCTATGCATCATGCTATCTTAAAGAGAATCGGCACTTGGGTTTTAATTGCTTAGCATGGCATTGGCGAATAATAGAAATATTGACCTTTGACTCGAGTCTTGTCTTGTCTTTCTAGATGTGTAGCAATCGTATTCTCATGTTCTACCTGCACTATTTCTGATCCAACAATTCATATATTTTAAATGAAATTGCTCTGAAAAGCTTTCCCTATGATTATAGTAATATTTATCTTAGCCTCCTGAAGCTAATACTCTTCCAAGTTTTGTTAGTTAATGGCTTTACCAATTAAAGCTTACAAAGAAACGGATGTAATCATCAACGTATTTAAGAGGGATAGACTTTTGAATAGCTTGATTTCTATAACACCTTTTATACCAATCTTGGCGGTTTGTATTAATTCGCTCAGTTATGAAGTTTTGAATTCGCGGAAACTGGCCTTCACGGTCACAATTGATAATTCTTTGGATAACATTCAGATTAATCTCGTTCAGATTCGATAGCATAAATTACCTTTCATAAATTATGTTAACGGAACGGTCAAATCTTATACAATATTAAAAATAAGTTTCCAGTGAATATTTATCTTGCCACAATTACTTATGTTAGCATATTACTCAAATTGAAAACGAGACTTCCATAGCTTCTAGGATCAATACGCTTAATACAATACAGAATTACGGCAGTTCATTAAAATAGTACGCTCATAAATCGTTACCAAGGTTTTCATTCCATTGGCTGACGTATACTGAACCATTTCATTACTGATAGTTCTAATAAGTAATTTATATTTTAAATCCTTTAATAAGGACAGTTTTGGGGTTAGTAACTGAAAACAAAAAAATGAGAACAATGCAATAGCCACAATATTGGATGACAGTTTTTATGTTAATTTGAAATAAGCAGTAAGATTACTAACATAAGTTGCAGATCGTACTTCTAAACAATTGTCAAGAAAGGTTTTGAAGTTTCCAAAATTTTCACTTTTGACTCTAAAATTTCACTTACATATTCCTTATTTATATGGAATTCTAACACTTTTCAGTGAGGAAACTTCATGAATCGACACTGTCTTTATGTATCGTAAAGAATTTCAACTTAAGGTTTTGCTTACAATAAATCAGTTGAAATATCCATTGAATTTTACTTATGCGTATATTTGTGTATTTATCCATCTCCTTTTTTTTTTCAGGTCGCCTGAAAACATCCGTTCATCGACGTTTGCATTGAAGTATAGAAGCTGAGCTCGTTATGTTCTGAATATAGGCCTAAGTCTTGTCTGCGACTATCCGACGAGTAGCCTTTGAGGCAAGGACCAAATGACCAAAAACTATTTACAAAAGCAATCTGAATCTTGCCAAATGTGTTCCGCATCAAGTTCGATATCCTACTTGATCGCAACTCCATGTAGTAGTGACTCGACGCATAATAGCAGTGAGAATTTGACTGTCCTTTGAATGTGTTCTGAAGAATGTTGCATGTACATTTCTAACTGAAGTTACGATCAAGGACTGGAGGGGGACAAATTCCTTCTACCTGGCCTCCTGCTTACGGCATATTTCACATGACGCGACTGTAAAATATGGCGACACCAGTTTCGATAAGACCTGGTATGTTTATTGCAAAAATTAGATTAATTTTCACCCTCCTTTTCTCTGAAGAGTTGAGGTGTTTGTTTTGGATCTGGAGCAACTTATTCTTTGCCGTTCTTAGTATCATAAATGTTAAGCTGCCTTATTCTTGGTTGCCCTACTTAACTTACTTTACTTATTAAACCCGCTTTTGTAATATTTTGACTTTGCAGTTATTTCTGCAGTATGATTAATTAAAATTTAGAAAATAATTATACCATAATTGAAATTTATTTACAAAAGGGAACTTCAATGAATTGCTGTCCTTCATAAATAAGACTCTTAAACGACATAAACTTTTAAAGTCTTGGCTTCAAACGAAACAGATACGAGAACGATACACATCGGAGGACAAGCTTAAGGCAAATGCTAATTTAATGTTTTCAAATCAAAGATGGTAGATTGCTCAAATGCAGAAAGGCCTCCGAATTTTGATTTCTTAATGTTCTCAAACCATCTGGAGATTGTTTGCAAGAATTCAAGAAAATGTTGTCTACAAAGGCTCATCTCTACAAAAATTTAATAAATGAATACGGAATTAGTTTAGTTAGCTTTTACCTGTGACCCTTTGGCTTGATTTGACCCGGTTACTTCATGCACATATACTTCATTAAATCAAAATTCCTTCTAATTGGTCTTTAAATTTTAATGCGATAGGCTTCGCGATTTACAAATTTTAATTTTATTAAGCTAATTCGCGTTGACCTTAACTATCGATAGTTGGATACCAAAGCTGGAGCTAGAAACTACACTTTGCTGGCTTTCTTGGGTATGAAAGGGGATTTGAATGGATTTTGAAATGGGTTAAGAATAGCGGTTAACACGTCAGGTGATATATTCCGGTCCCTGTTGGCTTTCCATTTAGGCACCATGGGACTGGGGGCCTGAATGGAAAGTGCCAGTCCCCGGGGTAACCGGTGCTTGCGTGTTAACAGGGTAGAAGCGACGATGGGAAAAGTAATTGATATTTCGGTGTTTATTGCTAGGGGAGTTAAAAGTTTGGGATCAGAATTGGAAATATGGTTTTTATAGATTGGTTGTTTTGAATACATTATGGAGAGGCGGAGAATGCTGATGTAGGAAGGATGCAAGCCTGTCAAGTGTAGTTTGGGCTTCTAGTATTGGTATCGACAAAAAATGAGTGTAAATATATATTAATCTAAAATTATGTTCTCAATAAATGTCACCGGAAGACATTCTGTTTAAAACGGAAGACATTCTATTTAAAAAAACACTAATAGATTAAAAGTGTAGTATCATTCAAATAGCATGAATGTCTATAAAATGTATCTAGATACAAACTCTCTAATATTTTAACTTTTGAGGGATGGTAATTTTTTGTTATGGTGAGCTCAAATTCAGTACTGATAGTTTGAGTAATTTAAGAATTAATGAAATCTAAATTTTTTATGTTCAAGTTTTGTTAAATTTCTTTTAACATTTCTCAATTCCGCGTCTTTCAGCTGCAATTCGGATTGTATGTATTCAATTTAATACATTGAGTGTGATATGATAGATGTCCTATATGTGCACCAATAATTCTGTTGCAATTTCATTTAATTTCAGGAAATTGTACAAATTACACGAATGATTTTTATATGAACAAGCTCACTTAAATGTATTCAATCTTGTGACCATCTTTTAATCAAAGCCTCTAATCAATCTTTAATATGTTATGTTAAGTTGTGAAACAGAATAAAATTCTTTAAAAAAGAATTCGCGCCTTTAACACTAATTCTATATTTGACAAACGATTATAGTAATAAATATAATTATACTTTTCAATATTGCAAGCTTAATTTTAAAAATGTTAAAATCGTCTGTTTCGTTTGAAGCTATAAAAAATCTCTTGTGCGCTAAATTTTAATTTGTTGCGGTAACTTATTTTCATAGCTAAATGTAATTCTTTAGATGGATAGTTTGTTTTGAATTTGCTAATTTAATTTTTTCTTAGTAAATATAGTTTACTTTGAAAATTTCTATTTCCTCTGCTGAAGATTTTCTATAAAGGGTGTAGAATTTTGTGTTTATATAGATATATTAATTTATTACATTTCAATGATTAACATCAAAATTATATTTGCCAAATCTAACTTCTTATACATTTAAACATTGAAATTGAAGTTCCCTTCCAATTTTTGAAGATTTTAAGTCAATTAAAATTGCTTCATTAAATAAGCATTGTATTTTCTTGTGCTCCATTCCAGATAGTGCATTATTGGCTATAGTGTGCATAGGAATAATACCTGTATTAATATTTAAAAATATTAAATGGTAAATACAAGATTAATTTTTCAGAATTAAATTATTAAATATTTTTACCTATCAAAGTAATGAAATGAAATGAACTTTTAGTCGGTGAATAATACTTTTCTAATCCAAAAGGTAGAATGCGTTTTTAACTTTACTCTTAAATTTACTTTCTACTTCTGTGACTCGCGGATTTCAGAGTAACTGTCTCTAATGGGAAAAGTTATCTCGCATGTTTTAAGACTATTGCTGCTTCAAACTTCATTTGTGCTTTTTTACGTGATATTTATTATTAATTTGAACAATTACGAGCAATTTTAAAACGTGAACGTATATCTGTGTGATCTATGGCATTTAAAGATCAAGTGGTTCCAATGGACGAAGCTGGCATTGATTTAGAATTCTAGATTCTATTTATAATTCTGTATTCTTTCGATATTTATGTGAATTGTTTAAAAAAATTTGTAAAACTATTCGGTCCAGAAAGGTACCTTTTTGCTTTGTAACTGTACATTATCTGTAAATACTACATAAATATTCAAGTCCTTGTATTTATTCTCTATATCAAGGCTGGTCGGTGTAAAAGTTATATAGATAGAATAGAATTTATAGAAAAGAATAGCAAAGAGAAATTTTCTTAAAATACTGATTTAATTTTAACTTTAATCTGTTGTAAGCTTAATATATATTAAGAAAATAATTTAAAATATTAAATTATACTTGTATATTAATATTAAAAGATCTAATTGATGAAATAAAATTACTTCGCTGCAGTATATCTGAATTTTAAATTCGCACATTCTATAAAAATCGTGTGAAATTAATTTGGGGGCTTAAATTTGATTTCAGGATTGAATCGAGTCTTGATGCGATTGGAACATAATACATACGCGTTTAATTTTGCGTCCGCCAACTTATTAAACGACTCGAGTGAAATTAACCAGCATCGTTTTCCCAAGTAGCATTTTCTCTAAATACAAACATGTAGGGTTACATTAGGCCTTTTGATAAAAGGATGAAACAAACGCATGATTTCTCATTTGCAGTCATATCGAAAAATGGAACGCTGGGCATTCAATTTTCCAAATTTCTCCCAAAACCGCGTATAAAAAATGTAGATCTAAATTAATTGCAATCAATATAATCTGTATCGATATCATAATGACGCATATGCAGTTTCCAAATTAATACATCTAGGTTTTGTATTTGATAGAAAATATTAAAACCGTGATTTATTCAAAGATAGAAAATTTGCTTGATTCTATATTATAAAATTAAGAATCGAAATATTATAAATTTATGGCTAGATAGGTCAACTCTTATGAAAATAAAATTAATCTATACAAATAGTATTTCATTGAGATTACGCGAGTGTGTAAAAATTTAAATGGAGAAATGAGAAGGGAAATGAATGTAAAATTGAATTTAAAATTTCTTTACTAGCATGCGAAAAATCAACCTCTTAAAGTTTCACCTGATAAATCGTTTCATTTTAAAAAGGATTTTCAGCAATTAGGTCGATAATTTTAATTAATGTAATCGGTCAGTATACATTACAATAATCCTATCCTACTGTTAACATAATCTACTAATTCTGCTTGTTCATCCGTACACTTTCTGTTCATTATCTGCCTGTTTATCTGTATATTAATCAAAGGTCCAAAAACAATTACAAATAAATGGCCCATATTTTGAAGCTTCTCAAGTTTGAATTTATATTAAATATTTTCAAAAAACATAAGAAAATGTAATTATTAAAGGGAAAAATTGATAGTAATGCGATTAAAGGCTATGTGAATTTGCGGTAATTGAAAAATGAAAACCATATTTCGTAATTTTGACGATCCTACTAAAATGCCAATTATAGATTTATAACGTATTATCTTTGTAAACAATTTAATCAGTTTTATGTGAGAAGTGGTCACTGCTACGCCGGCAAGCCAAAAGGCCACTTTCCGTTTAAAAAAAATTAAAGCGTGTTGATCGTGATGCTTGGCCAACATCACAATCGAAGCGCTTTATACAAAAACCCGCGTTTTTCCACTTGCGTTCGGAACAATAGCGAATTCGATAGTTTTTAATAGAGAAAGGAATAATTAAAATTCAATAAAGATTAAGATCTATCTTAGTAAAACATACGGCTTGACAGATTCTTGATGCAAATATTTCATAAAAGTAAAGGTTTTGTGAGCAGTGAAAATATGAATCGACTATAAAATTTATAGATGTAAAATTAAGTTTTCTAAATCAGTCAGAAATTTATCTTAATTCCTGAGGCAGAATATCTTTTTAAAGTCGATTTATAACTTCTTAGTAGTAACCTTAGGTTAAAGAATCGATGAATTTGTTTCGTCTCTATTGCTAAAAGAAGCTATAACTTCATCACCAAATCATTTTTTCAAAATTTTACCCCTCAATTAATATTATAGTTATAAAACAGCCAAATATTTTTAAGGGAGCCAATTTAAAGCATATAGATGTTTGAAACTTTAAATTTAAAACCGAAGTAATTTCTGAACTGTAACTTCAAATTTACTTTCTGAACTCTTGAAAGTATTTTTGTACTCCTTTCCGAGTGATTTCTTAGTGAAGTATAACTTCTAAAGCTTTCAATCTTGCAACCTTTCTTACCATACAGTTGCTGCAGCTAAATCGTATCTAATCATTGCTCAGCGACATGAGACCGACTAACCCTAAATCAGTCGAAAGGCAATGAGCATTCAAAAGAATGAATACATATTTATCATACCGAATATTGGAGTAAATTCGTAATGGCAGTTCATTTGCTAATGTATCTAGTTTAGGATTATAAAAATTTTCTTTTATGCTGGCAAAGATAATTATTTTAAAATCGCTAAGTGGTGGTGAGAGTATTTGAAACTTGAAATTTAGGCTTTTAAGTTCACATCTAAAAAACTTTTTTAAATTTAAAGATGAATGAATTCAAAAGCTTTGAAAGTGAAATTTCTAGAGTTACATATCTAATTCTCAATACTCGGAAGAAAAATTGTATGCCTCTAGCAAACTAGAGGCAAATTTAATCTAAAATGTAATTTATTTGCTCTATCATTTGCGAATGCTGAATAAAGTTAATAGGAATTAACTAAACTGTTAGAAAAACGGTTTTCAGGGTTTTTTAGCTTAAAATATTTTTTAATTTAATCTTATTGACCATAAAAATAATAGGAATTAAATACGATTTCTTTTCATGATGCTAGTTTAGCTTGCTAATAAAGATCGCCAATTGACTGCGCCTGGAGGTTGATTGACGATCTTCTAAATCTACCAATGTAAAGCATTTTGGATCCCGATGCCTGATCAGCATCCAGATCAAGATGCCTTACTGATCCAATGAAGCATTTTCAAAGTCAAATGTTTACTTGAATTCTATTCTCGAAATTTATAATGGAAGCGGAGAAAGTTTGGCTGAAATACCGGTTGGCTAATAGATACTTTTGTCTTGACTCGGAGAGTACTTAAAATGTTTGACCTCATTAATTATCTGTTGCCAGCAATTTTAAATTTTCTCTGTATAAATTTTACTAAACTTAAGAAACCAGAAGGTGAAAAAAAATCATACTGACGTGTAGTTTGTATTTTTTTACCCTGATGGATAAAATTAGAGTATCTTAAAGACGTGTATTCAAAACAATGAGTTATCCAATGATAATCTCAGATGGTTTAGGTTTGGTTCTTGGTTTAGACTATTCACTTGAATTAAATGAGCTGCCACAAAGATATTATCCATTAAAGGAACACTGATTCGCTTACAAAAACAATTGTTGGATTATTCAAGATTTTAAAATTTTAGTGGCTATATTAAAAAATATATGTATTTATGGTTGAGGCTTTAGTAATTCGTACGCCCTTTAATGTCTTTTCCTACTTTTCACGAAAGTAATGACCCATTTTTCTTTCTCGTTTGTTGACTGATTGCCGTGATGAACGCTATTTTCGATTTCGAAAAGACTAATCAGGTTTTCAGTTTCGCGCAACGAGCCCTTGTCTTTTAAGATGCAACTCTTCTCTATTGAATTTCATTCTTTTAAAATAAATGCATTAGAAGAATAAGAATTGGAATACAAGCATATAATCCGACATTTGCATGCAATGTTTAGTGATATTCGAGTGCCATCACATTACAACCATCTTCAGCACACTCGTAATTTGAATAAATTTAAGATTCAAAATGATTCCATTTCTGATTTAAACAAAGGAAACTGCAAATGCCCATCGATTAGTCAGGGATTAAAATTTTGCCGAATTTCTAGTTTCATAATTGTAGATATTTACCAAAATTTTTAAATCAAATTGAAGCTTCCATCACATTTTTTAATCACTTAACTCTGCGATCTATTACTAATAGTTTTATAACGTCGATTCATTAATTTTAGGTTCTAATGTTAGTGAGAATTCAAAGCGTAAAACTTTGCAATTTCGGAATAAATGCCTATAAAATGTAGATTCAGTTTTAAAATAAAAATTGCATCGTCCAGCCTTCCTCAACTATCTTAGCTCGGATATGTCTTTCCATTAATTTTTTTTAGCAATTTGAAGTATTTTGAACGATTATTAAATGTTTACAAATGACAAATTGCACAAATTCTAAATTGATTTTGTTGTTGTAGATTATAGGAAATGAAATTGAAATGTTTTCCTCTATGGTGTGTGCATGTAAAATATATTAGATTGAAATATTTTTGTGTGAATATGTTGTAATTTATCATTCAGGTTATTCGAGTCAAATTCTTTAAAAAATATAAGAACTTCTCTTATTCTACACTAATATTTAACTATAAAACTATTTCTTTATTAATCTGTTCACTATAGAGGAATTTTTCTGTTTGCGTGGGAATTGAGTATTTTTAAGACTAGTATTGAATTTATTGAAGAAGTTGCAGTTTGACTGTTATAGTTCAATAATTTTATTCAAAGTTTGTAGAAGATGCCAAAGGCAGTTACGAAAATGATGAACTGTGCATTTTTTAAACTTAGCACCATTCGTGATCTTGTTTCGATATGTATATCGGAGAATATTAAAATCAAGAACTAAATTTAAGTCTGAGACTGTTTATGAATAATGCTCAATGAAGTACTATTACTTTGGTTAAGGGAAACTAGATATGGAATGTTTTGCTTGTTAAAAATTCGTGTAGAAAGTACCAAACGATACTTTTTTAAAAAATTAGTATGGCAGAATGGATAGCATATTTGTTAAAGTAACCTTTTTATTAATTTTAAATTCTATTTTTAGAAGTATTATTAGAACTGAATTGTAGTATCCTTGACATGGAAACAATTTATAATTCTAGTTATTAAAACAACCGAACCTCGCAGTTTGATATTTCTTGCTGAAATCTGCGATTTGAGATGGATTGTATGCTGAAATTTTCCGAAATAATTAGCATGTAATATTTTTTACTTTTCTTCCCTTGTATGAGATGCATCTGCTTAAATCTGTCAAAATATTGATAATTGATGTAGTGTATTCATTTATTTTGTTATTCTGTGTTCATAGTGACGTATCTTAAAATGCTGGTAAAAATTTATTGCGATAGTTGATATACTAAACAAAGAAAACTGTCGATGTGTGGGAAAAATGTAGGAAGCAGCTTAGACAAATTATTTTATATTTAACTAAAGTTGTAAATTTGTATAATGAATTTATTTCTAGTGTTCAAGTAAAAAAAGCAACGTATTCTTAAATACCAGTACTATAATACATATATAGCATGTAATATATATTACAAGTAGAATACAAGAAATTTTCAAGTAAATATTTACATATTATAATAAAATACAACTGCATTTTATGTCGTATCATTGGCGTTTTGTGCATGTCTTGCGATGTAACGTATGCATTTACTCAAGTTTTTAATTGCTTGCTTTAAAATTCCCGTTTTCCAATTTAAAATAAAGTTGGCATTTCCTTTTTTGATTAATTGTTCAATAACGATTCTACAATAATTATTAATGCCTTGCATTTGGGCGTTTGCTTGTTGGCGTTTTCGAATTATTTGAATATAATGTATAAATGCGATCAAAATGTGTGATGTGCAATAATTTATTACTTTATATCAATTTGTCACTGAATGAAAATCTTGCATCATGTTTATCTATGTTGTCATTTGTTAAAAGCATTTAATTTGGAAGTTTAGACTTTCTAAATTAACTGATAACAATTCCATAAAGCATGTGTAGAATTAAGCATATCTTACGTAAATATTTAAATTCTCATTTGATTCAATACCATGTAAATACTGACGTAATAAACTTTACAATTAAATATTTATGTGGAATATGTGCTTTAAATGTTTTAAGTTTCATTGGTAATTTAAAAATAAAAACGGAAATTGTTTTTTTATTGTAACGAATATATTCTAGAAAATCTGTTAATCATAGCTTGAGTTCTTTTTCTAATCAACAGATGTAGATTAAGTTTTACAGAAAAATGTTTTTATTTCATTTTAATATGCGAAATGCATATATTAGCATTAAAACGTCGCCAACCAGAAGTTCAAATCCATACAGAAGCTGTTCTTGAATGTCGAACATAAGGTCCGAGTTTCAAAACTTGTTTTAGCTAGTGAAATTTTTGTAGGAAAAGGATATTCGTTAATTATAAGTGAAATGTGATAGAATTCGCATTTAATTATTCTAAATTATAGCAAAGCGAAATTATGAAATTTTAATTTCACTTTTATGTAAATTAAAGATCCTATTTTAATAACTGTTTAATTTTGCTGATAAAAAGTATAGCTAAAAGAAAATGATCCTTTCTCAACGTTTCGATTTTCTTTATCTTCTGTAAGATGGAAACTGAAACAATTTCCTTGCCATTCAACTTGGAAATATTTTAAAAAGAAACGGAAATTTACAAAATTTGAATTTACATTTTAAATTCAAGATATGTTTATGTGAATAAAATATCAGAGTTAAAAATGACAAATTTTTAAAATTTCTTTGGAACTCGTCAATTAGTCGATAATTCTCAAATATCCATAATTGAAATCCTCAGTGTTTTGACTTTTGAAGAAATTGTACAAAGTTCTGTTCATGTCATACAATTCTAGGTAATCTTAAATTTTTTTTTTCACACCCGCCTTATTTAATAAAAACCGGCAAGCGTATATGCAAATATTTTCCCTAAAATTGACCTTCGGAATAAAGCGATAAAATATCCAAATCTTTTCAAAAAACATAGTTAAATTTTTTCCGTATAATTTTCAATCTTTAAAATGTTCTTTTGCATTCAAGTTTTTTAATTCGTGTTTTCAACTTATAAAAAGATCATCTTTAAAAGTTGGAAACATGAACGTAATATGTTCATAGTTTTACTAACCGCCTATATTATTGGGTTGACAACTTAGTGATTGCGGATTTTAAAGGAGAAATTTTCAATTTTTGCTTAAAAATATAACTTGTCTTTTTCGTCGTCAGTCTTCATCGATGACCTTTTGCCATCTTTTTTTGCATCTGATTTTTGCGAATAAGTCGAATTGAATGAGAGTTTTACATCATGAATCATTAATTTTTTTTTCATTTAAGGAAATGAAAATGGAACGGAATAAATGGTAGTCTAAAGGCCCAAGTTTAGGGTTATATGGTAGATGCGACAAACATCCCAACATCGTTAAAATTTTTTCGAATGACCAAAGCTGCGTGCGGTTTTGCATTATCATACTGAAAATATCTAAGTTTTGACAATTTTACCCTCTTTTCTTGAACTACGTCGCTCGTTTGGCGGGTTGTTGGATGTAATGTTTGAATTAATCATTTGCTTTCTTGGTAAAAATTCAAAGAGCAAAATTCCTTTATTGTCAGTTTGGTGGGATTTTAATGTCTTTTTGATGAATTTCAACCTTTGTTATCCTCTTGGCTGCTTCATCTTCGGTCCATGATAAAATATCGTTGCACAAAAATAATTTTTAACATCAAATTGAAGTCCAAAAAATTACCTTTCTAATGATGTAAATGTTTTTACTTAAAAATTTGTATTTTTAATTTTTAAAAAATTTTCTACAATTTATTTTACTCAAATAAAAAAAATTCAATCTTCCCGAGCATGGCAAAAAATTAGCTTTTATTAACGTGTTGCCATCACATTTACAGAAGCTCCGATTAAAAAAATAAGTAAATTACTACTGCAAATTCAATCTAAAAAAAATGTAATTTTCAGCACATGACCGGATGAAATAAACAGTGAAGTGATATTTTCTAAAAAAAAAATACAAGACAAAATTTTTTATGCTATTTTACAATATCGACATTATCCATCTATATTTATACTTATGATAAAGCTCAGCGAGTGTGTTAGTGCTCTACAGGCTAAACCATTTGATTTACAGCTACCAAATTTGGCAAATGCATACTTTGGAGATCGGGAATGTGCACCTTGGAGCTATAGTTTTGAATTAGAATTTTAATTAAAAACTAAGCGAAATGAAATTTTTGGTGTTTTTTCGCGATAACTTTTGAAAATATCACACAAATGATTCTTACACCAGTTTAAAATTTCAAAAATTATTTTCAATGATACTAATGTTTTAACCTATAAATTAAATTTCTGTTTTTAATGAATTTTTAAAAGAAATTTAACCATTTTTAATATTTTGCACAAAATAAAATTTACACGAGCACGTTTTGCGTGCATGGTAAAAAAAATGGCTTTTATCAACGCTTTGCCACCACATTCCTAAAAGTTCAAATTGGTAAATAATTAACTGTCACTGGAAATTATTCATAGAGACATTTGCTGAAAATTACAATTTTCTATGGAATGAAATAAAAACTGCAATATTTTCGAAAAAATAAATGCAAAACTAAATTTTCAATAAATCGGCTCTATTTACAGCAAACATGGTTTAATAATATATATCAAAATATGCCTTTGTAAACTGTTAGTAATATATAAACGTCTTCCAACAGTATGGTCAAATGAATATATTTAATGTAACTTGAGTCAATTACTGCTCTATTGAAATACAGATTTTAGACTTTTACATAGCTGCTCACCAAATTTGCGTTACTGTCCTGTGAACCATATTAGAATATTCTTGAGGCACAAAAGAAAAAGTCACAATTAAATCAATCACTAAAACTGACTGATTTATGAAAATTTTAAAATATTCCATAAAAACGGGAGATTTTAATCCACTTCATCGACCGTATCAAAGAAGATACGCAAATCACCGCCCAGGGTTTCTCAAAACTGGATTGGCCTGAGATTATGAAAATGTCGTTTCTTCTAAAACTGCAATATTCAAAACTTCATAAATCGGTCAGATTTGATCGCAGAAGATACATTTATTTAAATGTTGGAGTTCCAAGAATATTTCACGTAATATGAATCCTTAGGACAAAAAGACCGTATAAAATTTAAACTTCATAATTTTATGAAGCATATTTATAGACCGAAAAAATTAAAATATCATTGACATTATTTAATTTCTTTTGAAAATAAGAATAAAACTGAATTTTAGATGAATTTGTGAAATTTCTGTTGACTAATTCTTTAAGATATTATAAATTATGAAAATCATTCTGTAGTGCACATGACTTCAATGTTTGTTTCCTATTCTCATATTTTTTTAAAGCCATGATTGGTTTCAATAAAAAGTTTTATATTCATTATAATTTCATCATTTCCAGTTTCATTTAAAATTGAATTTTACGGGCGCTGATAGAAAATTAGAGATATGCGTAGTACAATGAACTGAATGGCGTAAGGCCTACATAAAAGTGTAAGTGAATTAATTATGACTATCAAAATTTGAAGATTAAAGATATTTTACTGGGAAACCTCTTATGAGACCAAGTTAAATAAAATATAAAGTGAGCATTTTAGTGAGCATTAATACTGGTGAACCGGCTGGTCACCAAAGGCGGCTAGTAATACAATAAAATGTCTGAAATGCGCGTCTTGTTCTTTTAAATTGGGACAAGAGCGAAACTAAACTAATCAATACAATTATTTACTAAATTAAAGGTGAAAGTCCAAACAATAAGAAAACAATATAAATTGGGAACTTTAGACACGTTGACAAAACAAAAGAATGTGCTAAAACTATCTCTTGACAAAATAGGCAATTGACTTAGTTGCCAACCCAATATAATAATGTGCTATGGAGGCTTCTATCACTTTATAACGAAAGGGGTTAATGTCAACTTAAAAGATTTTAATCCTTCTTTCGTTCGGCTGT
The DNA here is from genome assembly GCA_026543865.1 of Argiope aurantia. Classification (NCBI taxonomy): domain Eukaryota; kingdom Metazoa; phylum Arthropoda; class Arachnida; order Araneae; family Araneidae; genus Argiope; species Argiope aurantia. Next base: position 41,825 of record JAPMOR010071061.1, read on the forward strand.
TGGATAATGGGAAGGGCGAAACACTTTCCCCAGCTTCTTCAATTTTCTTACTTTGAATATATATGAATTTTATATTCATATAGCCAGGTTGTCTCCAACTGCCGTGTGAAGCAGTTTGTCCACTCTGTCTTGGTGGGCTTCTCCAGCTGATGCAATAGCTGATTTCTATGCCGCTAGATATAAGCATATTCTAAATAGAACCAGGTGGAGCTTACCGCCGTGTGAAGAGTCTCTCCATTCTATCTTGGTGGGCTTCTCCAACTTATGTAGTTGCCGCATTCTATACCTGCACATATAAGCATATTCTAAATAAAGCGAGGTGGAGAAGACTCTTCTAAACTTTCCTACATACTGTAAGGTCTTGATCCTGACCGATCAAATAATAGAGTACCGTAACAAACAACTCCTTTATTTACAGTCTTATATGTACACAGAATCTTGTTCTCATCTAGGTTAAAATGATTTTCGAAATTTACGCAACAGTTGAAATTTAATCATGAAATAGTTTCTCAATCGATTCCGAGAATAAACACCACAAAAAACGCTAACAGGCTGTTAGTTCAAGCGGCTGCTCTAAGGAGATATCTGGAAATCCACCGAACTTTATAGGGGGGATATTAACACAGAAGCCCGAATTACACGAAGCTTCTCACAAAATAAGGTACACTTTCGAACTTCTCCTACTCTACTTCTACGCCTCTCACTGTTCTTCTTTTCTCTTTTAAAAAAATTCCTCATTTTATTTCCGTCAAAATTGGTGAACCTGAGCTCCTTTTCACCTAATAGCTGTTAAGCAATGCTTCCTCAATGGCCTCCAGTCTGTCGTGGGAATATCCGTTAATGATTCATCTTTGTTACTAACCCCTCTAGAATACATGTTAAATATAGTACCTTCATAATGAGAAAAAAAAGTTTAACATCTGGATGGTTTGACGTTCTTCTTCCTTGAGGATATGACGGATCTCCCTGAATCGACGAAATACGCACGTGTAGTTCTTTATCTGGATACAATATTGACCCGACACAATCGCTCTACTAGGAAAGAGGATGCCTCATCTGGCAGTCTGAAGGGTCTTAACAATATGGGAGGGTTATTGGTACTATTACATCTGATCGGAAGGCCAATTACCAGGTGTGGGAAACGGGAAATGTTACAATACTCTCCAATAAAGGCTTTTGTGCATTGACTGCAAGCCATTGACCAACAATAGTTGAGAAACTGTATGTTTTGAGATTTTTTTTCTTGTTATTAATCACCTAGATGCGGATAAAGAAAAATACCAGAAAAGAGAATGTATTTTGGTAGTTTTCTTCATTTAAATCAATTGAAATAAAATTGACACAGAACTACAGCTGTAGTCACAAGATTGCAAACCAAATTTCACAAATTTAAGTTATTGAGTTCGTGTGTTATCGCGCTTTCATACTTGTAGAAAATACAGATAGTCAACCCTTTGATAGCCTTGGTTTTACATTTGAGTGTGTACACCTTGTATGTTAATTCTATGAACCAAATTTTTTTCCATTTTGTAGTAATCCTATTAAATTATATTCGGACAGCAACAGACTTCTTAGAATGTATTTCATATAAAATTTGATAGAAAACTAAGAATTCGATGTAAAGACCCTTTACCAAATTTCATACGTCTAGCTCAAGACTGAAACGTGGAGAATTCATCGAAATGTCAAGTTCAATACAAGGTGTAGAAAATATTTGAAAAATATTGTCACGTAGAACTATAGTATAGAACTGAATGACACACACAAGCGGTAGAGCTAAACCAATTTATTAACTGAACTCAGAACTGAGAATACAGTAACTGACAAATATTCTGCTTTTATTCAAGCAGAGAAAGTTCCAGAATACTCTTCTGGAGACAGTAAGAAAAGTCCAGAACATTTGTCTGGTAAACGAAAGAAATGTCCAGTATCTTCTGGAACATGAAATAAAGGAAAACATAAAATCAAGGAATTAATTATTTACATATACTAATAATCGCATTGTCTCTAGCGAGATTCGAACCCAGGTCTCTTGATCACGAGATCAGTGCCATGACCATTCGGCCATGGAGATTCGACTGTCTTTCTTCAATGCGGCATTGCTCCCTCCTTAGAAAAACAGCGATGTTATGACATCGCTGTTATGACATTTCATTGTGTGGCTCTAGCTCTCTATCGAGTCACAGGGTCAGTATAAGTTGTCGTGTCTTCATGGTAAATAGTCTCTTGAGAAATGTCTCTTTCCGGAACCTCCATTATTTTATAAGAATGTTGGTCGTCTTGTTCTTCTTTCATGCGTAAAACGTGGACAACTTCCTTCGGTTTCTGCCTTCTAGAATTAGGATCGAAATAGGCTACTTCATAAGTGACGTCGGACAACCGCCTCGAAACTTGATAAGGGCCGAAGTACCTCTTGAGGAGCTTCTCGGAAAGCCCTTTTTTACGAACTGGAATAAAAATCCACACTAAATCCCCTGGTTCGTATGCCACTATCCGATGTTTGGAGTCATAATGCCGGCGATCTTTCTGCTGGGCCTCGAGAGTTCGTGCATGATTCTTCTGCCTTATTGATCAGATGACTAACATAATCTTCTTCTTGGCTGAACTCGTTGGGGCAGAGAGGAAATATCGTATCCAACGGCGTTTCAGCTTCTCGCCCATGTAGTAGGTAGAAGGGCGTAAAACCTGTCGTGTCTTGCTTGGCAGTGTTGTAGGCGAATGTGACGAATGGCAATATCTGGTCCCAGTTCTTCTGTTCGACATCAACATACATAGAAAGCATATCTGCTAGCGTTTTGTTGAATCGCTCTGTGAGGCCATTTGTTTGCGGATGATAGGCTGTAGTCATTCGATGAGTGATATTGCACAGTCTATTAATATCTGACACCAGCTTGGACTGGAATACTTGACCACGGTCTGTAATGATAACTCGTGGAGCTCCATGTTTCAGGATTATGTCCTCTAGTAGGAATTTGGCTATTTGTGTAGCTTCCGCCGTCGGGAAAGCTCTGGTGACTGCGTACCGTGTCAAATAATCGGTGCATAGTACAATCAATTTGTTGCCTTTGTCAGATTTTGGAAATCATCCTAGAAGGTCGATTCCGATGCGATGGAAAGGAGCAGCAGCTGGTGGAATAAGCACGAGACGACCTGGTGGCTTCTGAGGAATATATTTTCTCCTTTGACATTCTCGGCAGTGCATCACATATCTTCGAACATTTCTGTACAAACCTGGCCAATGAAATCGCTTTCTTATTCTGTCATACATCCTGGTAAATCCTAGATGTCCAGCGGTAGGATCGTCATGGAGAGATTCTAGAATACTGAGCCGTAAATGCTTCGGGATCACTGGTAGGAATTTCCTTCCGGACGGATCAAAATTCTTCTTGTAGAGGACTCCTTCGACTAATTCAAAGTTTCCCAGCCTACTTGTTTTGGTACTTTCTTGGTCTCTTATCATTTTTGACAATACCGGATCTTTCATCTGTTCTTCTGAGAGATTAGTGAATAAAGTGGCACCTATGGAATCCCCATACCATGAAGCATCGACTTTTAATGGGTTTCTGGACATACTTTCAGCATCTTTGTGTTTCCTTTCACTTTTGTACACCACTGATACGTCGTATTCTTGGAGTCGCAGCGCCCATCTAGCGAGTCTTCCTGAGGGATCCTTCAGTCCCGTCAGCCTACACAGGGAATGATGGTCGGTGACGATCTTGAAAACCTTTCCAAAGAGATATGGTCGAAACTTAGTTATAGCCCATATGGCCGCAAGACATTCTCATTCAGTTGTGGAATAGTATTTCTCGGCCTTCGGCAGAGTCCTCGAGGCATAAGCTATTACTTTTTCCTTCCCATCTTGGATTTGGACTAATACTGCGCCGATTCCGTACCCACTCGCGTCGGTGTGAAGTTCCGTTGGTGCAGTTTCGTCATAAAGGCCTAAGACTGGATCGGAGGTAAGATTTTTCTTCAAGGTATTAAAAGCTTCCACTTGTTCAGGTCCTCCAACCAAATTTTGTGTCCCCCTTCAGTAACAACTGTAGAGGCTCGGCTTTATGGCAAAAGTCCTTGATAAATCGGCGATAGTAAGAGCAAAGTCCCAGAAAGCTTCTGATGTCATGGATATTCCTAGGCACGGGAAAGTCACTCACGGCCTTTATTTTTTCTGGATCCGGTCGTATGCCATCACTGGATATTAGGAGTCCCAAGATCTTTATCTCTTGTGCTCCAAAGCGACATTTTTTTGGATTAAGGATAAGGCCGGCATTCTGTATACACTGAAGCACGGTATTCAACCTTTGAAGATGTTCATCGAATGTTTCTGAGAACACCACAATGTCATCTAAATAGCAAAGGCACATTGTCCATTTTAAATGCCGCAGAAGATTATCCATCATCCTTTCAAAAGTTGCATAAGCCAAATGGCATCCCTTTAAACTCGTATAATCCCTCAGGTGTAATAAAAGCCGTTTTCTCACAATCGGCTTCCTCGACTTCTATTTGCCAGTAACCGGAGTAGAGATACATAGACGAAAAATATTTTTCCCCCTTCAGGCAATCCAAAGTATCGTCAATACGTGGCAATGGATACAAGTCTTTCTTGATAATTTTGTTGAGTCGGCGATAATCAACACAAAAACGCCAGCTTCCATCTTTTTTCCTGACCAAGACGACTGGAAATGACCATGGACTTTCTGATGGTCGAATGATGTTTATCTCTAATATTTTGGTTAACACCTCACTGATAATGCGGCGTTCGGATGGGAACACTCTGTAAGCTCTCTGACTAATAGGTAAGTGATCGCCTGTGTTTATTCGGTGTTTAACATTGAGTTGATTTCCGTTCTTGAACGTCCTTTCTTGATCTAAAATTTCTGAAAACCTCAGGAGTAGAAGAAACATTCTTTCTTTTTGGTCGATCCTCAGATCCGGAGCTATCATCATGGTACAGTCGATGACACCCAACTTTGCCTTTGAAGTGGTCGTAGAATAAAGCGATCCTTCATCTATAGTATTTACGCAGTCTTCGCGTAAGGGTTCGGCATACCCGATGCACATACCTTTAGGAATGATCTGAGGTTTCCCTTGTCTGTTGGCAACCCATAGTTCGGTTTTACCATTCAGGAGCGTAACTATAGTAGACGGAATTGCAACTTCCTTGTTCTAGAGGAGCATCTTATTTCCCTATACTATTACGTCAATAGCTCGAAGGTTCTTATGGCCTAAGACAGTAATCTTTCTGATAGAATGAGCAGGTACTGTATAGTCTTCTATCGTGAATAAACGGCTGGAGTCTGGAGTTTGGGATTCTCTAAGGACGTCTTGAAACAAGAACTCCGAACGGCCACAATCTATAACAGCTTGAGAAGCGCCCAAAAAGTCCCAACCAAGGATGATATCGTGACTGCATTGCGGCAAAACAATAAATTCAAAAACCTGAGGTCTGCCATTGATTTCGAGACGAAGCGTACATTTTCCCACTGGTCTCACGTAGTTTCCATCGGCGACTTTTAAAAGAACATTATTAGTTGTTGGAAACATAACTTTCTTCAGTAGGCGACGATACTTCTCCGAGATAACAGAAAATGAGGCTCCAGAGTCCACAAGGGCAGGTACTGGCTCATTGTCGACGATTACTTCAATGTTGTTTCTGGACATCTTTGCGGCAATCGGAGGATTTTTGTCACTAGCGACCTCACCCCCAAGGAAGGTCGCACCGCTTAGTTTTCCTCATTTCTGCGGCTAGGAGATTGACTGGATCTTCTATATGGCGCCGGAGATCTATATAGGCGTGTCGGCGATCGTCCTCGTGATGGTCTGGGCAACAAACCTCGGGCTGCTGGTAGGCTGTATTCGTCGGCATAGCGTCCCTCATTCGACTGTGGATGGCCGAAATCTCTCCTATTAGCCCGATATGCCTCAAAAATAGCTTTGAGATCTCGGCAGTATCTAACTACATGGCCAGGGCGGCCACAACGGAAACATACGGGTCTTCTATCAGGGGTGCGCCAGACATTTGTCTTCCTTTGTGGTTGCTGTGCTACCGGCGTAGGTCGTCTGGCAACGTCAGCATAGGAAGGTCGGCGTCTTGGTTTGACTTTTGTTCACTCTGTGACAAAGGAGCCAAAGCATTTTCTACTTCCTCTCGAATAATGGCTTCAATGCCTTGGTCTTGGAGTTCGGGATCAACTACTGGAGATATGAGGCGCTGGACCTCATCTCGCACTATTTGACGTATTAGTGATGCCAGATACAGTTTTTCGTCAATTACAGCCATTGGTACGACATTTGGGAGCCTTTCAAATTTCCTACCACGGATCCTCTTTTGCTGCATTTCTTCGATTTTTCTACACCATTTTATAAAGTCCTCTGTGGTGGTTATTTCGTTCGTCAGAAGTGCCTGGTAAACATCTTCGGCGACTCCTTTCATCAGATGAGACACTTTCTCTTCTTCTGACATACCTGGATTGACTTGATGGTATAATCCCAACACGCTTTGGATGTATGATTGCGTGCTTTCGCCACATTTTTGAGTTTTACACTTGAACTCATCTTCAGCCTTCTTTACATAGTGTTGTGTTTCTTCAAATGCTTCTTTTAACATTGATTTGAAAACATCCCAGGAAGTCAATTTTTCCTCATTATTTTCGTACCATTGCTTCGCTGTGCCGTCCAGAAAAAAGAAAATATTTGCGAGACAAGTCATGTCATCCCATCTGTTCAATTTTAATACTCTGTCTTATTCCTTCAGCCATTTGTTTGGGTCTTGTCCTACGTCTCCTGTAAATACAGAGGGATTCCTGTATTGTTGCTGTGCTGATGTCAGGATGACCGGCTTAGTCTCCGGTTCCACAGGCATTTCCCTTGTCTTTCTGGATGTTGGAATATAAAGTCCAAATTCTGGTTCAAGGCCTTTAAGGCGATCGCTTCTTCGTAAATCCGTTTCTACGCTGGCTGGAATCTTAATCGGCGCCTCCACCAAAGAATGTCACGTAAAACTATATAACTGAATGACACACACAAGCGGTAGAGCTAAACCAATTTATTAACTGAACTCAGAACTGAGAATACAGTAACTGACAAATCTTCTGCTTTTATTCAAGCAGAGAAAGTTCCAGAATACTCTTCTGGAGACAGTAAGAAAAGTCCAGAACACTTGTCTGCTAAACTAAAGAAATGTCCAGTATCTTCTGGAACATGAAATAAAGGAAAACATAAAATCAAGGAATTAAATATTTACATATACTAATAATCGCATTGTAACCAGCGGGATTCGAACCCAGGTCTCTTGATTACGAGATCAGTGCCATGACCATTCGGCCATGGAGATTCGACTGTCTTTCTTCAATGCGGCAATATTATTTGATGAGACAGTTTGTATTCCAAATTATGATGCATACGACGATTGCCCAACGTGGAAGCTTCCCTAGGTGATTATGCAAACTCGTGGCAACCAATGAGAGGAAAACCATGCCTTGCAAGTGAATATGCAAATGCTTCATATAAAACTAGAAAACAGGTTTGATGAAAATGAGTTGCGCGTTACTCGCTAAAAATTTCTGCATAATGGGCGTTTTCGTTGTGGTTCTGAAATAAGCAAATATTCAATTGAACGTGTTTTCATGGTGTTGACTTATGAATTGCAATATCATCACAGTGTGGTGAAAAAATTCGGCAATCACTACAACATAAACGGCACGACGATCAAAAGAACGTTCGGAAGATTTAAGGAAGTCGGCATGGTGTTGGACAATGTGCTAGCGGAAATGTGAGATGCGCGTAAGAACAAAATCTAATGTTCAGAAATTGAAAGTTTTTCAATGACAGTGACATCCCATTCTTCAATGGCATAGACAAGATAAGCAGTTATCAGTTATGCAAGATGGTGTTAGACCTTACCGCTCTCAACGAAATTTCGATCTCTCAGCTGAACATTTTCTCGATAGACTGATCGAGTTGGATTGCATTACGAAAGAAATAATGGTAGAAAATGGCCACCTTCCTCCCCGGATCTTAGTCCGTACGATTTTTTTTTATGGGAACGTTTGAAAGACACAGTGTATCTCATACAGTCCTCAATATTGGATGACTTGGAAGCAGCAACTGAAATCGAGGTCAAGGAAATTGGAACAGATGTTTTGCAGAAAACAATTAAATTCCAAACTTCGCCATTTTATTTGTTCGAACGGCCGACATGTCGAAAATCTATTTTATTGAAAGTTCTCAGTAAAAATTTATTTTCACTTGATTTTGTTCTCCTTTCTTGAAGTTTTCATGACATAAGCTTTACACCTTAATTAGACTATGACGCTATATTCGGGGACCCCACATGTTATACATCAAAACACTCGTCTTGAATTGTTCTATTTGAATTAATAAAAATTAGCATGCATACCTTGTGAGGTATCCTGCAGTTTAAATAACCTAAAGCTTTGTACTTATTCTATTCAAAGCCTCCAAAAGAATAGGAAATATGAAGATTGGAATGTCATTATTTTAGACCAATTAACCACCATATATGGAAAAAAAGAATGTTGATTAAATACTTTAATACTTTATTAATCTTTACTTTACTTTATGAATCAATACTTAATCAGTAAATAATACTTTAACAGTCAAATGAAGTAGGGTAACAAGAACAATTTTTTCCTTTAACTTGCACCTGTTTCTACAAAAAAAAAAAAAAAAAAAAAAAAAAAAAAAAATTTTATTATTAGTAGATTTCGGTTAGTAGATTTAAAGCTTCAGGGGTTGAGAAATAGTCAAGGCATCTAGAATAGGTAGAGTTAAATGGCTATCAAAATTGGAAGTTTAAAAGTACTCCGTAGAGGAAGATATTAAATCGCAAGTACCTACACAATATTCGACTAATTTTCTTTCAACCTATACTCCCGACTGAGCAGCAGGTCGTCAAAGACGGATAGCATGTAATATCTTTAAAAAATGTAGCTCATTTCAGGTCTTTCCATTTGGTTGCTTACGAAAATAGTAAACCAAATGACAGCAATAAAAGACAGAAAAATATTAAGATAACCTTTATAATTTTTATTAACAATGAAATCTTCTTTGAGTTAAATATAATTCTGTTTACTAGAGTACTTACTTCAAACAAAATATAGAAGTATTTCCTCGAATCCTTTGAAAAGGTTATGTTTTTGTAATATTCCTTTCTGGATCATAAGAACATGAGTATGTTAATAAAATAACATTTTTTTCAACAATCGGTTTGTTTCTTAAAGATATTCTCTGAAAATCTTAACTTAATTCAGAATTAATGAAATATTCCAGTGATTTTCCAAGAATGTCTTCCGATTCCAACATTCTTTTATTGCAAACAAATTATGCCAAATGTTGTTGTCTACTATCCGGAACATTTTCTTTTGATAATAAAAGTAGCAAGTTAATCTCCTGGGATTCCTATTCTCCGGAATATTACTCAGACATTTCATTAGTAATTCAGGACAGACTTCACATTTTCTTTTTAAGAAAAAGAAGTCGTCGTTGATTTAAATTGACTGTATATTAAATCTGGCAGTTCTTATTCTTTCAATGCTGAATCTGGTTTTTCAGTAAAAAAATAATGCCATAAAAATTGTAATTTTTTCTTCTTTTAGTTTCGTGGAGCTGGAAAATAAGCTCCTTTGTGTTCTTGAAAAAGTTATTTCAGACAAAATGTTAGATAAACAATTCAGACAGATATTTAGTAAATGAAAATTCAATTTACAACAGTCGGTTTACGGTTACAGAAAACAATCTTTGGAAATGCAGGATTTTTTTTGATGACAGGAGTGCATTTTTCCAATAACATCTTAAACTATATTATTGTTTGGTAGTATTCTTTTAGAATAGTTGCAACTTATTAAAGCATTTTATTTATTTATTTATTCTAATATTTGGCAAACTGCTCATATATAAAAGTAAGTTTACATGAAATTTTCGTATCTTTATTGCAGAAAAAAAGAGTAGTGTTTGTTTTGTGATTGTCAGTTATGTAATAAGACTCCATTAATTTAAAAACCTGTTTGTCGGATATTTGAAATGTAAATTAAAAATTACACACGATGAAGTAAATAATCAAGCTACATATTTAGAAGAACTGTCATTTTTGATAACTTAAAATGAATACATAGAAATAAAAATAAATGAATATGTCAAAAGACAATTTTAAATTAGGAAATTCGATAAGTCCATGGGTTTATATCATAATAAGTAAATAATAATGAAAATTGTTTTTCAGCATAGTTTAATGCACCATTAATTAAAAAAACAATAGATTTTTCCTTATATAAAATTTACTACAGTTGGTTATATTACACAGATGTCAGACAAATTTTAAGACTGAATCTGTAAAATGAAATAGAAATAAGAAATTATTCTTTCCTTTTTTTTTAGAAAAAATCAAATTAAAATTCTCCAGTTTCATTACTCTCGTCAGAGCAATCGAATAATTATTACAGTGCCTGTTTCTGTTCGATTTTTGGAATGGCTTCCAATTGCTGCCGTTTCAAATCGGCATGTTAGCTTAAATTAACATACAAAATACTTTTTTTTAAAAAAATTTCATTTTAATTATTAGGAATAAGAAAAGTCTCAGGGGATAAATCATGCAAAAATGGTAAACAAAAACGATTTTTTTCCCGAGCACTGACGAATAATAAGTCAATTCTATGTGAATACATTATTATGCAATAAACACCAATTGCTTTTATCCCTACATTATGAAATTATCCGATGAATTCTAGCATTGTAAGATTTTAAATAATGCATTGAAATAATGTATTGACTGTACTGTAATTGTTCGTCAAGCTGGAATGAATTCTTTGGAATACTGTAGAAAACCCTACTGCTGAAAAAAAAATGTAATAAAAATTCTTTTTATTTAGGATGAAACTTTTTTTGAGGGGGTTTAGTTTACTTTAGTTTAAATATATTAATGTCCCATTTTAAAGTCCCACTAGAGCTATTTTGGGACGGTCCTCATAGTTTTGAACCACGGTCAGATATGACGAGGGCGGCATCTGGCCTGTCACCCCCTCTTTAAACTTCCACACTACATAAGCAAGTGCACTTCTGACCACGACGTATTTAACGTGCACTAAAGCCGTTTAAACGGTTCTTCGGTGGAAATGGGTCTTGAACCTGAAACTTCCCGGTACCGAAGTCAAGACCTTACAACCAGGCCACTGCAGCCCTGTGGAGAAGAGGAGGAATTTTTTTTTTCACATTTTGCTACTTTGTCTTTGAATCATATAAGAAATACTATGTTTCATTACCTTTACTATGATTTCAAGAAAACTGTTAAGAATTTTAGTGGCTAAAACGATGTTTTTGCAATGCATATTTTACAACTAAGATGAAACTTCTATGAAGAAGTTTGAAGAGCACAAAGCTGACTGATTGTATCAGTGAACTGATTTCATTAATAAAGGGTCTATGCATTGTCAATCACCTACATATCTACGAAGCCAATATGTGGCAGCACGTTTTAAACCTGGCCCAAATCTTTTTATTTTTCTTTAATTTCAATCACCGTATATTTCTATAAGTTTTTTTTTTCCATTTCCAATTTAAAAATTACATTTACATGTTAAATTTTTTTTATCTAATCGTAACTATGACCGAAAAATATGAATGTAGATTTTGTCCCATTGCAAAACACATTCGAATTCTGAAGGCTAAAAATACATATTGGAAAAACAAATAAATGAAAGCAAACATACAAATTGCTTAGATAATTTTGTGATGAAAAAGTTCCCGGAATGCTTCATTTAAAATACATTTTTAATAGATATCTGAAAATTTTTATAAAGCGATATATATTTTAGACCTAAAATTTCTATTAAAATAAGTCAGTAGTCTGGAATTTATTTCATTTTATCGTCTGAAAATAAATTTGTTCTTAATTAGATATAAATTTTAATTTTGTTAATTTTTCCAAAATAGAAAATTATTTGAGGAAAAAATAAGAGTTAAAATTTGTTAGCGCAAAGCAACTTTTGCAACTAAAATATTTAATTGGTTACGAAAAGCATTTAAAGACAGTAGCTTGTAAAAAAAAGAACTGTTATAATGGAATAAAATATGGCAATCTGTCATAGATAAATGAGCGATCGTCATTTAGTATTTAGAATTATCAGTGTGCAAATTCCTATTCGAAAAACACCGAAAACAATGAAAACTGTGGAAATGAACTTAATGAGTTTTGCAAAATCATAATGCATCTTTTCACAATGACATTATTATTCTTGAATTCTTGACAAGAAATCATCAAATAAGACTCTACAAGTATACATATTCACCTTATAGGCACTAAGTGACTTTCATTTTGAAATTGTGTCCCCGTGGCGAGTCTATTAATTTGATAAAAGAAAATTACACAACGAGCTCTGAAGGTGGCACAGAAATGTTTTGATGAATGAGGAAAATGTTGGAAGTAGAATATTAAAATCCAGATATGTTTATTTGAAAGCGTTGCAATAAATTTTAATAAGTTGGATTTTTTTTGTCTTATTCCACCATTACGGGTATTATATATATATTTTTTATCCCAGCTGTGCAATTTGTCAAAGTGAAAAAAAAAAGACTTCTAGCTTTCATTACTTTTTGTAGAACAAATCTGAGATATGGTATTTGTTAGCCAATTTGTTCACATCTTCTAGGCGAAAAGAAAAGTAAAAAATTTTATCGAAAAGTCTTTTGAAAAAAATCATATTCCCTCTTCTCTTTCTAAGCTTGTCGAATATCGAATCTTGCCGAATACATTCAAAATATCACATTAGTTTTCCTCACTCAGCACCATTCTTTCAAAACTCTCGCCGATCGTCATATCCACAGAAAATATCATTTCCGATACTTTCAATTTTAGAATACGAACTTTTTACGAATTCTATCAGTCCTGTCACCTCAGCTATTTTTTAGTCAGCAAAAAGAAATGTCTGTGAGCAGTATTTACGAAACCAACAGTTGCCACACAAAGTCTAAAAATAAGATTCGCTTAGAATAAAAAATCGTTTGTACTTGAATGTTTGTTGAATCGTTTGTAGTTGAAGCGGTATCTCATCTTATATAGAAGAAGAAAAAAATTGATGAATTCTCAGAATAAATGAAGACGTAAATTTTAAATTACTACGCTGAATAAAATATGAAGCGAATACTATTTTTTAAAATTCTTTTTTCCATGAAAAAAAAACCATTCTTCGTATCACATAATAACATATAATATAAAGAATTCTATTTAAAGTTATTCTGATAAAATATTCTTATTAAATCCAAAAAATAATTATCGAGGAAAATAATTTAAAAAATGCAAACAATCTGATTAAAGAATATTTTTTAGAAATGTTTTAATCTTACTAATCGATGAATGTTTCGAATTATTTTAAAAATAATTCGAAACATTCATCGATTAGTAAGATTTTAAAATTTTAAGAATTTAGTTTAACTATATTCTTTCAACTATATACTATAACGAATTGTTTATGTAATGGCTATTTTTATTATATATGTATTTCTTGAGTGATTCTGTATATGCTTTTATTTAGTTTCCTGTCTGCTAAAAATACGCGAGTGGCTTAAGGGAAATATAGAAGGTATGGTATAATATAATTTTTGGATTTTAGTGGATATAAGCACTTAGTGAGATATTAAGTGATAAAGAAAAACACTTTTGAAATTGTGTTTTTTGTACTTCTCAGTGTGTATGTTTCCAGGAACCCTCAAGCGTCTTAACACATTAGATCGATAATATTTGAAAAGTAGTTAAAACATTGAAATCATTTTGCTATATTTAAAATCCATTAAAGATAACTAACCTAAATAGAATCTCGATTTCCTTCACTGTAACCACAGCAACAAATTGCAGCAGCAGCAGCAGCAACAACCATAATAAATACATACAACAAACTACCTCAAATTAGTGAATATTTTCTACCCAAGAAATAAATATGTGCTATTTCTTGGATAGAAAATATTAACTAAGAACAGCATTTAAAATTTTAACCAGATTTTTAATAAAAAGTTAATAAACATGTAATTATTTTCCTTAATAACTTTGAACATATTGCTACGAAATTATACTAGTGTTCCCCGTTGCAGTAAATTTCCGGAAGATCATTTTTGCCGATAGAGTGGCATACTGATTTTAAGGAAATTTTAAAACTTTTCCTAAAAGAAAAGATATGACGTAAATTTAGAACTTATGCTGTGATACGTAAACATATGATATTATTTAAAGACATTTGGATGCATCACTCATACATTTAGAAATTAATTATAATTTCTTTAAACCAGTATATAAGTCTTTGATGCTGTATAATCCACTGCACATCTTACGTAATTTAAATCAACAAATACACCCAACTAGCTAAGCAATAAAATACTCTAAGTTTGCAAATAAATTTGACAGCGGAACGATAGATTAATTGCATGATGACTGCAATGACGTAATGTCTTCAAACGGTTTAAAAAAATAAATAAAATGGCTTAATAATAAAATAAATAAAGGTGAAATAAAGTATTTCACCCTTTCGATTTTAAAATTATATATTCGGATATTTATATATTATAATATAATTAGTATTAACATAATTTTGAAACCACAGAATGTAACGAGAAACAAAATAACTAAACGAAAATTATTTTGATTTCTGTCAGAAAAAGGAACTAAAATTTAGAACAGTTGCAAGTTCAGATTCATTCATTAAAATGGTTCTTACCTCTGACTTGTAATTTTTGACGTTATTCCGAATCACCTGTACGAACACATTCACGAGTGCCATCTATTGATAACTATCTAAACTAAATGGTTATTTGTGATTTGTGCAACTTCCCAGTAGAACAATGATCTACATCAAACCGGAAATTAAAACCCGGAGCTTTGGTTTTAATTTCCACTTGAGAGCAGGGGAATTTAATTTGCATGTAACCACGTAGCAAACTCCAGATGTAAGGTCTCTCAAGACATAAATTTACCACAATTATTCGCAATGAAGACATTTATGGAATTACGTGAAAACTTAACTGCTTTAGAATTCTAGAAAGCATTTCAATTAAGCCTAATTTAAGACGATATTTAAGCGTAATTACGGAGCAACGCATTGTGGTCTTGGTGTTAGTTTCATAAATTATTTTAATCCCTTTATAATGACTTCGGGATTAAGGTTCATCGTAAATGAATTCGATAAAATTATATTTTATTGAAATTATGGTTAAATGATTGGTTAAACAATTGCTTGAGATATTTATAAGTATATAACTGATCTATAAATTTAATGTTCGTGGTTCTACTATATCAATTTCGTCGTGCAATGCAGCTTTAAATTGACTGCCTGAATTTTGGACATTAATTAATTGTGAACATTACATTAATTTCTTAATTCTAATGTCAAGGATTAATTATGGACTTTTACAATGTGTGTTTTATTTAGCCAAATATTCCAACTAAAATAATTCTTGAATTGTAATAGATAATAATACTGCAAACTCTTATTAGTAAAGAAAGAGAAGAAAGTATACTCAAAGACAAGAAACATATATAAAAAGAATTGAGAACCAGAATTAACAGAAAAACGCATTTTACCGTAAATAATAACATGTAAAAAATGGTTTCCCAGAAATTTTCTCGCTTATTCTCTAAAAAAAGTTTACAC